>CAWUFW010013949.1:0-442292 GCA_963921515.1 Calotriton arnoldi
CACAGGGAGAGAAGCGTATGGGCTGAGGGCATGCTCCAGTGGCCCAGCTATCGCAGGGAGGGGCGTGCTGCAACAGTCGATTGCCAGTATTTTTCAAGGGTCTTGGCTCAGAGATAACCTCTGTAGGCAATCTCAGAAGAATTTCCTCCTTCTATTAGAGTGGACTCTCTTACGGCTGGTGTTAGAAATGGGATCTCTGGTTGGCTAATGCTTGCGCCAAAGCCAGGCAGAGACCACCACTCTAGTCAGGGCGAGGGAGTTACACGCCAAAGATAACCCCTGCTCACCCCCTTGGTAGCTTGGCACGAGCAGTCAGGCTTATCCCGGAGGCAATGTGTAAAGCGTTTGCACAACACACACACACAGCAGCAACACACTAGGCACACCACAAAAGAAACTCCACACAAGGTTATATAAAAATAGCCTTTGTATTGTCATAAAACACATTAGAATAGTAATCACATAAAATACACTGTGCGAACTGGCACTGGGCAATATTTACAGGGGATTATATACACATGACAGGGCCACGTGGGCCACTGTCAGAACCATCACAAATCACAAATGTTAAATGTAGCACAAATAGTAAATGTAGAGCACAACCAGTAACTACTGGCGAAATACTAAACTGAGAACTAGATCCTGTAACATAAAAGATAGGAGTCCTAAGTCCTGTCAGGCATGAGTCACATTAGCATAGACCCCATGAATCACCTTAGGCGATAGTTAGCATGAACACAGTGTACCCCAATCGGGGGCGCACACACTGAAACTGGCCCTAGGCCAACTGGCCTCTCTCACAGGGGCTCAAATGCCCAATTTCCAGAATGTCCGGGCTGGCTGCACAGGCAGCAAAAGCAAAGTGCGCAATGCACCGGCCTAAACGTAGCAGCTGCCCACTAAGTGCTGGGCAGCTGGGACAATGATCCCTGGCACCAGAGTGCCTCTGGGGGCCCCACTGGGACTCCTCAAAACAGATATGCCACACGTTGCAGTTGCCCGCTACTGCGGCGCAACTGGGGGAAGAAAGGGGGGCACGGGCACCCTGGGGTCCCGCTTTGGGGCCCTCCACACCAAAGAATGCGCCAATTAGGGAGCCCCTCTCTAGGGCTCTTCAGGAAAACTGCCCCCAAGCCCCACTGGGCCTCTCTGAATAGAAACTGCCTAATCATTGCAGTGGCCCGCTACGGCGGCGCCACTGAGGAAATGGATCCCCCAACGTTGCAGCTGCCCTCTGTCAAGTGGGGCAGCTGTGGAGTGACCAACTACGGGCACCGTGGTGCCTCTGGAACCCCACTGGCCCTAAAAACAAATGTGGCACCATTGGAGCGGCCTGCTGTTCTGCGGGGCCGCTCAGGGAAAACAAACACCACTGCCCCTTGTGCCTCGCGGGCACCAACAACACGAAAAACGGCCTCAGCCCCACTCACCGGGCAGGCTTGGAGGCTCCGTCTTCTTCCGCTACAGGGACCGGCACCGCCCAGGTGCCGCGGCTGGTCCTCCACCCTCACCAGGGCTCTCTCGGGACTCAGCACAGCATGCGGGGCTCTCTCTGGACATGGGAGCCCCGCCTACGATCAGGCTCCAGCTCGCCTGACTTCCTGTGCGGCCGCGCTGGGATTGGCAGCCTCCCGCCGGCCGCACTTCTGCTTCCTGTTCTGGCTCTCCAGGTCGTGGTGCAATGCGGGGTGGGCACCTGCTTTTCGATCACCGGCAATGCGGGGTGGGCACCCGCCTCAACGTAACCCTAACAGCGGGGTGGGCACCCGCTTGTTAATAAAGTGTAAACGCGGGGTAGGCTCCCAATCGAGCAGCACACCAAAACGCGGGGTGGGCACCCGCGGTATTTACACGCCAAAGTGCGGGGTGGGCTCCCGCTCGATTAGAACAGCAGCTCAAAAGGCGGCCATAACGCGGGGTGGGCACCCGCTTCCTTAAATAAAGAGGATGGCGGGAATGCGGGGGAATCTCCACGCCGGGGATTCCCTTCTCGAATGATCGCAGCTCCGTGCTGCAATTAAAAATAGGAGCGCTGCTCCTCAGCTGCAGAGAGCAAAGCGCTCTTTAAAAATGAAAGCCAAGCGCTCCCAAGGCGCTAGAATCAAAAGTCCTGGGGGGCCAAGGCTGGGCTCAGGCAGGCCAGCACACAGGGCCCTCCAGCAGGGAGGCAGTCCCTCGTGGCGGTTTCTCCTGGAGCCCAGCAGCAGCAGCAGGCCCCCCCTCAAGTCAGGAACAGCACAACAGAGAACCTTTTCATGGGGTCACAGCCCCTTCTTTTATACACATATCCCCCTTTGTCACACAGCACAGGGCTGGGGGAAAATCAGATGCAACTGGTTTGGGGGAGCTTTGGAGCACTTTGTTGTGCTCAGCTCCTCTCCTCTTTGTCAGGTGGGGGCTAGGTGCTCAGACGCACCACAGGGGTGGAGCCAGCATTGTGGAGGGAAGGCACAGCCCTATTCAGGTCCCAGGTGCAACTCCTCCCTCCCATCTACATGCAGATCTCCCTATTCACCACTGGGCAGACTCATCTTGGCTCCTGGAGCCAAGCACACCACCCAGCCCCTGTCAATCACAAGCCAGACATGCACTCCACATCAGGCAGGCAGACACACAGCACACAGAAATGCCAACTTCTAAAAGTGGCACTTCTCCACTAGTCACAATAAATCTGCGCACACCATTGCGCAGCAATTATTCTCACGAGTTCGCACATACTAAACTCGCCCCTGCGCTCCTCTCACACCAGGAATTACCATGGACACACATATCCCCCATGCATTCCTTTGGGAGGGCAGGACAATCTCACCACACGCACTCAGAGAGTGCACGCACTTTACACTGGGCCACAGTGCTAAAGTGCACAGAGGCCAAAAACCACCAACACTACACAGGGAAAAGGCTAGGAGACAGGCAAAAAGTTTAGGGGTGAACCTGCCAAAAGGGCCAAGTCCAACACAACCCCCTTCCAGCCATAACGCAGGGCAGACCAATCACCACTGTGATGGGCTTCCCTGCTTGGGGCGATAGAACACGGACGCGGGCCCGCAACTGTAGGGACACCCTCCTGTTCTACGCCACTGTGAACCCACGTGGTTCCCTCTATAAAAGCTCTCTGGACCAACTGGGCTACCCCACTGGTACTCCCTAGCTGTCCACGGCCAGGACCAGGCCCTAGGCCACCCAGATGACACTGGTCCTTGCCCATCCACAGAGTGGGGGTAGTAACCCCTGGCACATAGTAACCATTCTCCACTCTTCCCCTCATCGGGGCAGTTCTAAACTGCCACTGATCCTCCAGCCCAGGGTCCGCACCCTCAGGCTGATCAAAAGTCACGGGCGAGGCTCTCCTCCCCCTACCTCTTCTTCTAGGGTTCCGCACTCTCCTCCTTGGAGAGGCACCCTCAGAACACAACTCTCCCACCAGTTCAGGACCTCTCTCCAAGAACTGGTCTCCCAACCTAGGGTTTAACCCCTCAGGTTGCACCGGGGTCAGAGGCGAGGACTCCCTCCTCTGCACCCCCTTCCAGAGTTCTGCACCCTCCCAACTGGAGCGGTACCCCTGGAAGATGAACCGGTCAGGACACTGGTTACAGACGTCCTTCCCTCCAGGTCAGGCAGATCCTGAACCTGGCCTCCCAACCTTAGGTCTAAACCCTTTGGCTGAGTACTTGCCTGGCACTCCAGGACTTCTGGGGACTCACACAGTATCCCCCCGAGGGTAACACATGACTCATGTGTCGTGTGACAGTCTGCCTGGCGCAGATCTCCCGACCCCTGTCCACCTGACAGTGCGCGAAGATCCCCCAGGACAGACGTGGTGTCACCATGGTCACTTCTAGGAGACTCAGCCCTTCTGGCTGGTCCCTGACCCACTGGCTCTTCCACTGGGGAACACAGCACCATGTCACCCCTCTCTCTGGACTTCTGTACCCTCCCAACTGGAGCGGCACCGCCAGACACCAGAACCACTGGAGCTCTATTTACAGACGCTCCAGGTTCTCCAGACACTAGGAGATCCTCCTCAAATGGACCAACAGGACAGCCTAGGCTCCCAACCTGGTGTTCCCTGAAGAAATCATCCAGGTTCGGAGACTGGGTTTTGGGCACCTGGGGACGCTCAGTCCCACACTCACTCCTACTCCACTGAGACAGGACGTGAGCCCCTACACCCCTCCCACTACACTGGGACCTAGCTGGGCTACTCTGAACCTCTTCCCCAATACAGGACTGGAAGATACCTGAGCCACTACTTTCGGAATCACTCCCCAATGCCTCTTCAGAACCTCGGGCACTTTCCCAGAGGTCTGCCTCTCGTGTAAACTCCCATAGATCAGAAAACCCACCCTCCAACAGGTGTTGGCGCAACCCCGGCAAACAACAACTGAGCAGGTGCTCTCTGATAACCAGATCGAACAGTCCTTCAAAATCCTGTTCCGTGTTGACCCTTACCCAATCAGCCAGTGCATCATTACATTCATCCGAAAAATCCGCCCAAGACTGGTGAGACAGTTTCGTACTGCCCCTGAACTTCAAACTGTACTCCTCTTCTCGGGAACAAGGTACCATATTTTGGGAACTGGGAATGGGACTTCCTGCACTGGACTCTATATTGCTGCCACCACTGGATCCCACCCTTACTGGTGAATCCAGACAACTAAAACTACACTCAGAGGACGTACCAAGAGCTAATTTCTCCTTGGTGAAGGCCCTCTCAGCCTCCGCCATCCTCTCCTGTGCTAGGACCCTCTCGGTCTCTAGCTTTTTCTCCTCCACACTCAGCTGCGCTATCTCCTTGGCATGCTCTAACCTGAGCTTCTCCAAAGCCAGCTGATACTCCCTTTCTTCCCTCCTATCTACCCACTCCTCTGGGGATAGGGAAAGGGGTGGAGCACTGCCCCCAACACTGGACCCAGCAAGAGACTCCCTATCTATGGGGTCCTCACTATCTACTGGCGTCCCTGTCCTGTCATCTTCTTCCTCATCTTCAGACTCCTCAGGGCCACCCTCAGACCCACCACCCTCTTGGAGTGCGGCCAGGTCCCTGTCTATCTGTCTCCATCTATCCTGTTGCCAGTGTAGCAGGGCTGTCCTAAGGGATAGCCGAGTGTCTTCCTCACCCACTGCTAAGCTTCTCTCATCACAGAACCCCCTTAACTCCCACATACTGTATTCCAACAGATTATATGCATTAAAGGTAGGTTCCTATCCTGGCAAGGTTCTTAAAACACGTGCAACACAAGAGACCTAGGCGTCTGAGCTGAAGCAAGAGTACACAATTAACAAATGACACTTTTTAGGAGAAAAAATCAAATAAAACTCAGAAACAATAATCCCCAAACACGTGATTAGCTAAATGCAGAGCTTGTAGTGCAACCAGTTGTCGCTGTGGTATTGCGCAAACACAAGTCCTATCCTCACCGCTGACAACCAATGTTAGAAATGGGATCTCTGGTTGGCTAAGGCTTGTGCCAAAGCCAGGCAGAGACCACCACTCTAGTCAGGGCGAGGGAGTTACACGCCAAAGATAACCCCTGCTCACCCCATTGGTAGCTTGGCATGAGCAGTCAGGCTTATCCCGGAGGCAATGTGTAAAGCGTTTGCGCAACACACACACACAGCAGCAACACACTAGGCACATCACAAAAGAAACTCCACACAAGGTTATATAAAAATAGCCTTTGTATTGTCATAAAACACATTAGAATAGTAATCACATAAAATACACTGTGCCAACTGGCACTGGGCAATATTTACAGGGGATTATATACACATGACAGGGCCACGTGGGCCACTGTCAGAACCATCACAAATCACAAATGGTAAATGTAGCACAAATAGTAAATGTAGAGCACAACCAGTAACTACTGGCGAAATACTAAACTGAGAACTAGATCCTGTAACATAAAAGATAGGAGTCCTAAGTCCTGTCAGGCATGAGTCACATTAGCATAGACCCCATGAATCACCTTAGGCGATAGTTAGCATGAACACAGTGTACCCCAATCGGGGGCGCACACACTGAAACTGGCCCTAGGCCAACTGGCCTCTCTCACAGGGGCTCAAATGCCCAATGTCCAGAATTTCCGGGCTGGCTGCACAGGCAGCAAAAGCAAAGTGCGCAATGCACCGGCCTAAACGTAGCAGCTGCCCACTAAGTGCTGGGCAGCTGGGACAATGAGCCCTGGCACCAGCGTGCCTCTGGGGGCCCACACTGGGACTCCTCAAAACAGATATGCCACACGTTGCAGTTGCCCGCTACAGCGGCGCAACTGGGGAAGAAAGGGGGGCACGGGCACCCTGGGGTCCCGCTTTGGGGCCCTCCACACCAAAGAATGCGCCAATTAGGGAGCCCCTCTCTAGGGCTCTTCAGGAACACTGCCCCCAAGCCCCACTGGGCCTCTCTGAATAGAAACTGCCTAATCGTTGCAGTGGCCCGCTACGGCAGCGCCACTGAGGAAATGGATCCCCCAACGTTGCAGCTGCCCTCTGTCAAGTGGGGCAGCTGTGGAGTGGCCAACTACGGGCACCGTGGTGCCTTTGGAACCCCACTGGCCCTAAAAACAAATGTGGCACCGTTGGAGCGGCCCGCTGTTCTGCGGGGCCGCTCAGGGAAAACAAACACCACTGCCCCTTGTGCCTCGCGGGCACCAACAACATGAAAAACGGCCTCAGCCCCACTCACCGGGCAGGCTTGGAGGCTCCGTCTTCTTCCGCTACAGGGACCGGCACCACCCAGGTGCCGCGGCTGGTCCCCCACCCTCACCAGGGCTCTCTCGGGACTCAGCACAGCATGCGGGGCTCTCTCCGGACATGGGAGCCCCGCCTACGATCAGGCTCCAGCTCGCCTGACTTCCTGTGCGGCTGCGCTGGGATTGGCAGCCTCCCGCCGGCCGCACTTCTGCTTCCTGTTCTGGCTCTCCAGGTCACGGTGCAACGCGGGGTGGGCACCTGCTTTTTGATCACCGGCAATGCGGGGTGGGCACCCGCCTCAACGTAACCCTAACAGCGGGGTGGGCACCCGCTTGTTAATAAAGTGTAAACGCGGGGTAGGCTCCCGCTCGAGCAGCACACCAAAACGCGGGGTGGGCACCCGCGGTAATTACACGCCAAAGTGCGGGGTGGGCTCCCGCTCGATTAGAACAGCAGCTCAAAAGGCGGCCATAACGCGGGGTGGGCACCCGCTTCCTTAAATAAAGAGGATGGCGGGAATGCGGGGGAATCTCCACGCCAGGGATTCCCTTCTCAAATGATCGCAGCTCCGTGCTGCAATTAAAAATAGGAGCGCTGCTCCTCAGCTGCAGAGAGCAAAGCGCTCTTTAAAAATGAAAGCCAAGCGCTCCCAAGGCGCTAGAATCAAAAGTCCAGGGGGGCCAAGGCTGGGCTCAGGCAGGCCAGCACACAGGGCCCTCCAGCAGGGAGGCAGTCCCTCGTGGCGGTTCCTCCTGGAGCCCAGCAGCAGCAGGCCCCCCCTCAAGTCAGGAACAGCACAACAGAGAACCTTTTCATGGGGTCACAGCCCCTTCTTTTATACACATATCCCCCTTTGTCACACAGCACAGGGCTGGGGGAAAACCAGATGCAACTGGTTTGGGGGAGCTTTGGAGCACTTTGTTGTGCTCAGCTCCTCTCCTCTTTGTCAGGTGGGGGCTAGGTGCTCAGACGCACCACAGGGGGCGGAGCCAGCATTGTGGAGGGAAGGCACAGCCCTATTCAGGTCCCAGGTGCAACTCCTCCCTCCCATCTACATGCAGATCTCCCTATTCACCACTGGGCAGACTCATCTTGGCTCCTGGAGCCAAGCACACCACCCAGCCCCTGTCAATCACAAGCCAGACATGCACTCCACATCAGGCAGGCAGACACACAGCACACAGAAATGCCAACTTCTAAAAGTGGCACTTCTCCACTAGTCACAATAAATCTGCGCACACCATCGCGCAGCATTTATTCTCACGAGTTCGCACATACTAAACTCGCCCCTGCACTCCTCTCACACCAGGAATTACCATGGACACACATATCCCCCATGCATTCCTATGGGAGGGCAGGACAATCTCACCACACGCACTCAGAGAGTGCACGCACTTTACACTGGGCCACAGTGCTAAAGTGCACAGAGGCCAAAAACCACCAACACTACACAGGGAAAAGGCTAGGAGACAGGCAAAAAGTTTAGGGGTGAACCTGCCAAAAGGGCCAAGTCCAACAGCTGGTCTCTCTACAGAAGAAGTGATAATTTTGGAAGAAGCAGTTTTGCTAGAAGCAATTGACAAGAAGGTAGAAGCCACAATTTAAAGATGTTCCCCTGCCTCCAACTTTGCGGTTATAGTAAGTGCATACGCCAAATATGCAGTCCAGACTTTGTTAAAAGATTTTCATGCCTTCTCAGGCTTGGTTCAAAATTGTTCAGACTTCTCTTCCACATTATCTGTCATGGAATAGCAGGTATGTTTTCTCTCAGATATTTAATTTGATCTTCTAGGTTCAGCCGCATCTGCTTCTGGAGCAGCGATAGCAGCCAGACATCACTTGTGGATGTAGTCCTGGAAGGCTGAGGCTTCTCAAACATCTTTGCTGATGCACTTACCTTTTTTCTGGTTCTGAGTTGTTTTGCCCTCACCTTGAGGAACCTGTTAGGAAGTCGGCAGAGGATTGAAAATTACGACAGCCAGTGTGGTCAGCATTCAGGGGAGAGGAACTCCGTTCATGAAGGCTTTTGGTCCAATAACCAAAGGAGCATCTCATCCCTTTTGAGGAAAGGGTTGTGGGCGGGGGACCCATCTGTCAGACAAATCCAAGTCCCAGTCAATACATCCTAACTCCACGCTAGGACCTTCAAAAGCATGACTATGCCAAAAGTGCTCCAGCACTGGTTGGGAGTTGTCTACAGCTTTTTTCTAAACAATTGGAACACTCATATTTCAGACAAATGGGCTTTGGAAATTATATCATCAGGATATCAGATAAGTTTGCAACAAATTTCTTTACAGAGGTTCATCAAAACTCCATAGCCTTAGAAAGCAGATTGCCAGAGAGCATTGTTGGACAGAGTGCAGGCTCTGTTGTCAAAGGCCACAATTGTACCAGCCCCAGTGGATCAGAGAAAGACCGGAGTTTAATCAATAATCTTTTGGGTACAGAAGCTGTCAGGTGGGTTCAGACCAGTGTTAGGCCTAAAGACCGCCAACTCGTATATTCCCTATCAGACTTTCAAGATGACAAAATTGGCTGGCATTATTCGTTTCCTGAATCAAGGGGACTTTATGGCATCAATCAATCTTGTGGATGCTCATCTGCATGTCTCAATGCACAAGCCATCCCAGCAGATCCACAGGTTCTGTATTCAGGACAACCACTATAATTTCCAAGCCCTTCATTTCGGACTACCATCGGCACAAAGAGTTTTTACAAGCTCTTAGCTCCTCTGGTAGGTAGATTACATGCCTTGGGGGATTCTCTTTTCCCATACCTCAATGACTGGTGGATTGTCTCTCTCATTTTCTAAGGGGTCAGAGGATGTGACATTATTGATCAAGATTTTGGAGGAACACTGATTCCTGATAAATCATACCAAGTCACATCTTGTTCCATTTCAGTCAATCCAGTTTATCAGAGCCTTATTCAAATCGGAGGTGGGAATGGTGCTTTTTCCAGAATAGGGACAAGAAAAGTTTCTATTTAATCTTCAGTGCCTTCTATCCAAGAAGAAACTGCAGCACTGGAATGGTTAACTGTCCAAGGAGATATGGCATCTGCAGTTTCCTTGGTTCCTTGGGCTTGTCTACATATGTATCCCTTAGTGAGACACCTGTTAGATCAATGCAATCCTGTATCCCAGGAGTATGAGCACCTCATCCCTATTACAGCACAGATTGCAATAGCCCTCCAATGGTGGCTAGAGGTCGACAACCCGTCCAAGGATCGTCCTTCTCAAATTCCTTTGCCCAGAGTTGTTACAACAGATGCAAGTTGGATAAATTAGGTAGCAACCCTAGATTCTTGGGAGGTCAAAGGAAAGTGGAAAGCCCAGAAGCATTCCAGGTCATCCAACCAGAAGGTACTAAAAGCTGTCCTTCTAGCCCCGAGGGATTTTCTCACACATTGATGGGTTTGGTAGGTTGTATCAGGACAGACAATATGGTAGCCAGATTCCTTATAAATCACCAAGTGGGAACAGGATCACAAGAGTTGTTCCAGCTAGCTCAGGAGATGGGGATGTGGGCAGAGAGGAATCTAAGTGCTGTTTATCTTCCAGGTAAACAGAATTGTCGAATAAACAATGTCAAGTTGTTCGTTTCCAGCCTCAACCTATTGGTGCCTCATCCAGGGATAATATTTGGGTTAACATGGTTAGACCTGTTTGCCAAGCAGGACAATTCTCTCTTTCCACAATTGTGCTCTTCCGAGCAATCCAGTCAAGTCTGGGCAGTGAATGCTCTATCTATAGTATGGCCTCTAGGTCTACTATACGCACTTCCATAAATTCCTCTTATCCCCAGGGTCATTCAGAAACTTCAAGAGGATCATGCCAGAGTGTTACTAATAGACCTTATTGGTCTGAAGGACTCGGTTCCCTTCCTTCACAGGCTCTCAATATCCCCTCCATGATACTCCCAACTCAATCATCTCTGAGAACCCCTCTATTGGATTAGACAATATTATAGAAGCTTCATCTGAGGGTTTGGAACTTGAAAGGTTAAATCTGAAAAAACAGCACAGTGTATATAGACACTAGTGATGTTTACCTGTAGTGTAAATTGGAACAGCATATTCTGCAATTTTGGTACTGAAGAATAACTTGAAATATGAAGATGGACTGGTCCAGTCAAAACAATTCCACACAGAGGCAACATGAAAACTCAGGGCTCTAGGCAGTGCTATGATTAGGTCTGTGACTGGAAACAGATACATCTTGCAGCAGCAGCTTGATGTAGGTTCATTGAGCTGGATTTGGCTCAACACAGGCAGGGGACCTTTGCAGCTCTGCAAATTGAATTCTTCACAATAATTCGTAAAATGTCCTGCATAAATTGTTGGTTTCTTCAGGCTATTTCCACTACATAAAGGCCCCTTTTAAAAAGTTACCCTGTTTAAATTATTGGTAATCTTTAGGGGTATGCATAATTTGCTTTTGTGTAATTGCACAAAATGTGTGGAAAAGTATGCAAAATGATGAGCAACTATGCCAAATTCAAACCTATCATTTAGAACTGTATATTAATGCAAAATACATCCTCATCTCAATTTTTGATGCAAGGATGCATTTAACAATAAAGAAATAGAGCAAAAACACAAGTACCACGAGCAATAGCTGCTCATGTTCTGGCTGTTTGCCTTATTTTTGCATACTCGTAGTAAAATTTCAGTGCAAATGGCGGGTAGCTACGCAACGTGAGGTAATGACATTTTGAGGATTTTGCATAATAAACATTGTGAAATTCCCCAAATTGCGCTGGTGTAATATAAATTTTACCTCGGCCTAGTAATCTGGTCTTTCATTATCTTCACCCATTTACTCACTGTGGGGGTGCTTTCTGGCTTCCTTTGTTGGAGTAGAATTTGAAGCTCTAAGACAGTGGTCTTCCCAGACATCGAACTAAAGTCAATAGCATCCTTAGCAACCACCCACATCCAAGGGCAAATTAGGTCACTGGATTGCGTTCAAGTGAAGGAGCGGGATAAATGCCTTTCTCATTAGGAATGTGGTTTCCAGTAAAGTTTACACTTTCTGTAGTAGGGTATTCCAGGATAATATTTGTTTCTAGGTCCTTCATTCTCACCCTTTTAAATCCTTGGGACTGGGCATCAGCTGGGCACTCATGGTGTTGCTGGATAAATCTTGGCCATTTTAATGATTGCATTATGTACTTGCCACTTCAGTGTGGCCAGGATGGGACACAAGGCATCTCATTAGCATGGAGATCTACTTATCTATAATAACCCTCGGCCTTTTCTATGGCAGGAGCCTCTCTCTTGGCTATAATTCAGAGGGGGTATACAAGGGAATGGTAGCCTTCGGGCATAAATACATGGAGCTGCCAAAGAATCATATTAACATGTTTATGCAATACTACGGACTCCAAAGATTGGAATCCAAGCGATAGAATTTTAACATTAATGCCCTCAGTTCCACGGTCACTCGAGTACTCGTTTTGATCATATTAAAGGTCACTGGATATCACAGCATATGTGATGTTGTGTCGTTATTCTTGATTTCTGAAGGACCTTCCCCATGGTTAATGACAGGGACAACGAAGAGAGATGTGGAAGCAATGCTTTGATTACAAACCAGTAACTCCTATTAGTACTAGTCCTTCTCTTCCTCGTCCCAGTCATTATGACCCACGTTCCGTGACCTGCACCTCCTTCGGGGTTGGCTTGGAAATGGTCAGAAGAGTATTGGAATTGCCAGTCAATTCATAGTGCCAAGCAGGGGTGTGTGGCGCTTGTATTAAACTGAAGTTTTCTATCTCAAGGTAAGATTCACCTCGGACTTTGGTGAGGAAGACTAGGACTAATGAAGATTACCGGTAAGCAATCAAGGCACTATATTTCAGTTAGTGTGGAAAGGTTGGGTACTGTAGATAGATCACGCAGAAGGGAACTATCATTTCCGGATATGTCTACACGAACAGACGTTTTACTGGAACAAGCTAAATCTGCGAGAAAGAGGAAAGAGCACCGGTTGAATAATAAAAAACATAGCGCTGTAGTGCCGGTCAGCCTGTTATGTAAATAGGGGGTCGACTCTGAGGTAAGTGGAGCAGTATGTTGCGGAAGGGCACACTGCCCGGTTACAAGTCCAGCAGCCTGTGCCGCCTCCGCTGTTTTGACACAGGCATCCCTCCTGCTCGAGGCAGGAGGAATTTCTGAGCGGAAATAGACCCGGAATCCGGGCTTTGCGAAAAACAGACTGGTAATTCTGGCAAGTGCATGTCAATGGCGTAGCTATGCCTTTTGCCGCCCGTGGCGGTCCCAGCCTTTTCCACCTCGCGGCGGCCCTAAGGTGGGAGGGAGTGGGGGGGGTGCTGCCGATAGATTCCTGCTTTTGTCGCCCCATGCGGCCACAGGTTGGGGTGGGGGGGAGAGGGGGAGGCCGCCGCCCCCAAAACTTGTCCCGCCCTGGGCCCTCTAACCCCCTTTGCTACACCACTGGTGCATGTTAGTCCCCATTCTAGGTACAGGAGCTCAGTGATTCCTGCCCTAATGCCTCCATCCCCCGTGCAACCTGCTTCGAAACCCCCCACTCGGCTAATGTCGTCGGGAGAGGGAGGTTATCGAGGTTCACAACCCCCTCGTTCATCAGCACATGTGGTTTAAACACAGAGGGGCATATTTACAAGCCCCTTGCGCCACCCGTACGTCACTTTTCCCATGTTAAAAATGACGCAAAAGTGGCGCAAGGCGCTTGTAAATAAGCCCCAGAGGTCTTTAGCATGGGAGAGACTCGGTATGAACTCTATTTCCTGGCCCCTCCAGCTCCATCTGCTAAAGGGAGCCCACAGCCGCAGACACGCCTTGTTCATTTGCCTAGACTTGTCATGCAGGATGCATTTACCAGACTGAATTAAATCTTTTTGAGTAAATTATAGTCCGTTCCATGTGCTTCAATCAATCCCGCAGCTAATGACTTATGATATAGTATCATTCGAGGAGCCTAATTAGAGAAATTGAGATGCTTGGCCATATGTCGAGCACACAATGATTTTTCTCTCATCCAATCTTCCTCGTGAAGTATTTCGGAGAGGTCTGTCCGTTTTAAATATACTTCCAGGAGGTACTCCGTATTTCATAAGGAGGGCACGGTGCAGGCAGGGGAGGGGGCACGAGTGATACATTTGCCTACCGTAATTAAAAAGAGCGTCGGTCTGCATAAAACTCAAGCTAGAACGTCTTCAGCATAACAGTAAAGTCTGTGAACAGTAATGTCTGTGCGCAGGCAGCGACGTCGCACGCGTTCGTTCTATCACTCACCTATTCCTTCAGTTGCAAGGTCAAGAAATCCCTGTACCAACAGACAACCGCCTCTCTCACGAACAAAGTGTAGACCTTATACAAAACACTGCTGGAATTAGGAAACAATAACTCCGGGAACACATAAATTGGGGGTCAAAGTTTGGCAGAGGAAAAGGGGTGGGGTCAAGGGGCGGGACTTGAAAAGCAGAGACTGTCAGTCAAATTATACATTCAACTTATACATTCATTTTGAACAAATCTGCTCAAAGTAATTGGCGACAAGGACAAATGTGACATGTCACAAAGAGGCTGCATTTTAAAATATCTTATAGGGTTAGGACACCTGCTGCCCATTTCATAGTGTACCCAGCAATTATGAGGGGATTCCAATGTCTACAATTATGGACGATATGCGATTCCCAACCTTATAACCAGTGGCGGCTCGCTGAGGGAGTGCTGCGAGGTGGTGAGGCAGGGCGGGGGAGGGGCAGGGTGGGGGGGGTAGAGGACTCGGATATACGACGGACAGAACTCAGAGTAAGGCTTACTCTGAGTCTTGTCCGTCGTATGTCCGAGTCCACTACCCCCACCCTGCCCCTCTCCCGCCCTGCCTCACCGCCCCACAGCACTCTCTCGGCAAGCCGCCACTGCTTATAACACTCGTGTTATGAACATTTCCTGTACATTTATATTCACACTTGTATGGTTTATTGTGTCTCTATGTGTGATGTAAAGCACTCTGACACCATACGTCATTGGGATGAGTAGCACTGTAAAATAATTACATAAAAAATAAATTAGTAGGTGTCATTTAAATAATTATTTGTGCAATTACTCATACACACAGATAAATCTTTCATTCTTACAGTTCACACATATTGCTTACATGGAGCGTTGAACAAAGTCAAAAACTTGCCTCCAAGTCGTAGTTTGTCTAAATTACTTGTAAAGTTATAAGCTGTGTGCCTTTGTTTCCTTCCATTACATTGGCAACTAGGTGTTAAGCTCCAGGTGGCTCCCAGCCCGGTAGTACTCGAACAAAAGAAAGGCTGATGACAATTTAATTCAGGCCTTTGTTTTTGGTCCAGCTGAGAGGGAAAAAAAGCCCCTCCCCTCCCGCCTACAGGTTGCTGCTCTGAGAGGAGTGCATACAACGTACAGGCACTGCTGAATTGGGCCCAGGTGTCAGAAAATGACATCAGGACAAATTCAGCATATTTTTCTGGGCCCAGAAATAAATCCTAGAAACAGGATCTGCGGGATCCCCCTACTTTTCAACACTTGTACATTAGTACTAATTATGTAAGGGTTAAAATGCCATCGCACAGCGGATGTACTCAAAGTTTGCACACCTTGGGGCCATACCATAA
This sequence comes from Calotriton arnoldi, assembly GCA_963921515.1. Taxonomy (NCBI): domain Eukaryota; kingdom Metazoa; phylum Chordata; class Amphibia; order Caudata; family Salamandridae; genus Calotriton; species Calotriton arnoldi. Next base: position 15,330 of record CAWUFW010013949.1, read on the forward strand.
AGAGCTATGCTGCCTCAGTGCAGAGCTGAGCACCTCTTTTCTAGGTCTGGTGTTAGCCAAGACCTTTTGATCTTACTAAAATCATATTTATAGTATACTTTCTTATAGGGACTTTCAGCCAATCCTCTTCATCATCAATGAGTCAGTTTTTGTGTCATTCACATTTTTCTTCCATGCACTGTAGTATACAGAATGGAAAGGTGCATCAGCCCATTTCAGCAATTTGACTAACTTCACTGTGAGTGGCGGCATTCTGCTCTTCCACAAGGAGCATATTAACACACAAAGTAGCTCCCTTCACTGGCAGAAACTGGTGTTTAATTAGTCAAATAGTAAGTGCTGATGCCCAAACTTTTTCTCAGAACCCCGCAACCAGGCTCCTGAATGTTAGATTTGCTGAATACCTGGTTTCTTAAGGCTTGATTCAAATTAATGCCGTATTCTTCAGCCAGTGGTGTAACGAAACTTGAGGGGGGCCCCCTGCAAAGTACATGGAGGGTCCCCCCTCCGGACTCACTCAGGAACTGTCAAGCCAGGGTACCGTGCTTTGGGGGCTGCGGGGACCTTTGTTACGCCACTGTCACCCGCCACCCTACGCTCCCTGCCCCTTTATCTCACAATTGCTGGCTCTTTTTCATACCTCTTTCTCCATTTGTCACTATTTTTCAGTCATTCACTTCCTCTTTCATCCCCCCCTTTTCTGCCTTTATCTTTCTTGTTCTGTCAAAATCTAATGGTGAGAAAATAAGTTCCAATGCCAAAAAAAGTGCTGGTGGAGCCCACCTGTGACCACCGGCTCAAATTAAGTACTGCCAGAGGCTACTGTGGCAAGGCAATGTGCGCTTTTACTATGCACGCACTTCATTGCGTGCATAGTAAAAGAAGATACCTTATTTTAGAACAGTTTTAAATGGACACAATCTGGTGTGCTGTCAAACAGCAGCAGTCAGATAAACAAAGGCCACTCCAAAAGGAATATAGGGCCATATGTACAAAGCATTTTTATGGTCGCAAACAGTCCAATTCTCAGAATCCGCCTGTTTGCGACTGGAAAAATGCTATTTGTACTGTACAAAGCCTAAAATGCGATTCAGTAACTTTTACCGAATCGCAATTTGGGTTTTGCCATTCTGTATTTATAAGTCCTTTCCAAATGCCAAATTGTATTGGTCTGTACAACTGTTTTGTGACTGAAATGCTGTCGCAAAATATTTGCACTTTACCACCAATCCAAAGTTGGTGGTAATGCATTAGCAAATTGAATGGGATCCCCATGGGACTCCTTCCCCTTCGTGAATGTTGGGAAAACATTATTTAAGAGAAGGCAATGGCCCTACGGACCACTGCCTGCTTTAAAAAAATAAAAACAAAACGTTTCTTTTTTATTGCTGCAACCCATCCCATTTTCCTTTAAGGAAAACATGCTGCATTTCAATAAAAAAAAACCTTTATTAAAACGCAATCACAGACATGGTGGTCTGCTGTGCTCAGCAGGCCACCATCCCTGTGATGGCTGCAATTCCTAATAGGTCACAAACTGCAACCTACCTCATTAATATTCACGAGGTAGGTTGATTTCCAACCCACTAGTATTCAGAAGTATGAAACAAAAAGTTTCATGCATAAAGAATAGAGATTTCCAAATAGCGATTTAAATTAAATCGCTATTCCTATTCTTCATACATATGGCTCTTAACAACACAATTAAACAATTTAACTAACAGTATTAGTAGGAGAGATGAACTGATAAAGCTGGAATATGCCCTCTCCTCACATCAAAACCGTTGTGCTATTGCATTAGCCTCTAAACCCAAAGGCAACACTAAAGTAATTATAGAGTAAAAACAAAAACACTGGCACTGAAGGGAGATATCTTGTGTGCAAATGTGCTCCTTGTCAGAGAACAAAATGCAGTCATTCAAGGTGAAGTTAAAGAATGAATTAAGTAGGTTGACCCATTACCCCATTCCGTGTGATGTATTTGAAGCAAAATGTGAATGACACAACAACAGACCACTGGATGAAGATTGCTGGCTGAAAGCCCCTTTAAGCAAGTATGTTATACATACAATTTTAGTAAAAGCCAGAGGTGTGGAATGCTTCAGACCTAAAAAGAGGTGCATGGCTCTGCACTCATCATGCATACCACTTCATGAAACGTGGCGGGGACTATGAAACGTGGCGGGGACTGGAAAACAAAACATTTTTTACAGGTGCCATTTCATGTTCTTTGGGGTAAGTTAAGGTAGTGCTTCCCCAAACATGTTTTGCTGCTGTATTATGAAAACAGAAATCTGGAGGTGGTAACATGTGGCAAGAACGTATGTGTGCATACAGCATAAGTGGTGTCATCAGATTCAGGAAAGGGTGCAACCAGTATGTCTGGTCTTTGTTTTGTGCACAATTTGGTAACATTGACACAGCCATGGTCAAAATCACTCTCATCATCATCCTCTGGAGTTGACAACAGAGAAGCTGGGTCCAGTGTGTTACATCTCCTGATGGAGACATTTTCGGCTGCCAGGATGATTCTCTCATAGGGAGTTAACTAGTTGTGAGTCAGATGCTGTGTGCGGGTCATGAGAATTTCAACTGAATGGGGGACCATAACAATCAGGGGGTAACCCATCACAATCCCTTCAGTTTGCTGAATGCTAAGGCTCACCACTGCAACCACTTTGAGACAACCAGGCAATGCTGCTGCTAAAGGGTCAAGAGTCACTGAGAAGTACCCAATGGGACACTTAGGGGCCTATTACAATGTCGGGCGGACTTGCATCTGCCCGACACTATCTCGGAAACGGGACAGACCAACCGCCGGTCGGCGGTCCCACCGCCTTATTATGATGTGACCGCACATGGTGCGGTTGCATTCTGATATTTCCCTATGGGAGCATGTGTTACAGCTGTAAACCGGCCGCAGTACATGCTCTCATAGGGAAATATGAGGTGGTGTTAATCCCTGCACCCCATGGCAGGCACCTCAAGGTGCCTGCCACGGGGTGCAGGGATTAACAGTGGGGCAACATAGGTGCCCCCCTGGGCCAGCAACCTGAGGCCGCATAGTAAAGGGGGCCCTGCCAGGGGCCCCCAAACACACTTTCTGACAGGGCTTCCATGTCGGAAAGGCTGGCATGGAAACCCTGCCGGAAACCATGCATTGTAATCCGGACAGCATAAACAGCCGACCATTTGGATTACAAGTCGGTTCCAACTGGCCGACGGGCTCCGTGAACCCGTCGGAAGCCAGCCGGAATGACTAGCCGGTTTCAATTCCAACTGGCTGAATCATAAATAGCAGGTCGGAATTGAAACCGACGATGTTTGTCATAAGGCCTCTGACCTGAGTTCAGAGGCCTAACAACCAACATCATAATAGGCCCCTAAGTCTCTCCATGGGCTTGTCTTAGTACATACAGTGCACGCCCATTTACTTCATGGCAAAAGAGCAGAAATTCTTTAGTATAGTCTGACATTTCAAGAGCGGGTGTGCTGTAAAGTACGTTTTTTTGAGCTCCTGGAAGACTTCCATGCTTTCATTATCCCTTGGTACCAGGTTATTGACATCAGTGTGCGTCAGCCTCAGTAAAGGCTTCGCCACAAAGCAAAAGTTCAGGATCCATTGTTGGCAATAGGCAACCATGCCTGTGAACTTTCGCACTTTTCTCTGTGTGGTTGGGAACTTCATTTTAAAGACTGTCTCTATGCATTCGTGGGACACTCGCCTCACTCCCTTTTCTATCTGATGTCCCAGGTACATGACTTCTTTTTGACAATACTGTAAGTTCTTAGGGGATACTTTATGCCTATTCTCAGCCAGGTGGTTGAGCAGAGGAATTCTGTCTTGTTTACAGGTTTAATTGGTCATCGATACAATCAAAAGATCGTGGATGTACTTAATTAGGGTTGCACTGCATGGTAACTGCAGAGATGCCATATTCTTTTTAAGTATCTGATTGAAATAGGATGGACTTGAGGAGCGCAACACCACACAAGAGTCTTCTCTTGGAAATTGAACGTGAAGAGAAACTGGCTGTCTTTATATAAGAGAACTAAAAAGAAGCCTTGACAGAGGTCAATAACCGTGAACCATTCCGCCTCTGGGGGAATTTGGAATAAAATCACAACAGGGTTCAAAACCACAGGATAGCATTGGAACAACAATTTGATTAATTTCCCGGGGATCCTGAACTATCCTTCACTTTTTGTTTGCTTTTTATAAGGCCATGTTATGGGAGTTACATGGACTCCTAATGCCTTTCTTTAGAATACCCTGCTCTATCATGCTCTCGATGATAGGGGTGATTCATGCAATGGCCTCTGGGGTCATATTGTAAGGACGGGTTCGAGGGAATGGAGAGTGATCTTTAGGGTTTGGCACCTTTAATCAATCCAATTTCTCTCCCAGTGAAATCCTCCCTAACTGTCTCTCTCAATTCAATTGGTAGATCCTCCTTAGTAATAACTGGATACAATCTGATTCTGGCCTTTGTAGCTTGAACTCTGCAGCGGCTGCTTGGATCTGAATCCCGACTCCATCGAGAGTACAGTAAATGACACAGTTAAGTTTGCAGAGAAGATCCCTCCCTAGAAAGTTTACAGTACTCAAATCACACACTGGTGTAGTTCCTTGATGTCTCCTATTTTTATTAGGACAGGGCAGTAATTTGGTTGGCGCACTATTGATTGGTGATACCTACAACTTGGACTTCTTTTTGCAAGAGGGGTAGGTTAGGGACCATGACTGTTCTAAAGGTTAAGCGGATGGCTCCTGTCTCTATCATAAAAGATACAGGATGATGACCTTTAACCTCTTCATCAACATATGCTCCACTCTGGTCCACTTCCAGGACTGCACCAAGTATGCAGAGGGTGGGGGGAACAAAACATATATAAAAAAATAACACATACCTCCTCGCGCCACAGCCGCCTCTGTCTCTCCTCCATTGTTGCTGAAGAGCCTGGAAACCCACAGGCTCCCCCAAGCCAATCACAACGCTGCAATGCAGTGTGGTGATTGGCTCCCCATAGCAAATCACAAAACTGCAATGCAGCATTGTGATTCGTCTGAGCGCCATGGATCGGCGCTCAGATGGGGACTGGGGGCCTGGGCATGTTCTCCACCAGGCTGTGTAATGCAGCCTGGTGGGGAACATGCAAAGTGCGCATGCTGGTTTACCCAGGCCAAGATGGCCGGCCAAGCAGTCATGCGCACTTAAGCCCCTAGATTTAAAATTCCTCCGTCAGATCCCGGTTTCCCTTTATTCTTGGATCTGGCAGGGATATTAAAAAAAGTGGAACCTCTCCCAAGTTGGGATGGAGTGACGACATATCGTATGAATATAGATAAGGAGCAGCTACCTGCCCTTACTAAATCAAGTGTAGGGAAATTCCCATACCTCTAATCTTCCAGGGGGTCACAGTCTTTGCCCTGAAGAAAGTCCAGCACCCTTTATGGGGCACCAGTGGACTGAAACATGTTGGCAGTAGGGTCTTAGGACCATAATATCCCACACGACCCTATTCCTTTATTTTATTTAATATCCCTGCCAGATCCAAGAATAAAGGGAAACCGGGATCTGACAGAGGAATTTTAAATCTTTATCCCCCTCTGGCCCAAAAAATCTTCTAAGAGCTCCCTGAGATATGGTTGCCTCCTTCCTCACCTATGGGTGATGAACTATCCCAGCTTCACGTAGGGACATTCCACCAGTATCAACTCAGGTTTAGTCATTAAAGGTTTCCGGGTCTCCCGGATTAACAATTAGGGGAGTACTTTGTGTGTAATAGTTTTAATACACGGGAGGATGCACTCCCCTCGCGAATTCCTCTCAGCCCTCCAAGAAGTGAGAACTTATCTTGCTTCACCAGTGTTAGTAGTTTGGAGGCACCTCACTGTGCCTGCCACAAGGTGCAGGGATGTTCAGGGGGCATCATAGGTGCCCCCTAGCCCAGAAGCGGAGGGCCGGGGGGAAAGGGGCCCTGCTTGGGGCCCCTAATGTCGTTTTCCGACAGCCTTTCCATGTCGGAAAGGCCAACATGGAAAGGCTGTCGGAAACCAACATCATAATCCCAACATTGGAAACGCTGTCCTTAAGGGATTATGAGGAGTTTCCGACTGACTGACGAGCTCCTTGAGCCCGTCAGAAGGCGTCAGTCGGTCCCGCCGATTGCTTCCTCCGACCACACGCATCCTAATGCGTCGGTCGGACAGCAGCAGTAGATGCGGTTCGGACCACCACTGACAAGCTGTTCGTTGCGGTCCAAACCGCATCGTAATCAGGCCCTTCGTGTGCACAGTCCACTCCTCCTCCCTGAGCCACCAACCCCGCCCGCTCTAACCCAGCACCACAGCAACTAAAAATAAAATGATAATAACCTTGTTATTATCATTTTATTTTTCCCTTTTCCACTGCTCGAGAGCAGTGGGGGCGACGCTCCTCCGCCTCAGCGGAGGAGCTGCCCCTGACTCCTCCTCTTCCCTCAGGCAGTGCCACTGATCCTAATCAAAGTACATAGAACTCTTGAACATCATGGGAAATGGGCCATTCTGAGGCACAAAAGGTTTTGGGGAACTCTGTGGCTCAGCTGGAAGTGGGGATTTTCTCACTGCATCTCCATGAGGCCAAGGGAATTCTGTGTCATGTCAGATTTTTTAATCTTTGGGGTTGAAATGGGGGGGTCTAAGTATCAGAAGACTTTCTCCCTACACTGCAAGATTTGCGGTTTGGGCATCAATCATAACTCGGTCTGGGTTATAACGACACTTCCACTTCCAATGCCTCACCTTGTTGCCAATATGGCAAGGGGTACCTTGCTTGAGGGTACTTATGCTGGTTCCCATCTTATTACCTCTACTTCTCCCTACTCCCAGGACATTTCCTTCATAGGCCATGGAAACTCCTTGCATGCTCATCCCTATGAAGGGGTTAGCGTCAGGTCTCAGCGAGAGTGCATTAAGTCCATTTGTTCCTCCATTTTGTGCTAGTTGGGTCTGTGTGATCATGTACTTCTCTTTTAACCACTTTCGCTTCACTTCTAGCACATCACAACAATATTTTGGATACTGCAGGATCTTGTCAAGTGGTTTGCTCTGCCAGCAAAGGACACCTCAGATCATCTGATTGCTAATTTTGGGGTCTAGTCCCTGTACGAAAAAAGCAAGGAACCCTCCTGTATTGTGTGTCGTTCATTCCGCTATGCTCCCTATACACCTACATTAACCTTTTGAAATAGGCTTGCACAAACTCCTTAGGTTCTTGAGAGGTTATGAAAATCTTGGGCCAATTAATTTCTCTACGGGGAACCTTAGTCTTTAAGTGTTTTATACCTTCGATGTACTTAGTTTTGACTATGGATGAAGGTGAATTTGTACCTGCTACCCTACGGGGCTCCTGCATTGACCATTCAACTGCCCTCTTGCATTCTTCCCACAAGTTCTTTGGGACTGCCACCATTTACAATACATACAAGTATTCTTGCAAGATCTTTGAAATGGTCCCAATCTGGTCCATCTGTCTGTACCTCTTATCAGGATTTTCTTTTAACTTAGGAAGATAATTTGTAAAGCAGAATGGATGTGTTTGGGACCACAGGACATGTACATATGCTCCTACCTGTCATTCCCTTAAAGGATATTCCCTTACTGGCTCTCCAGCAGCCTCTCCCACATCTTCCTTGGGAGTTTATTTCTCTTTTTCATCTTGACCCTTTCTTGCTTGGACCAAAGCTCCCTGAATTTTTTGGTCTCGCTCAAATCCCCAATGTTCTCAATCAGTTCCTTTACATGGGCTCTTAATTCCCTCAGTTTTAGCAGCTTCAATTCCTTTTCATACATAATTTTTCCTAACATTCTGCTTTGCAACATTTTTCTCTGGGTCAAATCAATTCCGCATTCATCTGCAAATTCATCCACTCTTGCATGCACCTCTCTCGCCAACCTTGCTGCTTTATTGCTCATATACAGCACTTTGCTCTTGTTGTAATGTCCTGGGAAGTACATTCCCACATTTCCCTTAACAATTTTTTGAAATTCGACTGTTAGCTGGGCGAAGTTAAGTCACTGTCCGATTTGCCCTGTGCTTGTGGGTTTACTGGTAAGGCTGCAATAATCATCTAGCTTCCTGTCATGGTACTAGCCAAACTCTCTCCTTGCAGGAGTTCTAATGGTATTACTCCGGGTCTTGATGCAGCTCCTGACAAAGTCAGGATGCTTACCGCTATGGACACGGAGATCTGAGCGGAGGTAAAACAGTAGTTTCTCTATAACTTGGAGGTGCTCAAGCTTCTTTAGGGAATTCAGTGACTGTCCTGGTCTTAGCGTGTACCGGGGCTGTGGTACTCAGTGCCGCATCTGCCGTGCTGTATGGTGGTGGTCTTATGTTGAAAAGCTTATCTATGAAGGCGTCCTCTTCCTTATTTTCTGTTTCTGTCTCCTTTTTCGATTTCCCCTTTTCTATCTCTTCACTTCCTATCAAAGGATAAGCCCCAATCATTTCCATTACTTCCTGCCTCCATTTTCTCTGCCTTTCCTAGTCCTGCACGCTTCTCCATAAATGAGCCCTAGTGCTGATCTTTCAGGCAAAATTCTTCCTCTTCTTTTCACTCTCCACCAGCTCCCAAAGATTTAAGGCTTCAAATTGAGTGAGCCTAGGCCGAGCTTTCAGATCATACATCCTCCTTCTCAGATTGGCTATTCTGGGGATATGGAAAGTCCTGTTTAATGGGAATCGTAATTCTCCATCTTTGAATGTGTATTCGTGCCATTGGCTAAGCTACATGCACATGTGAAACATCTTCTTGGATGCCATTTCCCTAGCTGGTGTGCTTTCTGGGGGAAACACTCTTTGTTGCAATCTCTCACTCTCTTCGTGCTAATGGGTTCACAATCTGCTTACCAATAACAATGCATCGTCACACTAGTTCACCCTATCACAGGCTGGCCTCCACCAGCCAATCCCAGACTGGCGCAATGCCTGAATACTGTCAGAGCTTCCTGAACCACTTCTCACTAAATTTCTTCATTTGTCTGCTTCATCAAAACAGAAATCTCTGCAATAGCAAGAATACTTCCTAATTTCAAACAATAGTTGACCCTCAACCTGCGGAGGTCACCGTACTTAGTGCTCTCACTCCCATGCACCAAGGAATGAACAGCTACCGAGTGCAATTACTACAACTGCACAAGAGAGAAAGTTACGTCCCTATCATAGTGCAACTGATAGCGCCTCACAGGACACCTCCTCTTAGCAGACAAGTTCAACAATTCAATTTCCTGACTTGAGGTCCCTCTCTTCAACCATGGCCAATTGGTTTTGTCAATTACTGTTCGGATCCAATCAGAACCACTCTGCTACCAGATCTTTTGGTGCGCAAACCAGTCTTTAATAAACATGCCAAAGCACGCCAACAGCTAGAACCAGGAGCGGTGTAGTCCCAATACAGACTTTGGTGCTCCCTGACTGGACCCATCTCTAATACATTTAAGTTCAATTCTGATAATCAGGGCTAAAACATTCTCAAAGAATGACAGCCACAGGTTAAAGTTTGAAGATTTATGTAAGGAATTCATAGCCAAAATACAGGAAATATGGCATCAATAAGTTTAGTAGCAAAGCGTACACTTCATAAGTACAAAAAATGTTGGGCCTGATTTATATATTGGTGGAGAGGGTACTTCGTCGCAACAGCGACAGAGTTCCCTCCCCGCCAATATAATGGTCTGCCTGCCGCATCTATATGTGGGCAGACCTTAAGGTTAACAGGGCAGAGACTACTCTGCCTCCTCTGACTGTCCTGTTGAGTCTGGGCTGCTGGAGAAATGGCTACATAACCGCCTCCCCAATTTAGATAGGCGGACATGTAGCCATTTTTTACTGTTCCTTACTGCCAGGTAAAACATGTTGGTAAGGAACAGTAAAAACATTATAATGCTCTCCCGCCATGAGAAAAGACTCCCAGGGCGAGAGGTGCATTACTTTTCTTCTTTTCAAAAAGAATATCCTTTTTCAGGATTTTCTTTTTGAAATAAAAAAAAGAACACTGTTTGCTAAAGGGCTGCTTCCTTCCGATGCAGCATGTAGCAAACAGTAAAATGCATTGACAGGAACTGTCATGATGGCGGTTCCTGCCAATGTCTTTATAAATGACCGCCAGCTGTGGCTGGCATTTATAAATCTGGTGCATGGAGTAGTCTTTGCCTGGCAGACATAAGGTCCTCTGCTAGGCCAAGGGAAATACATAATCTGCCAGAAACTAAATCGGGCATGGAAAAATGTCCTATAGGAAATACGGGGTATATTCTTATAAGAAAAGGAAATGGGGTTCTGGTATACAGAGAAAAGCAAGTTCTTTTATAGCACTTTAAACAATGGTTTTCATACATTAATACACAAGTACATGGCTCTCAGGATCAGCACCAATGAGGAACAAACTAGAAGAAAAATTTTACTACAGAGTACCTTTAAAGATTCTCTCATGGTACTTTTTCATTGGGTTCAGTCGCCCTCACAGTTTATTCAAGCATGATAGTTGATACATTGCGCAGCAATAGCCTAGTATGGTTGGGATGTACTTGGTTAGGTACAGCACAGTGGAAAACCTCTGAGAATGCTCTCTGTTTTTAGGTGTAAAGCTTACAATTCTTTATTTAGAACGAGAAATATCAGCACTAGTTTTCACGTGGTGTATTATGACAGTAATTCAAGTTGGAGGACAGGGTAAAGACAGCTTATGTTAGCGTAAGCTTCATTTCTAATGTATACAAATCAAAAAAGAAAAAACAGCTCCCACAAAACAATGGCAACAAGTAGGAGAGGTAATGCTAAGTAAGGGACCAAGTCTTGATGTCACATGGAAGGTTCGAGAAGAAACTGTGGCAACGGGGATACCAGGGATTTGAAAAGATAGTAGAGTGTAAGTAAACTTTGATGAAGTTACATCAGGTAGGTCAAGTAAGTGAGCAGGAACAAGCACAGTTGGTGATAAAGTAAGGGCCAGGGGTGACCAGAGGTGGTGGAGAGGGAAGCGTGGAATAGAACTTAGAGGGAAAATCTCAGTGTGGGCAGAGAGAGGGAGAATTATTATGCATGGGAGATAACAAGTAAAGCAAGGGGGTAGAGGGATAAGGAACGAGAAGGAGTAACACGGGGTGGGTCTATCCAGGATTCAGAAATGAAACAGCATTTGCAAAGAGGGTAAAAATGGAAGGGGAGTAAGACAGAGTTGCAGGTCCATGGATTTGCGAGGATGATAAAAAAGCAAAAAGTCTAAGTGGGAGAAAACAAGGGCAGATATGAAAGGGTGCTTGATCAAGCAGGTAGACAACAAGAGTGGAGACAGTTTGAGGGTGGAATAGCAGGTTAGAGGGTAACATCTAGCACATCCAGAATAAAGGGAAAGGGAGAGAGCAAAATTACTACATAGTCAGTTGAGAGTACAAAGGGTGGGGAGGAATAGAGAACCCATGGGATGAGAGAGCAAATGATCACAGACTGTCAAAGAGACAATCAGGTCTTTTGGGTTACATATTGTCAAAGAGGTGAGTATTTTTTATATTAAAGGGATCACAAGAGGGTGGTTTTAGTTCTGAGAATGGCTGGGTGAGAGTTCCATAAGGGGCTATAGGAAGTTTATAAGTATGAGATTTTATGAGAAGTCAGCCCACATGCTTTGGGGGCATGTTCTTTTTTTCTTAAACTCTTAGTCTGTGTTGTTTCAGTGAGGCATGGGATGGTAGATTTTAATTTTTTTCTTAAAGAATCCTAGATTTACAAGATTTATAAGATCAGGGCACAAAAGGTTTAATCTGTAGCTGGGATCTTAGCACCTCTATCATTGCCTTCCTAGATCTCAAATTGTGATTCAATGTGTACGAAGGAAATACAAACTGAAGGTATTTTAGAACTCAGCACTACGGAGCCTTGAATGTGGTGCATGGGGTGTCAGTGTAGGTCTTTGAGAGTGAATATGATTAGATTTTTTTATATTAAAACAAAGCCCAGATACTTGGTTCTCCAGTCCATGTAACTTTGCAAAATCCTTCTTAGGAGCTCCTACATACATGTTAGAGTAACTACCTTTCAATAACATTTATTCAAAGTTCTGTGATACTTGAAGATAGGGAATCAGCCTTTTTAAAACCATTTGGTAGGAATTGGCATTCTTGACTCCCCAGTAGTCATACCAGCAGAGTGTTATTGTATTGTGTTGAGGTAGAGGAATTTACATGCAACTCATCCAGGAACAACAGTAAGCAACAATCTTGCTATTTCAAGGATGGGCTTATGTGCCAATTTACCAGATAATTTTTAAGGAAGACAGGAAGCTTCAAACACTCAAAAGGTGATGGGGGGAATAGTTTAAACTACTGGCAATCACCCTGGGTAGCATTCAAGCCCATTATGTTTTTGCCCACTGTGTCACTCTAGACAGAGACCCACCTAATGCAGCACAGTACCAAACCTGTTCTTCATGAGAAAAGGCCATCCCGAACAGCCAGGCAAGGTCTGCTCCAGAATGGTTGAAGAACTTAGGTTTCAAGGATGCACACCTATTATTTAGGCCTAGGCATGAAATTCCACTCCGCTTGCAGAGTTTGCAGAGTTTTTCCCACTCCGTGCTCCGCGTAGCACATGGAGCAGAGTTTTTTCTGCACTAGCCAACGATAAGTTGACCAGCGAGGAAAATCTTACTCCTGACCACCTCCGGCGAGATTTCTGAACGTGGGCGGTCGAGGATGGTCCCTACCGCTTGAGTTGAGAAACGTTCCGTTCGCGTTGAGGAAGCTGCCGCTCGAGTAGAACATCTACTCGAGTGCCAGAACGAAGCAGCGCCCTCTTGCGTTGCACTTAGTGCCGTTCCCACTGATTTTACAGTGCGGAACAAACACCAAGCACTAACAATCAGTACAAATGGCGCAACGTAACGCACTCTGCCGTTTGTGGAACTCCGCGTAGCGCGTCAGAGTCTTTTGGTCACTTCACGGAGTTCAGCAAACTCCACCCAGGCCTACTATTATTAAACCAGACAAATATCAAATGAAGAGTATGATTTGGAGTTTGCTGGATGTGTACTCTATCTCAAATGTGATATCCAGTCCACCTTTTCACAAGTACATTAAGGTGTAATGCATGTGTAATAAGGTCCTAGCTCCACTCTCCAGCCCAGTAGTATCCGCACTCTTTCACGGGTGCTCACGGTCCTGCGGCGGCAGATCCGCTTTCATCTCACGCTCCCACTCCAAAGGAAAGGACCAGCACTCACGTTGGGTAAATCCTACTTAGTAGGATTTACCCAACGCGAGTGCTGGTCCTTTCCTTTGGAGTGGGAGCGTGAGATGTGTAATAAGGTGTGCACAATATCGGTCACATTTGTGATGGAGTACCCATCTGTTAAACACTAAATCAGACCCTTATTCTGACATTATTGACATCAGTACCTGCAGAGGAGGAGTATCATTTGTTCAGTTATGCAAGAATTATATTTTATATTAATTCATAATACATATGTACTACCATCCAAATTGGGTGCAGTCCTTCTGCACACTGCTATGGTGGCTGCAATCGACCTACCAGTTGTATTTCCAGTCTCTCATATTAGTACCTTGAAATAAGTACTCATGCATGTAAGTAGTGTTGATGTATCTTCATATTTAGAACTCGGTTTCAGGCATGTGGTTTGAACAACATCAAAGATATTCCTTTAGAGCGAATACTTCAATAATTCTAACAATTATTATAATAATGTTCCATTGGGGCCCCAATGCAGCATGATAATAATAATGTTTAGATTTATTGGAGTATATGCACTAAAGGAATATCTGAGTTCAGTAGTAAAATGATGAGGATATATCAATAATTCTCACTTGTATGAGTCCTTATTTCAGAGTACAATTAGAGAGTGAAAATAAGATGAGTAGGGCTATTTCAGCCACCATAGCAGTGCACAGAAAGACTACAACCCAATTTGGGAAACACATGTGTCCCTCTAGAAGGGAACACAATCAAGCCCACATTCTATCAGTCAACTGAAACTTCATTATAGCAGTCAACTTAAACTTAACAGGTGGAGTTAGGAAAAATATAATTTAAAAAAATTGTACAATTTTGAAAGCTATAAATGGATATAGGCACCTTCTCATAACATTGTACTGAGGCTTAAAATACGCTTTTTTTAAAGTAAATACGGGCACAGCTTACTTTTCAGATTTGAACACTAAGCAGCTAATCCGAATTTTCCAAAATAAAGTTATAGCTGAATTGAACACATTTAAAATTCCATTATTAATGCACAAACCGGCAGTTATTATTTTTTACGAGAGCAAGCTTAGTCATTGTTGGGACATGATAATTTCAAAGTTCATGTTACAGGTTTTGTTCCAAATGTGAGTAGAGAAAATTGAATTTGCAAATTTGTTTGAGGAATTTGACTTTTAAACTGCCTGCACTTTATTTGCCCACATTGTAGCACTGTAGATGATTTAAAAAGCCATCTGTGCCAATTTAGCAACAAAAAGTATTTTAATGTTTCATAATGTCACATGCAGTGGAGAGGTGTTTAACCTCAGCTGCCCCAAGCTCACGATGCCACCTGTCCTGACTCCAAAAAAGAGGAATGCCCTACAAATATTAAGTGATGGAAAACAAGAGCTGATGAAGTTGCCCGCCTTAATCTTCATGTCTCCTGCTAAGGTGGAATGCAGACACCAATGCATTACTGGTCCTTAATAACAGTAATATTATAGCATATCAATGAAAGTCTAGTGGAATAGAGAATGAAGATAGATATCAAGTGACCTGTAGCATATTTATCTCTTTAACATTAGGGACAGAAAGAGCATCCCCTGAAGTCCATTGCCTGCCATAAGAGATTAGGAGTTTTTTATAAATATATATAGGAAAATAAAACTGATTTACTGATAGTTGCTTCTGTGCATTTAGCCTGTTACTTCAGTTCTAATCTTCAATCTGGGTTAACAGAACTTAAATCAGAGGCCCTCTCAGCAGTACAAGCTTAACCATACTGATCACCAGTGTACATCCATCTGGCAGTGGGCCAGAAGAAGCCTTTGACTTTATTATCATTTAGTTTATGAAGCCTCAACCAGACCTGTCAGAAAGTCTTCTGCCAACTTGTTCCATTGTGATGGTGGTTTATGTGTGAATTTGAGGTATGCTCTCCAGACAATGAACTATTAAACATAGACTACCAAGCACATATCATGCTGGATATTAAGATCCTAGCTTCCAACCACTACTGAAACCTACATATGAAAGATTTGGGTTTGATTGTCAGTCCCGGGCTCAAGACTTCATGAAGACTACTGTGCTTCTGACCAAACAATGGACATTATCAGCCAGCCAAAGCAGCAACCGTTGTCAACACTGTTATTAATGATTACTTGTTATTTATACCACACTTAACTATGAAGTCTGTTTTCATTACTAAGAATTATAGCTAACAGATTCAGAATGATCCTATCATGCTACTCAATGTATTGACCTGAGAACAATAAGAGGTTGAGCTGTCTCTACTAAGATTCTACCTAGATTCTAACTCATGATTAAGCCTGGGCGGGTAACTACGCTCCGCCAGCGGAGCTTACGTACAACGTAGGGGTTATCAGAGAAGAAGGACGGTGAGGACGAGAAAGGAGAGCGGCTGTTAGACCTGGCATCCTTGGCGTGGGTCTCCCTTCCATTTTTTCACTAAGCCTCCTCTGTTGTTGACATGTTTTTGCTGGTTTAGATGCTTTGGGCACTTTGCCACTGCTATTCAGTGCCAAAGTGCAAGTGCTCCCTATGGTAAATTAATGTGTGGATTAGTGACTCCATGTTTGGCCTATTAGATTCACTATCAGACCCTAGTACAGTGCACTGTTTGTGCCCAGGGCCTGTGAATCAAATGCTGCTGGTGGGCTTGCAGCACTGGTTGTGCCACCCACAGGAGCAGCTTGTAAAGTGTGTCTCAGGCCTACCATTGCAGAGCCTGTGTGCAGTCTGGTACTGCCAAGTCGACTTGGTAAGTGCACCCACTTACCAGTCCCCAAACCTTCCCTTTCCTGCATATTAGTCACCCCTAAGGTAGGCCCTAGGGCAGGGTGCATTATATGTGTAAGGTAGGACATGCCCTGGTGTGTGTGGCATGTCCTGATAGTGAATTACAGCCAATTTCGTTTTTCACTATTGCAAGGCTACCTGTCCCCATAGGCCAGAATGGGCAGTTTGATTATAACATCTTATAATCCTAACTGACCCAGGGAACATGGTAGAAAAACGAATTTAGTATGCCTGAACTCAGAATGATAAAATACATCTTTTAGTGAAGTTGGTTTTAACATTCTGTGTTTGAAAATACCACTTTTAGAAAGTAGGTATTTTCTTGCCTAACCATCCAGCCTGCCTCTGCTAGCTTGTGTATTGTGTGTCTGGGTTTGTGAGTGACAGGGGCTGGGGGACTCCAGGAGACAGGGTGAGTCAGCACAGGGCTGAATAGACCTATCTGCATGTAGAGTGGTGGGAGGAGTAGCACCTGGGCCTGAATAGCTCCCCTGAATTTGAAGTGCCTACTGTTGTGTTGGGCCTTCTGAGAGACTGCGTGTCGCTGGGAGCTGGAAGCGCGACTCACGAAAAAGAAGCGTGTCGCTGCCGCAGCCGCTGTCGTCGCATCGCCGAGAAAGCGTGCCGCCGCTGCCGCTGTCGCCATCGCATCACCGAAGCACCTCGCATCACCGGAGAAGAGTGTCACCGTCGCATCAGATGCCGTTGCATCATCGGAGAAGCGTGTCGCAGGGCCTGTCGCGGCTCAGAAGATTCACTGAGTCGCCGCACGGCCGTCGGGCGTGCCCGCATCGCCCCCTTCGCCATTTTGTTTCATTGCACCGGGTCGTCATCGCATCGTGGCGCTGTGGGTCGCATCGCCACAGAAGCTCAGTAAGAAACCGACGCATCACCTCCCCACGCGGTAAAGAACCGACGCATCACCTCCTCTCCGGTAAGGAACCGACGCATCACCGTCCCCTATGCAGCAGTAGGGATCTGACGCATCACCTCCCCTGGAGCAAGGAACTGACGCATCACCGTTCTTGCGTGTAAGGAACCGACGCATCACCTTCCCTGCAACTCTTTTGTTTGTATCGCATTCCGCATCCAAAGGTACATTGAACGTAGAGTGTCGCATTTACCATCTTTATTGAACTGAACTATTTCCTACCATTGACAGTCATATTTTTCGTAGTGTATTGTGGCTTTTTGTCGTTTTGGGTCTTGTGTTAAGTCTATATAAAAATACTTATTTTTATAATACAACCTGTGTGGTGTCCATCTGTAGTGTTGTCACTGGGTTACTGTATGTTTTCACAAATGCTTTACACACTGCCTCTGAGATAAGCCTGCCTGCTCGTGCCAAGCTACCAAGGGGGCGAGCAGGGGTTATTTTAGTAGTGTATCCCCCTTACCCTGACTAGAAGCAAGGATCCCTATTTGGACAAAGGTACCTACCTCTGCCAACTAGAGACCCCCAGTTCTAACATTGGTGGTCAGCGGTGAGGATCTGAACTTGCATTTGTGACTCATATACAGTGATTGGTGTACACTACTCGTGAGTGCAGACAAAATGCAACCACTTACATTTTGGTAGATTGTTTTTTCCTGGGATTTCTATTTTTGCCAAGAACTGCCAAGTTTAGTCACCATGAGCAAAACAGCATCCATCGCATCTGCGGATTTAGATTTTGAAGAAGAAAAATTGGAAAGTTACACTGTAAAACAGCTGAAATACTTCTGCAGGAAATTTAAAGTTGCTATGACCGGTCTCTCCAAGAAGGATGAGTTCCAAAAGGCGCTGAGGGCCTGGGTGGAAGCAAGGAGCACCCGTGAGCATGTGGAAGAGCATGAGGAGGGGGCTGGGGATGCAGGAGGCAGCTAGATGGGCTATTGGGTCCAGGAAAGCACCTTCCCCTGCAGGCAGCAGTGTTTCTTCCAAGGGCCTGTCCCCAGGAGAGCTGGAGGACAGGTAGAGAAGTAGGATGCATGAAATGGAGCTGACCAAGCTTAAGATGGGTGGGCAGTTAGAATTGGAAATTAAGAAATTGGCCCTAGAGGAAAAGAGGATGCAAATGGAGCATGAGAGAAGTTTGAGGGAGTTGGAGTTGAAAGCTAGGAGCTTAGAGATTACTCCCTCTGGTGGCAGCACACCGTCCATGCCTGTTGAAGCAAGAGTGTATATACCTAAAGATGTGGTGAAAGAGTTTTATAAAAATGATGACATTGGGCAATGGTTTAAAGCCTATGAGGTAGCTATGACCTCACACCGGGTCCCTGAGAAGGATTGAGGAGCGGGGTTGTGGGGGCGGTTCCTTAGTGAGGGGCGGGATACCTTATTAGACTTGCCCTCTGAAGTCCACAATTCTTATGGTCAGATGAAAGAAGCATTGATGTCCAGGTATGGGTTGACTCCTGAACTGTATAGGCAGAGGTTCAGGAGTTGCAAAAGTTGGAGGGCAGTACCTGGGTAGAATATGTGACTTTTTTTGCAGAGCATTGGATGGTTGGGTGAAGGGTAGCAAAGTGAATGATTTTGAAGCGCTCTTTGATTTGATTGCATGGGAGCACTTGTCAGGAAATTGTTTTCCAGAGCTACGCCAGCACCTTATTGATAGTAGGCTGACTAAACCTAGGAAGCTTGCTGAGGAGGCGGACCGCTGGGTGAGCATCCGGGTCCACAAGGGTCACATGGGAGACTCCGCCAAAGGTGGGCAGGGTCCCCAGCAGAGGAGAGGGGGGACAAGGGTAAACAGAGGGAGTTCCAGAAAGGGCCCCAAAGTAATCCCCAAGGGAACCAAGGGAAGGGTTCCCAGCCTCCCCCTGAAAAGAAGCCAAGGGCCCGACAAATAAGCCTGTTCACAGGGTGCCCAAGACTTGCCTTAAGTGTGGTCAAGTGGGCCACTGCTCCTGGGAGACTAGATGTCCCTTGTATGGAAAATCAGCATCCACTGGTGCACCACCCCGGCAGGTAGCTAGTGTAGCCCTGGGGGAGGAGATGGGTGCCCAAGGTGGGTGGGGTCCCATAGCAATGTCCTTGGTCTCTTTAGGAGACAGTGAGATGGTCCCCACGGCCCAACTGCCTGATAACACTAAGAAATACAGGCAGTGGGTGACCATCAATGGCCAAAGGGTGGAGGTTCTGAGAGACACCGGAGCCAGTGTGACAGCTGTCAGTTGTCGGCTGGTGTCTGAAGAGCAGGTGATCCCCAATGCATTCTGCCCAGTAGTTGCTGCGGACAACTCAGAGAGCCACTGCAGAGTGGCTCAGGTTCCCTTTGAGTGGGTGGGGGGGTCTCAGGTACCTTTCAAGTAGCTGTGAGGCCAGTCATGCCTGTAGACTGTCTGTTGGGCAACGATTTGGAAAGTTCACCTTGGGCAGAGGTGGAGAGAATTTCTCATTTAGAGATGTTGGGTCTGCCTGAGTAGGCATGCGTGACCACTCAGTCTATGGCAGCCAGTAGAGGTGTTCAAGAGGACCTGGAGCCTGAGAGGGTGGCCCAGGTGCCTGTCTTGAAGAGAAGAGGCAGGGGCCGCTGGAAACCGGCCCCGTAGTTCCCACGGTCCAGGAGGAAGCAGAACCTGAGGGGGATGCTCTGGAACCTACAGGGGAGCAAGTGGCCGAACTGGGGGACCTGCCTGAGCTGACCCATTGGCAGCAAGAAGGAGGACCCTCCAGGGAGGAGCAGAACAAGTGCCCTTCTCTTGTGGGTGTGCGGCAACAGGCCACAAACCAGGCAGAAGGTGATCAGTCTGGATCACATTGGATCTACAGGGAGAATGGTCTCCTGTATAGCGAGCCTAAGGTTGCTGAGCCTGGGTCAGCCCGTGTGCTGGTGGTACCCCAGCACTTCAGAGCCTTCCTACTGGGTTTGGCTCATGATGTACCTTTAGCAGGACATCTGGGGCAGGGCAAGACCTTTGAAAGGCTTGTCACCCACTGTTATTGGCCCCAGATGCGAAAGAGTTCAGACACTCATTGCAGGACATGTCAGACTTGCCAGGCAAGTGGAAAAAGTGGGAGGAAGCACAAGGCTCCCCTCCAGCCATTCCCTGTGGTCAGCACCCCCTTTGAACGGGTGGGTATTGACATTGTGGGGCCACTGGACCCCAAGACAGCCATGGGCAACAGGTTCATCCTGGTCTTGGTGGACCATGCCACCCGGTACCCGGAAGCCATCCCTCTTCGGACAATGACGGCCCCCGTGGTGGGACGTGCACTGATGGGGATTTTCTCCCGTGTGGGGTTCCCAAAGGAGGTGGTGAGTGACCGTGGTACAAACTTCATATCCAAGTATATGAAGTCCCTGTGGCAGGAGTGCGGTGTTACCTATAAGTTCACCACTCCTTACCACCCCCAAGGAAATGGGCTGGTTGAGAGATTCAACCGGACCCTGAAGGGCATGATTATGGGTCTGGAAGAACCCATGAGGCGTAAGTGGGACGTCCTCTTGCCATGCCTTCTCTTTGCTTACTGTGAGGTGCCACAGAAGTCCTTAGGGTTCAGTCCCTTTGAACTGCTCTATGGTCACCCGGTAAGAGGACCTCTGAGTTTGGTGAAAGAAGGCTGGGAGAAAGCTCCCAGTAAACCTCCCCAGGATGTATTTAGCTACATGCTGGCCTTTAGAAACCAAACTAGGCGATTCAGACAACTCGCTGAGGCGAATCTGGAAGCCAGCCAGGAGGAGATGAAACGGTGGTATGATCAGAATGCCACTCTGATCGATTTCAGCCTGGGCAGAAAGTGTGGGTCATGGCCCCGGTGGAGCCTTGCGCGCTCCAGGATAAGTGGACCGGACCATTTGAGGTGGTGGAGCGCAAGAGTAACGTCACCTACCTGGTGGACTTGCGATCTCCCAGGAACCCTTTGCGGGTCCTACATGTCAACCGCCTAAAGCCCCATTTTGAGAGGTCCGAAGTGGGCATGCTCCTAGCAACAGATGATGGAATGGAAGAGGAGACAGAACCTCTTCCTGACCTCCTGTCTGCAACAGAGCAAGATGGGTCAGTGGAGGGTGTGAACCTCTCTAACTCCCTGACACCTGAGCAGCAGGAAGACTGTCACCAACTGTTGGGACAGTTTCCTGACCTGTTTTCCCTGACTCCTAGTGTCACTGATTGGTGCGTCCATGATGTGGACACTGGGTACAGTCCTCCTGTCAAGCACAAGGCTTACAGAGTGACTGACAGGGTGAGAGCTTGCATCAAGGAGGAGGTCTCCAAGATGTTTGCATTGGGGGTGATTGAGTCCTCTCACAGCCCTTGGGCCAGCCCAGTGGTCTAGGTCCCAAAGGCTGCTGCGCCTGGTGCCACGCCCGAACTCCGGTTCTGTGTGGACTACCGAGGACTCAATTCAGTCACCAGGACTGACGCGCACCCCATCCCCAGAGCTGATGAGCTCATTGATCGGTTAGGGGCTGCCCGGTACCTCAGCACGTTTGACTTAATGTCTGGGTACTGGCAGATCCCCTTGACTGATGGGGCCAAAGAGAGGTCAGCATTCTCCACACCAGATGGGCACTACCAATTCCGGGTTATGCCCTTTGGGATGAAGAATGCCCCTGCCACCTTTCAGAGGTTGGTCAACCAGGTGTTGGTTGGACTGGAAGATTTCAGTGTCGCCTACCTGGATGACATCGCAGTGTTCAGCGCCAGTTGGGAAGAACATCTGCGCCACCTCTGGGAAGTGTTGATGGCGCTGCGGAGGGCAGGCCTCACGATCAAGGCGAGTAAGTGCCAGATTGGGCAGGGTTCCGTGGTGTACTTGGGACACCAGGTTGGGAGCGGCCAGGTGGCGCCCCTACAGCCCAAGATTGATACCATTCTGGCTTGGGAACCCCCCCAAGACCCAGACAGAGGTGAGTGCCTTTTTAGGACTCACCGGGTATTACAGGAGATTTGTCAAGGGGTATGGCAGCATCGTTGCACCCTTGACAGAGCTGACTTCCAGGAAGCAGCCCAAGAGAGTGATTTGGACTGACACCTGTCAGAGAGCTTTTGACGCCTTGAAGACTGCCATTTGCACGGCCCTGTGCTTCAGGCGCCCAACTTCTCAAAAGAATTTGTTGTTCAAACAGACGCTTCAGAGCATGGTGTAGGGGCTGTTCTGGCACAGTTAAATGAGGAGGGCCTAGACCAACCTGTAGCCTTCATCAGTAGGAGGTTACTTCCACGGGAACAGAGGTGGAGTGCTATTGAGCGTGAGAAATTTGCTGTGGTCTGGGCGCTGAAAAAGCTGAGACCATACCTGTTTGGGACTCACTTCTGGCTTCAGACAGACCACAGGCCCCTCAGATGGTTGATGCAGATGAGGGGTGAGAATCAAAAGCTGTTGAGGTGGTCCATTTCCCTACAGGGGATGGACTTCACGGTGGAACACCGCCCGGGTACAGAACACGCCAATGCTGATGTTCTGTCCAGATTCTTCCGCCTTAGTGATGAGAACTCCCTAAAGGTAGGATAGTTCTCCCCACATTTCAGCTGGAGGGGACATGTGTTAGACCTGGCATCCTTGGCGTGGGTCTCCCTTCCATTTTTTGACTATGCCTCCTCTGTTGTTGACATGTTTTTACTGGTTTAGATGCTTTCGGCACTTTGCCACTGCTATTCAGTGCCAAAGTGCAAGTGCTCCCTATGGTAAATTAATGTGTGGATTAGTGACTCCATGTTTGGCCTATTTGATTCACTGTCAGATCCTAGTACAGTGCACTGTTTGTGCCCAGGGCCTGTGAATCAAATGCTGCTGGTGGGCTTGCAGCACTGGTTGTGCCACCCACAGGAGCAGCTTGTAAAGTGTGTCTCAGGCCTGCCATTGCAGAGCCTGTGTGCAGTCTGGTACTGCCATGTCGACTTGGTAAGTGCACCCACTTACCAGTCCCCAAACCTTCTCTTTCCTGCATATTAGTCACCCTAAGGTAGGCCCTAGGGCAGGGTGCATTGTATGTGTAAGGTAGGACATGCCCTGGTGTGCGTGGCATGTCCTGATAGTGAATTACAGCCAATTTCGTTTTTCACTATTGCAAGGCTACCTGTCCCCATAGGCCAGAATGGGCAGTTTGATTATAACATCTTATAATCCTAACTGACCCAGGGAACATGGTAGAAAAACGAATTTAATATGCCTGAACTTAGAATGATAAAATACATCTTTCAGTGAAGTTGGTTTTAACATTCTGGGGTCGATTCCGATTCGGGCCGGAAAAAGCACCGACCGACTCGGAGCCGGAATTTATTCCGACCGACACGTACCTGTGGCGCCCGACACGCCAAGTACGATGCAAGGCGTGCAAAATCCGACCGACACGTACTGAACCCAAGCCGAACGACCGAGCCGCACGGAAAACAGCAATCCGGCCGGAAAAACACGCGAATCGAACCGACCGACACGCACCCGGAACAAATCCAACCGAAACGTACACGCGAACTCCAAACCGCAAAGTACGATGCAAGGCGCGAAAACCACGACCGAGTCGAACGGAGGACAAGCCGTACAACCGACACGCATACAAAACCGAGCCGAAGTAACACAAAACACCGCGACCGACGCGTACGCAGCATAGAAAACTGCACAAACACAGCGTGAACGAAACGGAGAAGACCGTACGAGACAAATGCAGGGTCCGACTCGGTCACAAGAACGTTTCCAACATGCACAAAAAGTACTAAGGAAAAATACACAAAAAAAGGCCAAACAAGCAATTACAAAGCCAATAAATACTGGGGGGTGGGGACAGAGAACAAAGACACACCCACAACTCCACCCATATAAAGGACACAAATCCCAACCATGATCCTTTGCAAATGCCATTCTACTGCCAGCACTCAACAGACAGCAACCACACACCCACAGCTCATCCCTCACACAAGCCACACACCATCAGCACACCAACAAATAGCTACCTCACATACACCCAGCAAAACACACACTCACACACCCTCACCTGCACACCAACACACACATCACTCACCATCACCACCCATCACCATGCCCCCCAAGAAGAATCACAAGTTCCTAGATTGTGAATTGGAAGTCCTGGTAGACGAGATCCTCAGGGTAGAGCCACAGCTGTTTGGCACACTGGTCCAACAGACCCCCATCTCCCAGAAAACCAAGATGTGGGAGAGGATCATCAACAGGGTGAACGCACAATCACCATGTCTGCGCACAAAGACTGACATCCAGAACAGGTGGTATGACGTGCGCAGGAGGGTACGGGAGCTGCTCAAGAAGGACTACCTCCTGAGCCAATACACCGGCAGTGGCCCTCCTGCCAAGCCAGTATACCTCAGGCCCTGGGAGGAGAAGGTGCGGGCCATCCTTCCGCCAGTGAGCGTCTATGGACTAGAGAACATCCCAGAGCCTGGTGAGTACACAACAAATGTACACAATATTCTGCCACAATACACACACACATCACTGTCAAGGGGAGAGTCAAACCATGCACTCTTAGCAATTACACAGCAACCAGAACAGAATCATCCCAAAATGTGTATGTCAGTCAGATAAACACAACACATGCCATCTCAAAGTTACATTTAACTGTGTCATCACATGTACAAACACAACTACAACTACAGCTAGGCAGTGGCACAAATAGAACTAACAAACACATCCAGACATGTAGCCACCACTACAACACCAACACACAGTGGAGACCACTGAAAGGAAGGAATTCTGTGTATACTGGGCAAGTCAGTGTAGCCAATAGCATCATGGGAGTCGTAGTCACACATATTGCTCACCCCCACAACTGTCCCATCAACACCACCATGAACCATGCGCACATCACAGGGAGTGGAAAAGGACTCACAAGATGGCTGACACTTGGTACTGCTGTGGGGAGCACAAGGCCCTGCTGGCAACTGTGCAACAACCAACAGCAGGACACCACTGACTGACATCCTGAGAGACAACTTCCACTCCCTGCAATGGAAGCACGTTCCATGGTGGGATATCTGGCTGGCTGGGTGGGAAGGAGGACTCGCAGCACTGACCATAGTCACAAGCACCTCCCCTCACACCCCCCTCAACACAAACTCCACAGAACCCACCTGGGAGAATGCAATGCCTCACATCCTAACTCAAGATCCCACAAAGAACCTCCACCCTGGGTAATGTTGTGTGAAGCACAGGGACACTCTTGGGACTTTTAGCCAAACAACTGCCAGGACAACACTCCCAGCCATCCTGTCAGCACAGGCAGTCCACCCCACAGGGAAGCAGAGTCAAAAGGAAGGAAGCATGGGCATGCTGGGAAGGGGGTGGAGGCAATAGCATGATGGGAGTAGTAGGCACAGATATCGCTCAGCCCCACAACTGGCCCATCAACACCACCCTGAACCATGCTCACATCACAGGGAGTGGATAAGGACTCACAAGATGGCTGACACTGGCTACTGCTGTGGGGAGCACAAGGCCCTGCTGGCAACTGTGCACCAACAAACAGCACAACAC
This sequence comes from Calotriton arnoldi, assembly GCA_963921515.1. Taxonomy (NCBI): domain Eukaryota; kingdom Metazoa; phylum Chordata; class Amphibia; order Caudata; family Salamandridae; genus Calotriton; species Calotriton arnoldi. The sequence goes on from CAWUFW010013949.1 coordinate 40,824, forward strand.
CACTGCCTGACATCCTGAAAGCCAACTTGCACTCTCTGCAATGCAAGCACGTTCCATGGTGGGATATCTGGCTGGGTGGGAAGGAGGACTTGCAGCACTGACCATAGTCACAAGCACCTCCCCTCACACACCCCCTCAACACTTACTCCACAGAACCCACCTGGGAGAATGCAATGCCTCACATCCTAACTGAAGATCCCACAAAGAACCACCACCCTGGGTTATGTTGTGTGAAGCACAGGGACACTCTTTGGACTTTTAGCCAAACAACTGCCAGGACAACACTCCCAGCCATCCTGTCAGCACAGGCAGCCCACCCCACAGGGAAGCAGAGTCAAAAGGAAGGAAGCATGGGCATGCTGGGAAGGGGGTGGAGGCAATAGCATGATGGGAGTCGTAGGCACAGCTCTACATCCCCCACCACATGGCCCAGCAAGCTCACACTCACGCATGCACATCCCACAGAGAGTGGAAAGGCCCATCAAAGATGTCTGATACTTGCTGTGTCGTGGGGAGCACAAGGGCATGCTGGGAACTGCACACCAACCAACAGCAGGACACCACTGTCAGCCATCTTGCCATTGCTCTCACACCCACACACACTGAACTCCCCACAAAAGCAAGTAAGTATGGGAATGCTGGGAAGTGGGGTGGAGGCAATAGCATGATGGGAGTCATAGTCACAGACATAGCTCACCCCCACAACTGTCCCATCAACACCACCCTGAACCATGCTCACATCACAGGGAGTGGATAAGGACTGACAAGATGGCTGACACTGGCTACTGCTGTGGGGAGCACAAGGGCATGCTGGGAACTGCACACCAACCAACAGCAGGACACCACTGTCAGCCATCTTGCCATTGCTCTCACACCCACACACACTGAACTCCCCACAAAAGCAAGTAAGTATGGGAATGCTGGGAAGTGGGGTGGAGGCAATAGCATGATGGGAGTCATAGTCACAGACATAGCTCACCCCCACAACTGTCCCATCAACACCACCCTGAACCATGCTCACATCACAGGGAGTGGATAAGGACTGACAAGATGGCTGACACTGGCTACTGCTGTGGGGAGCACAAGGGCATGCTGGGAACTGCACACCAACCAACAGCAGGACACCACTGTCAGCCATCTTGCCATTGCTCTCACACCCACACACACTGAACTCCCCACAAAAGCAAGTAAGTATGGGAATGCTGGGAAGTGGGGTGGAGGCAATAGCATGATGGGAGTCATAGTCACAGACATAGCTCACCCCCACAACTGTCCCATCAACACCACCCTGAACCATGCTCACATCACAGGGAGTGGATAAGGACTCACAAGATGGCTGACACTGGCTACTGCTGTGGGGAGCACAAGGCCCTGCTGGCAACTGTGCACCAACAAACAGCACAACACCACTGACTGACATCCTGAGGGACAACTTCCACTCCCTGCAATGGAAGCACGTTCCATGGTGGGATATCTGGCTGGCTGGGTGGGAAGGAGGACTCGCAGCACTTACCATAGTCACAAGCACCACCCCTCACACACCCCCTCAACACAAACTCCACAGAACCCACCTGGGAGAATGCAATGCCTCACATCCTAACTCAAGATCCCACAAAGAACCTCCACCCTGGGAAATGTAGTGTGAAGCACAGGGACACTCTTGGGACTTTTAGCCAAACAACTGCCAGGACAACACTCCCAGCCATCCTGTCAGCACAGGCAGCCCACCCCACAGGGAAGCAGAGTCAAAAGGAAGGAAGCATGGGCATGCTGGGAAGGGGGGTGGAGGCAATAGCATGATGGGAGTAGTAGGCACAGATATCGCTCAGCCCCACAACTGGCCCATCAACACCACCCTGAACCATGCTCACATCACAGGGAGTGGAGAAGGACTGACAAGATGGCTGACACTGGCTACTGCTGTGGGGAGCACAAGGCCCTGCTGGCAACTGTGCAACAACCAACAGCAGGACACCACTGACTGACATCCTGAAAGACAACTTCCACTCCCTGCAATGCAAGCACAGTCCATGGTGGGATAACTGACTGGCTGGGTGGGAAGGAGGGCCGGCTGTCAACCAAATACAACCAATGCAGACCATGTTCACACCCCAACAAATACATAGAAATGCCCAAATAATGCAGGACAATGTGCTACACCAATATCAACCCCTGACTGTGACGACTTAGGACAATGCAATGTACAGGCCCGCACCCAGAGGCACAGTCACAACTGTCAGGTGTGTCAACCATTGATGCCTGCAGAAACATAACATACATTGTGTGTGTCTCCCAAAAACAGGTGATGATGGGGACACAGCAGCAGACGCTGAGGAGTCCCAGTCCCAGGCTCAAGAGGATGCGGAGCTCACTGGTGTCGTACAGCCTCTGCCCTCCTCGGACGAAGAAGACCAACCTGGCACATCCGGTGCAAGTCAACATGCAGCACCAGCAGGACCACCAGCTGCAGCACCAGCAGGACCACCAGCTGCACCCCCTGCACCCACCCCTCCAACGACTGTCACCACAAATACCATCCCTGCCGACATGGACAGAACAAGGAGCAACACCAGCACCTGGACCCTGGACCAACGTGGGGCCATGGACACCACCACCACCACCAACCCCCAAGGGGGACCAGGGTCATCTGTGCGTGCCACTGCACGCACTGCACATGTCGGCAGGGGTGGTGGGAGGGGTGGGAGACAGAGGTCGCTGCTTGCAGAGGTTGCTGGTGTGCATGATGACCCACAACTGGTACGCATAGCCGATGCGTACCAGTCCAGCACCGGAGATCTCAGCCAGGTAGTGGGGCTCCTCAGAGACATGAAACAGCAGCAGGCTGCCCATCATGCCCGCTTGGACTCACACATGTCCCGCGTGGAGTCCAAGTGGGATGCACTGCAAGAGATGACGGTGGTGCACAGGGACATTTTACAATGCCTCCGCCAGATGAACAACAACCAGTCTACACCAACATCTGGTGCTGAACAAACTGCAACTGCCACAGGGAGGGAGGATGACTCTGGCGGAGAGTCCCCTGCACCGCAGCAGCCTGTACTTGAGGGGCCCCCCCCAAAGAAGAGGGGTCGTCCGAGGAGGGGCAAGTGAGAGGCCGATGGCCAACTGCAACTCCCAGGAAGCCTGAACCTGTTCTGGATGTTCACCTTTGTGCACAAACTGTTCACCCTGTTGACGGCAACACAACTCCCACACATTACATGGGGAGTACAAGTTGGACCAATGTCTCAGACAACTGTGGCCCCGATACTGGGGATTTTGTCTACCAGGACTTTCAATTCACCTAGGAACTTCTGATTGCAAGATATATGTACAGCACTAACCATCCTATGCACTATTCACACAAATGTATCACAATAAACACACTAATACACCATACTTGCCTCTGTTGTGATTCCAACGTGGGTGCTGTCATGGGGATGATGAACTGCAAAATTACACTGTGTATGCGAACTGCAACAGCAAGTACAACACAGGCATGTGAGTAAAGGCAACGTGACACATATGAGGGAGACACACCACCAGGGCTACACAACACATACACACCTAGGCCATCTGACTCATTGCCTACACTGATGTTGCCAGGGAAGATGGTGCAATGCACAGACACCACACCTATTCCCAGTTGTAGTCAAGTAGCCCACAGGTGCAGTAAGCAAATGGCAGTCAAATGTGTGACCACAGACAACGCACATCACAAAGTGAAGCACAGGTTTATTACACAGTTGCAACATGTCGTAACCACTACAGATGCAAGGTAATCCCACCTGGCAGCGGGCACACAGTCAACAACTGTAGAAGGAAGGAAGTCCATGGGTGTTGCGCACATCACCTGTAGGGACACAACAGCTACCACCCTGGAAGTACAATCACGTCGTCGGTGGACACAGTTGACCAAACGAATCTGAAAGTACCCTGTGAAGGACAGAAATGACACACAGTCAAAAGCAATGGAGAACAGGACAGAACAGCAAAACTCATGCACAATACATGTTACAAGATACCCACCCAGAACCAAGTTAGCATGTCAACACTGTTGGGGAGTACAGACCACCTGTAAGCACACATCGCTACACACATCCAGTCAAGTAGCCCATGGACACACTCCAACAGCACCAGAGCACCACCTACACATATCATGCCAACTCACATCATTGACATGACACCTCAGGATACTCACATTCAGCTAAAGAAGTTGGTGATGAGCTGTGTGCGGACATCACCCTCATCATCATCATCATCACTGGCATCGTGGTCCAGGCCAGGATCCTCCACAGGTGGCGGATGTTGGTCATTGTCATCCTGGATGAGAGGCAACTCCTTCCGCACTGCCAGGTTGTGGAGCATGCAGCAGACGATGATAATCTTGCACACTTTCGCTGGGGCATATGGGAGGGACCCTCCTGTCTTGTCCAGGCAGCGGAAGTGGCTCTTCAGGAGACCAAATGTCCTCTCAATCACTCTCCTGGTCCGACCATGTGCCTCATTGTAGCGCATCTGGGCTGGTGTCACAGGGTTCCTGAGGGGTGTCAGCAACCACGGCATGTTGGGGTATCCCGAGTCACCTACGGACAGACAAGTGCACATTAGCTGACTTGGAAAAGTGGGCGGAATACTACAGATCAGATCACACACAATGGCACAAAGTCAGTACACACCGACAAGCCAGGCATGCTGGTTCTGCATCTGTGCCATCATCCTGGGGATGCGACTACTCCTCATCACAAAGGCATCGTGTGCTGAACCAGGGAAACGGGTACACACGTGTGTGATGGTCATATCTGCAAGACACACCACCAGTGCATTGACCGAGTGGTAGTGCTTGCGGTTACGGTAGGCCTGCTCCTGGGCCTGTGGTGGTACCAAAGCCACATGTGTCCCATCAATGGAGCCAATGACATGCGGCATCCTCCCCAGGGCATAGAAGTCACTCTTCACGTCAGTGAGTCGTTGCAGTCTAGGGAAATAGATGTACCGGTTCAGGAATAGCAACATTGCCTCCAAAACATCGCGGAGCACACGGCTCAACATGGTCTGTGACATCCCACCAGCAGTCGCCACAGTATGTTGGAAGGTACCGGTGGCAAAGAAGTGTAGGGCTGCCATCACCTTCACCTTGGGGGTCAGTGCTGTAGGATACGGCCGGCCAGGCTGCAAATGTGGGGCCAACTGCACTGCCAAATCCTCAATCAGCTGCCTGGTGAAGCGGTACCGTCGGATGCTGTCCCATTCCACCATCGTTGCCAGGTCTGGGAATGGTCGATGGACAGCAGGAGCCCTGCAGTGCAGAGGAGAAGAAAGCAAGATTGTCAGTCACCCCACATATGCGGCATTGAACACACTCAATATCACAACATACATCATTATGAGGCACAACTACATGAAGTGTGCAGTTCCGTAAGGACATGTATGGTACATACATGGCCAACATCTGTCATCACGGTTCAACAAGTGGCATCAATAAGTCCCAGGTTGGCCCATTGGATATCATGAGGCCGTGTCACAGTTCCCATCTCCTGCTGCCGTGTCACAATCACCCCCCACAGTGACATGTGAGGACAGATGTGCCCCAGGCATCACAGCTCAATGACAGGTACATTCCCAGGGACCCTGTTTTGCCACATGGACACTGGCATTACATGGAGTATCAGGTATACACCAGAGCAAAACAACCATGACCGCCACAGGTAGTGGTCCCACTTGCCACTGCAGGACAGACATGGACGTCTGTGACACACACACGCACAACATCAAAGTCCATGCACACACAACGTGGATGTGGAGACTGTCTCCCATTGTGCACATGAAATCAGAGACATTGTAAACACTACATGCACACAGACTGTGGAGGACCATCACTATTGTGCCACTGGGACACCCTGGCTCAAACATACCGTCCCACATGGGACTCACGGGGTATGTGACATGACATACACATACACCACCGTGAAATGTGACCATGGCACATGCACAGATATGAACAGTTGCACATCACAGTGGTCATGTACACGTAACACCCAGGATCCTGTCCCCATGAACACGTGCACAGCCTGGGGGTGGCTGCCCCCAGGTGACACCCACAGGACAACATGTACACCAACATACACACAATAGGAAATGCAGCCTTACATGCCTTATGATACAGTTTGGATAGGCTGTCGTGTTGTAGGTGTGCCCCTCACTCCCTGGGAGCTATCTGTGGCTGGCATATGTTCATCTGAGACAGGCATGGTGACATATGCCAGTCACTTGTACAGGGATGCGTTGAACAGCAATGGACCGATCAGTGCCCCCGGCCGGCCCATTGCATTCAATGTGTGCAGGTACGCGTTGTACCCCTGTACGCGTTGATCAGCAATGGACCGATCGGTGCCCCCGGCCGGCCCATTGCATTCAATGTGTGCGGGTACGCGTTGTACCCCTGTACGCGTTAGTACCGCAATGGACCGATCGGTGCCCCCGGCCGGCCCATTGCATTCAATGTGTGCGGGCACGCGTTGTACCCCTGTACGCGTTGATCAGCAATGGACCGATCGGTGCCCCTGGCCGGCCCATTGCATTCAATGTGTGCGGGTACGCGTTGTACCCTGTACGCATTGTACCGCAATGGACCGATCGGTGCCCCCGGCCGGCCCATTGCATTCAATGTGTGCGGGTACGTGTTGTACCCCTGTACGCGTTGATCAGCAATGGACCGATCGGTGCCCCCGGCCGGCCCATTGCATTCAATGTGTGCGGTGCACGCGTTGTACCCTGTACGCGTTGTACCGCAATGGACCGATCGGTGCCCCCGGCCGGCCCATTGCATTCAATGTGTGTGGGTATGCGTTGTACCCCTGTACGCGTTGTACCGCAATTGACCGATCGGTGCCCCCGGCCGGCCCATTGCATTCAATGTGTGCGGGTACGCGTTGTACCCCTGTACGCGTTGATCAGCAATGGACCGATCGGTGCCCCGGCCGGCCCATTGCATTCAATGTGTGCGGGTACGCGTTGTACCCCTGTACGCTGTTGATCAGCAATGGACCGATCGGTGCCCCGGCCGGCCCATTGCATTCAATGTGTGCGGGTACGCGTTGTACCCCTGTACGCGTTGATCAGCAATGGACCGATCGGTGCCCCGGCCGGCCCATTGCATTCAATGTGTCGGTGCACGCGTTGTACCCCTGTACGCGTTGTACCGCAATGGACCGATCGGTGCCCCGGCCGGCCCATTGCATTCAATGTGTGCGGGTACGCATTGTACCCCTGTACGCGTTGATCAGCAATGGACCGATCGGTGCCCCCGGCCGGCCCATTGCATTCAATGTGTGCGGGTACGCGTTGTACCCCTGTACACGTTGTACCGCAATGGACCGATAGGTGCCCCCGGCCGGCCCATTGCATTCAATGTGTGCAGGTACGCGTTGTACCCCTGTATGCGTTGTACCGCAATGGACCGATCGGTGCCCCCGGCCGGCCCATTGCATTCAATGTGTGCGGGTACGCGTTGTACCCCTGTACGCGTTGTACCGCAATGGACCGATCGGCGCCCCCGGCCAGCCCATTGCATTCAATGTGTGCGGGTACGCGTTGTACCCCTGTATGCGTTGATCAGCAATGGACCGATCGGTGCCCCCGGCCGGCCCATTGCATTCAATGTGTGCGGGTACGCGTTGTACCCCTGTACGTGTTGATCAGCAATGGACCGATCGGTGCCCCCGGCCGGCCCATTGCATTCAATGTGTGCGAGTACGCGTTGTACCCCTGTACGCGTTGTACCGCAATGGACCGATCGGTGCCCCCGGCCGGCCCATTGCATTCAATGTGTGCGGGTACGCGTTGTACCCCTGTACGCGTTGATCATCAATGGACCGATCGGTGCCCCGGCCGGCCCATTGCATTCAATGTGTGCGGGTACGCGTTGTACCCCTGTACGCGTTGATCAGCAATGGACCGATCGGTGCGCACCCATTGACAATGGCCTAGCCAGGCAACGGACGCGTTTTCGAAATTCGAATGAGTCGGTTGCTGGAAATTCAGTTGGTCACCCACAACAATGTTGCAAAATCATGTATGTCATGAAGTTGAAGATTTGAAGGATGCTGTGGGCGTGTATTGGTGCTGCTATTCCATGGATTGGCCAGATTCAGAAGATGCAAATGACTTGGACCTATCACTTTGGACACATGGGACAGTATCTGCCTCTCCAGCACATATATATTGCTGGCTGTTCCCCTGAGAGCTCACTTGCCTGCACTACATGCTCCAGGACGACATCTGCCACTGCACTGCTGCTGTCTCTGCCCCCTCTGGACCCTGCAATGGCACGTACTGTGGAGAGAGCCCCAGCCTTCAGCCTTGAGGAGAACCAGGCCCTGCTGGACAGCCTACTTCCACAGTACAGCAAGCTGTATGGGACACCAGGGGAGCAGGTGAGTGTTCTGTGCACTGCCTTTCTGAATGTGCATTTTGTCTGACTAGCAAGGCTGAAAGTCTGCACGCCACTGGCTAGCAGGCTCACTGAGTAGTTGTCACCCCCCATAGTGTGTAGTGACATGCACTGGACAGTGCATTTGAACAAGGTTTTACTTCCCATGCAATGATACCATGTAGTGACTTCTGGCAAACTGTCCATGGGCAGCGTTGCACTGCCTGTGTACATCATGTGCCCCTGTGATTGAGACATGTATATACAACTGTGTCATGCACGGATATGTTGCATGTGTAGTAATGGCCTTTTCACTTTGTCATCCTGACAGGTTAATGCCCATCGGAAGCAGGAGATCTGGGAGGACATCGTCCGGGCTGTCCGGTCCGTGGGGGTCTACAAGCGCCGGATCCGCAACTGCCAGAAGAGGTGGCAGGACCTTCGGGGCTGGACCCGGAGGATTGCACGGGTCCAGCTGAAGCTGTCGCCTCCTCGCAGGAGGGGCGGAACATGGACCCTGACCCCCACATGCTCCAGATCCTGGCGGTGGTGTTTCCAGACCTGGATGGGCAGCTGAAGGCCAGACAGCAGCAAGGAGGGGGTGAGTCAAAGACTGCACTGTGAACTCTGTATTACATGCTATGTGCCCTCCTCTGGCCTGGTTCAACTGCCACAGTACAGCAGTCATGTTGTCCAGGAGCCATGTCCCTCTATTGTGCACTGCCCACTCCTTATCTGATACCCAGGTGTGGCCCTTACATTCAGGGAATTGTGTCACTTGGGACTGTGTCCTTGCAGTTTGCTTCACTAAAGGTGGGGGACAGCATCTGTTTCCCTAACTCTGTTGTGGGCATCATGGGTGGGTCCATTGTTCACACAACGCCTGTGTTCAGACATGTAATCTGCGTGTTGCTTTGATATGCGGTCCACTTGCTGAGCTGAGCCACCACATGTGCCTGGGGTATGTGGCACACGCCCATGCAGCGGGTGGGAACAATGTTTGGGCCCCAGGAGTATGCAGATTACGTGTGTCACACATACATAGCCAGCTATCCACTGTCCAGGGCTCATCCCTCATTCATGTGGGGCAGGACAGTCATGCCTACTCCAGGCCATGCAATGCACTCTGTACTCCCACTCCCGTGTATCAGCTGACACATTGTGCGCAGTGATTTGACCCCTCAGGTGTCTGCCTCTGTGTCAGTGTGCTGTGGATTTGTTGCCAGGACTGCTGGGGTGTTTCTCGGTAGGGGCTCAGCATGCCACTGGAGATGTGACCATAGGAGACGATACTTGTGTGTCACATAGGTGTTTGATCAGCTGCCCGTGCAGACTGGGGTATGCGAATGTGAAGTTCAGGCAGCTGTTTCCCATTCACAGCAGATTGTGAGGGGCTCAGGTTCAGAGGGTAGTGTCACAGGTCTCCCATATGTCCAATCGGTATGACCTGGACAGATGAGGGTTAAGATGATGTGTTGTGTGGGGGATGTACATGTGCACTTGTGCAGCTCCAGGACTTGCATTCCCCATGACCTACTATTGTGACACAGTGCAGAGTGTTGTTGTCTGGCTGCCAAGTCATACATCACTGAGACAGTGATGTATGACTTAGCAGTCATGCCTCCGCCATGGCATGTGTCTACTTATTTGTGATCCTGCAGGGGAGTGACATGTGCTACATGCACACCATTGTGGCGATGGCTATCAGGACATGGGTGCATCATGGTGTCTGTCGCTGGTATGCATCACATGCATTTCCTATTTCACTCTGGGCATCCCTTTCATCCGGAAACCTGTACTGACTCAGTGGCAAGAGTTGTGATGTGTGCATGTCCACATGCTACACCGTGTCCTCTGCACTGTCCAACTACTGTGTAGGTGGTGCATGTGTCCACACTGGGGTGTTGCTATCCAACAGACACCAGACAGATGGGTGCAAGGCCATGTGGGATGTGAGTGCCATGGTTGGCATCAGACTGACAATTGGCTTCTCCTGTTCAGTTAGGGCACTTTTAGCAATGTTCAACTAATGATGCCAGGGCTTGCTCTGTAATGTGCTGTGCTCACAGTGGTGTGTGCGTTTGGTGCAGGTGACTGATGTCTGTCTGTTTCCCCATTGTTTGCAGATACATCCACGGCCACGGAAGGGGACAGATCCACGGACCAGGAGGAGCCGGAGAGCCAGACTGGGTCAGCAGCCGAGGAGTGGTCGGAGGGACCCAGTGGCACGGAGGGCGAGGGGAGCCACACCGAGGAGTCCTCAGCACCATCCACCTCAGCTGAGGACCAGAGCAACTCGGAGGATGACTCCCTTATGGAGGCGGGTGTCAGCAGCCACCACACCCCAGCTAGTGTTGCTGTCCCCGCCACCACCAGCACCACCACCGCCCTCCCATCGGCTCCCATTCCCCAGGTCCGTGGAGGCTCCCATGTTCGGGAGCGTGTCTCCTTTGGGCCAGGCACCGCACCCCCTGCCCCTGTGTCCCCTGCTGCCCTGAGTGAGGAGTCTGTGTACCTCCTTTGCCAGCTCCATGTAGGGCAGACAGCCATGCTGAGTGTCCTCCATGCACACACCGCTCTGTTGACTCAGCTGGTGTCGTTCATGGAGGGCATCTCATCGGGCATGTCTGACCTACAGAGGGGGCAATAGGTCCATGGACTCCTCCCTGACGGCAGCAGTGTCCCTCCTCAGACAGTCCCTCACCCCTCCTGCCTCTGCTCCATCCACACTCCCCAGCACCTTACCCGTCCCAAGCACACACACACCGGCACAGGCACACACCAGCACACACACGTCCAGCACACAGACACACACGCCACAAACAAAACGCACACGCACGCACAGTCAGGGGACTGAAACCAGACTCACAGGGGATGGGGCCCTGGAACACACACACGCATCCACGAGCACTCCGCAGTCCTCAGTTGCCTCTCCCTCCAAAGCACCCTCCCTTGCCTCACCTGCAACCCCAAAGACCCAGCGGCTCTTCCTCAGTGACCTCGGCCTCTTCCCCTCCGTTCCAGCTGATACAGCATTCAGGGGGAAGAGGAAGCCCACCCACACGGAGCAGAGTGCCCCTCGCCCCCGGACACCCTCCCCAGGCGCAGACAGACTGAGGCCCCCACCCGCAAGTCCCCCCGGAGTCATAAGAGCAAGACCCTGCCGCCGCCCTGCAGCTCAGGCACCAGGTCTCCTTCCTCCATCCCTCAGGCCCCCACTCCACGGGTGCCCCCACCACACCCTGCCCCAGGTTCCCCCACCCACAGATATACCATCCCCAAGAGGATCCGGCCTTCTCCCCCTGCCACTTGCTCTCCTGGCACCACACCCCCTGCTGCGCTTGTCTGTGCCACTGATGTGGTGAGGGTGTCCTCCCCTCTGTTCAGCCCACCTTGCCTGTTCCCCATTCTCCTCCCCTGGTGGTAGGCACTGCAGTGGAGTCCACTACCACCCTGTCTGACTTGGGCACTGCAGTGGCGGACCTGTCCACTCCATCTGCAGGGTCCACTGCAGTCGTGCCGGCACCCACAACATCTGAGTCATGCCCCCCAGTTGTGCCGGCACACACCATGTCAGACACCTCCACTGCAGTTGTCAGTGGCTCTCCAGCACCCACCACCCCTTCCCTGCTTCCTCCTGGTGAGCCCTGATCCTGTCCCTGCGGTGCCTGGCCTGCCCCCCCGGTTGCCCCTCCTAGTGGATTGTCCCTGGTTTTGTGCAGTGCAGGCATGCGTAGGGTGACATCTGCCACTGTCACCCTGTTTGGACTTTGACAATGGACTGGCCATTGGCCTTTGTGTTTTTTCTGGACTTTCAGTTTTCAATTCACACATATGCTGAATAAAGCAACTTTCTGTTCTCTAGTGCTTATGCTTCTGATGTACATGTTGTTGATGATGCTAACCATGCCCTTGCTGCAGTGATGGTGATATTTGGTCTCATGATAATGAAGTGTTACTGTGCAGGAACCCATGTGGTCCAGGGGGAATGTGTCCTATCCTGTGGTGTATCCATGTCATCCATAGCAGCATCTGAGGGTGTCATGTGTTCAGTATTTGGCAATGGGATTTCCTACTTACATTAGCAAATTCACATCTGTGGCTTCCACCCCTGCACATCTGTTGTGCCTGCCATTGTTCAATTCGTCTACTTCCTGACCGTGTGGCCATCTCCACTGGACATGCAGGTTTGGGCATCAATGGGGAAGGACTCATCTGTGTTGTCAGTGCAACATTGCTATACAAGTGTGTTGGATCTGTGCTGATGATTTCGTTGGCACTTCCATGACCAGGCTGATGTGACGGGAGCCTTCATTTGGTGCTAATTGTTGATTGTGTGACCAAGTGCTCAGCTGACATGATGGGGCCCTACTGAGGCAACATATGGCACAGCTTTCCTCACACAGGAGTGGAGTCCCCTCATGGCAGTGTGTACTCCTGTGACATTGCCTGCGCCCAAGGTGTGTGTTGTATGAGCATGTCTGTGTGTTCACTTCCGTTTAGCTGTGCATGCTGTGATCCCTAGTGTTGTACCTGTTTGTGATGCTTGCTGAGTTGACCTATGTTCCCCCAAAGTCTTCTCCCTGGGTTCCCTGTGATGTGGGTGCATGGCACATTACTGGTCATCAGGGTGTCACCCATAGGTGTGTTTGCTGTCAGGGCTGAGTTTGTGTGCAGACGCAGATGGGTCACAGTCAGGTTTCCCCTTGGCACTTGTTGTTTGCCCCTGTCATGTGATTTCCAGTTTGTGTTATCTTTCAGTGATTGTGACACGTTGTGTGTGTGACTGCTGGCACTCCTCAGGGTCTGGGCTGCAATGTTGGTTGTTGTCTATGTGTGTTCTTTGTGGGTGACCTTGGCTTCTTCATTGGTGTGTGACTGTGGCTGGGATCCCATTGGTTGGTGTGGTATTGCCGTCATGTCCATGTACAGCGTAGTGTGCAGTGTGTCAGACATTCAGGAGTCTTGTTGAGTGGCCATGTGTGATGTGTTTCTGCACCTTGGTTCCCACCCACCACCCTGGAATAGTCATGGGTGCATGTGCAATGTCACCAGTGCATGTGTGCTTCACTGCTGCACATTGTTGGAGGTCGAGGGGTGTGGTGTTGAGTGTGTGCAGATGAGAGTTGTTGCCCGGCTAGGCCCCTGCCTCCATGTTGGCCTTGGCTTACTGGCCATGCTGATTGATTTGTGTGATGGTAGTTTGTTGCTCAGGACACATGACTGTGGTTCACAGTGTGAACGACATTTAGCTTTGTCATCACAGTGGGATTGTAATGCAGCCCAGGGTCACCACATTGTGGGGGCCCTGGGGGTAGTGCTGTGGTGTGTCTGTGTCTTGCTGTGCCAGTTGCTGTTCCTACGTGCCTGTGTGACATGTGTGATTTGTGCTCCCTCTCATCTGACAATACTTGCTTGCCCACATAGGGGATTTGGATCCATGAGTTACCTTTGTGTGGCACTGTATGCACATCTGTATGATTGGTATTCAGGTCTCCTCATGTGTTGTGTGGTTGCCTGGGTACACTGGCACCCCCCTCACCTGTTGTGTATGATGTGCAGTGTGGGTCTGCCTGTTTGTGTTTGTGCATCTGCACCACTGCATTGGCATATCTTGGGTGTGCCATTGGCTGTATGTAGTTTGGTGGGTTTCCCCTGCTGTCCCTGGGACTCCTAGGTCATCGGTCAGCACAATGATCATGGTTTGTGTGTCCCATTGCTGCCATGGTTTGGTATCTGTTCACCTCACATCTACAGTCTCCACAGGGTATCTGCATTTGTGTGCCCATTGGTGCAAATATGTGGGTCTGCATTCTGATGGTCACTTCTGTCATTGTGTCATTGATGAATGTTGACAGTGTCAGCCCCCATGGGTGTTGTTTGTCTGCACATGGCCAAAGGTATGTGTTATTTGCACTGCAGTATTTGCCTCCCCCAATTTATGTTGCAATGGGACACATGCACTACTTTGCCACTGATGTGTTTTATGTTCTGTGACCAGGAATCATCCATGCAGTTTGGCAGTTGCAGCTTTTTCTTTGTCAACACTTACATTTTGGTCACTGTGATGATGGGGGTTTGGACCCCATTGCCACACTGTTCAAAATGTGCTTCAGCTATGGACCCCACCCTTACATTTTGGTCACTGTGATGTTGGGGGTTTGGACCCCATTGCCACAATGGTCATGGCCTGCTTGCATTGTGGGGGCCACACACATATATGTGTGGCACATGTGATAGGGGGTCACATTGTATGTTCAAGGTCATGTTCAGTGTTGTAGGCATTTGACACAGTCTACACACGCTTGTCATGGTGTTGGGGGGATGTCTTTTTCTTGCATTCCCTAGGTTGTGGTGTGCTGGTTGTGTCATGCATTGTCCATCCTATGAGTGGGGGTGGTGTTGGTGGTAGGCATCCAGCCCCCCATGGGTAGAGGTGGTAGTAGTGACAGGCATCCAGCCCCCCTGGGTAAGGGTGGTAGTAGTGGTAGGCATCTGGCACCCCCCTGGCTCAGGGTGGTAGTAGTGGTAGGCATCCAGCCCCCCCTGGGTAAGGGTGGTAGTAGTGGTAGGCATCTGGCACCCCCTGGGTAAGGGTGGTAGTAGTGGTAGGCATCCAGCCCCCCCTGGGTAAGGGTGGTAGTAGTGGTAGGCATCTGGCACCCCCATGGCTAAGGGTGGTAGTAGTGGTAGGCATCCAGCTCCCCGGGTAAGGGTGGTAGTAGTGGTAGGCATCCAGCCCCCCTGGGTAAGGGTGGTAGTAGTGGTAGGCATCTGGCACCCCCTGGCTACGGGTGGTAGTAGTGGTAGGCATCCAGCCCCCTGGCTAAGGGTGGGAGTAGTGGTAGGCATCCAGCCCCCTGGCTAAGGGTGGTAGTAGTGGTAGGCATCCAGCCCCCCTGGGTAAGGGTGGTAGTAGTGGTAGGCATCCAGCCCCCTGGGTAAGGGTGGTAGTGGTGGTGGGCATCTGGCACCCCCTGGGTAAGGGTGGTAGTAGTGGTAGGCATCCAGCCCCCTGGCTAAGGGTGGTAGTAGTGGTAGGCATCCAGCCCCCCTGGGTAAGGGTGGTAGTAGTGGTAGGCATACAGCCCCCCTGGCTAAGGGTGGTAGTAGTGGTAGGCATCCAGCCCCCCCTGGGTAAGGGTGGTAGTAGTGGTAGGCATCCAGCCCCCCTGTGTAAGGGTGGTAGTGGTGGTGGGCATCTGGCACCCCCATGGCTAAGGGTGGTAGTAGTGGTAGGCATCCAGCCCCCCCTGGGTAAGGGTGGTAGTAGTGGTAGGCATCTGGCACCCCCTGGGTAAGGGTGGTAGTAGTGGTAGGCATCCAGCCCCCCCTGGGTAAGGGTGGTAGTGGTGGTAGGCATCTGGCACCCCCCTGGCTAAGGGTGGTAGTAGTGGTAGGCATCCAGCCCCCCTGGCTTAGGGTGGTAGTAGTGGTAGGCATCTGGCACCCCCATGGCTAAGGGTGGTAGTAGTGGTAGGCATCCAGCCCCCCCTGGGTAAGGGTGGTAGTAGTGGTAGGCATCTGGCACCCCCATGGCTAAGGGTGGTAGTAGTGGTAGGCATCCAGCCCCCCTGGCTTAGGGTGGTAGTAGTGGTAGGCATCTGGCACCCCCATGGCTAAGGGTGGTAGAGGTGGTAGGCATCCAGCCCCCTGGGTAAGGGTGGTAGTAGTGGTAGGCATCCAGCCCCCCTGGGTAAGGGTGGTAGTAGTGGTAGGCATCTGGCACCCCCATGGCTAAGGGTGGTAGTAGTGGTAGGCATCCAGCCCCCTGGGTAAGGGTGGTAGTGGTGGTGGGCATCTGGCACCCCCTGGCTAAGGGTGGTAGTGGTGGTTGGCATCCGGCCCCCCTGGGTAGGGGTGGTGGTGCGCATTCAGGCCCCTGTGTGCATATGTGGCATTGGTGATGGGCATCCCGCCCCTATGGTGCTGCTGTTGCTGGTGTAAGTAAATTCTGCATCCCTCTGTGTGTGTGTGATGTGTCGTGTACGTGTTGTATGTGTTTTGTGGTTGGTGTCTGACTTACCTTCTGCGCCGTACGCGTCCGTGCCTGTTCCGGTAGTAAATGTAGAATATTGGTATGATTGGGACGAAGGGATTCATGGTTGGTTCGTGTCGTTCGTCTTTCTCGTCGCTTCGCGTCGTCCTCGTCGCTGGCGTGTTCGCCTTGTAGCCGTGGATCGTGTTGTGGCGCGAATCGGAGCTTATGTGCGCCTCTCCCGGATGCTTTGACGTGCCGTGCGTAGCGACGGGTTCGGCTCGTACGGAAAGCGCATCGAACTTGTTCGGCCGGACGGGGCTGCATTTTGGTTCCGTGCGACTCGATTCTGCGTTTCCGGATTCGCCTCGGTCGGAGGACAGGACCTGGATTGGGTGAGTACGACTCGGCCGTATTCTGTGCTGTTGTGCGCATCGTACTTACTCGTTCTGTATGCTGTACGGATCGGTCGGGAAACAGGCATTCTCATGGCTTTTTTCCCGACCGAATGGTATTGGGTGCGCCTCCGACCGAGATCGGAATCGGCCCCTCTGTGTTTGAAAATACCACTTTTAGAAAGTAGGTATTTTCTTGCCTAACCATCCAGCCTGCCTCTGCTAGCTTGTGTATTGTGTGTCTGGGTTTCTGAGTGACAGGGGCTGGGGGACTCCAGGAGACAGGGTGAGTCAGCACAGGGCTGAATAGACCTATCTGCATGTAGAGTGGTGGGAGGAGTAGCACCTGATCCTGAATAGGGCTGTGCCTGCCTTCCACAATGCTGGCTCCACCTCCTGTGGTGCGTCTGATGTCCCTGGCCCACATTGACAAAGGAAGAAGGTGTGCACTGGCAGAATGCACCCAGAACTGGTTTGGACTAGGTACAGGACCCTCTGCCTTCAGAGGACAAAGGATTTGCTAGTATAAATATTGGGACCCAGACCCCAAGATTTTAGATCACTTCTGGGAAACAAGAAGAACCTTTGCTGAGGAGAGGAACCATAGAAACTGAAGGAGGAGACTATCCCTATGCTGTGTGCTGTTTGAGGGATTGGCCTGCAGTGGTTGCCTGATTGCCAAAGAAAGGAGAAAGGAACTTTGTGACTACTTTCATCATCTTGCAGAAAATCTCCAAGGGCTTGAAGATTGAGCTTGCCTCCTGCTGAAGTCTCAGGGATACAAGACTTCACCAACCAGCTCCCCTGAATTCCCTTGCTGGGAATTTGAAGTGCCTACTGTTGTGTTGGGCCTTCTGAGAGACTGCGTGTCGCTGGGAGCTGGAAGCGCGACTCGCGAAGAAGAAGCATGTCGCCGCCGCAGCCGCTGTCGTCGCATCGCCGAGAAAGCGTGCCACCGCTGCCGCTGTCACCATCGCATCACCGAAGCGCCTCGCATCACCGGAGAAGAGTGTCACCGTCGCATCAGAATCCGTCGCATCATCGGAGAAGCGTGTTGCAGGGCCTGTCGTGGCTCAGAAGATTCACTGAGTCGCTGCACGACCGTCGGGCGTGTCCGCATCGCCCCCTTCGTGTCGCATCAAGAAGAAGACGCCATTTTGTTTCATTGCACCGGGTCGTCATCGCATCGAGGCGCTGCGGGTCGCATCGCCACAGAAGCGCAGTAAGAAACTGACGCATCACCTCCCCATGCGGTGAAGAACTGACGCATCACCTCCCCTGGAGCAAGGAACCGACGCATCACCGTTCTTGCGTGTAAGGAACTGACGCATCACCTTCCCTGCAACTCTTTTGTTTGTATCGCGTTACGCATCCAAAGGTACATTGAACGTAGAGTGTCGCATTTACCATCTTTATTGAACTGAACTATTTCCTACCATTGACAGTCATATTTTTCGTAGTGTATTGTGGCTTTTTGTCGTTTTGGGTCTTGTGTTAAGTCTATATAAAAATACTTATTTTTATAATACAACCTGTGTGGTGTCCATCTGTAGTGTTGTCACTGGGTTACTGTATGTGTTCACAAATGCTTTACACACTGCCTCTGAGATAAGCCTGCCTGCTCGTGCCAAGCTACCAAGGGGTGAGCAGGGGTTATTTTAGTAGTGTATCCCCTTACCCTGACTAGAAGCAAGGGTCCCTATTTGGACAAAGGTACCTACCTCTGCCAACTAGAGACCCCCAGTTCTAACAGCGGCCGTGGTGAGGAGGAGGCAGTCACGGTAGGTAAGTGCCTTTTTTCTTACTTTATAATTACTTTGGGAAGGGGGGAGGGAGCGGAGCGGAGTTCCACAGAGTTTTTTTCCAGCTCCGTGGAACTCTGCGTACGCTTGCTCCGCCCGGGGTAACTCATGATTTTAATGTTAAATCAGATCTCAGCAGTGAGCTTTGTCATACCAGTTGATTCTATTTTATTAGTCCCAACACCATTACAGCCATATCTGACCAATCACATTAGATCATTCAGGAAGAATTAGCTATTCTTTTTGAGTTACTTATTGGAGCAGTTGTTTCTTATAATATTACAAATGGGAACTTCTCCTGCTCAGAGAGCACTGTTCATAGATAATTAGCACTAACTTGACACTTGAAAAATTAGCCATAGGCATCTGACTATATCATACTAACCATGAAATGTTGCTGGTGCAGCCTTAAGAGTCCATGAAAATGCACTGAACCAGAAGAATATATCAAGAAAAGTAGGCAATTCTCAATTAAAATGAGAAACCTGTGTTGGTGTTTCAGAACAGTGTGCAGTCCTTGAAGTGACTTTGCATGGGCGAGATATAAAGCAGTTTATATTACATCTTATTTTTTTATTTCAGAACTTTGACCTTTTTTGGAAAAAACAAGACTTTTACCACCCTGGTTAGGTGGGCATCACCCGTGTAATAGCCATCACTTGACCAGACATACTGACGAGACTAAAACTGTACTTTTCAAGTGCAAGAAAAACCATGAGGACACTCATCCCTGAATAAATGGAAAGATCCATGGCTTATGAGCATTTGGGTTTATGGATGGAAGAATAAAGTGGTTGTTATCATCATTTGGCCTTTTTGAAATCAAAAGCCTCAGCTCTTAATGCCGCATTCATGAAACTGATTAACAGTTAGCGTCGTCACTCGCTTGCACCTATTCTACGGGTTCTCCCTTTAAAGCTGATGGACCACTTTAGACGAAGGTCTGATTATCTTTTTCGGCAAACTGACGAAGTGGGCTGTCTTAGCACCATGTCAAACTTGCAGACAAGTTTTGGGATTTCTAATTCGACCATCCAGGCTCAAGTACACCAAGCATTTGGCATGCTAAAGCAGAAATCTGTTTTTAAAGCTCTATAACTTAGCTATTTTTTTAAGGTTGGATCAGCTCCCAGAGGAGCTGCTAAGAAAATTGATTTGGTGGTAGCTTAATAATTGCACCCTGGAACAAAACCTCAGAGTTGGTATCCGGCTGAGTCTTTGAAAAGTCTCCAGGTTGACTCTGCATTGCACATGCTACTTATGAATTTAGAAGCATAATGCTGTCATTTTGGGAATCTTGTGTAACAAGTGTAAAACATAATTCCCAAAAATTTGCTTATGACACCTATGTAATTTAAAATTCACCCATGCCTAGTAAGAGTAATCATATTCATGAGTATCTCAGTATGATATTCATTGATCAGAAATAGCTTCTATCATAAAAAAAAGGTTGAAGACCCCTGTTGTAACATAATTAAAACACTTTGCTTGCAGACCGCGGCTGAAATATTCATAATCTTTCATATTATAGGAACACAATTTTGGGAGGACAAAACCCGTCTTTAACGTGAGATCCAAACATGAGCATTAAATTGTAAGATCTAAAAACAACACAAATTATTAAATCATGCTTCAAATGGACAAAATGCAGTTAAACTTTAAAAAAAAAGACTATTTATCCAGGCTATGAATACATATCGATGTGATCTGATCAAAAGAACTATTTACATGAAAGCCAGATATTTCTTTATTATTTTCAAAGGGGGCATGATATTTCTAACAGAAAGGTCTTAGAAATAGATGATGGTGGTACATAGCTAGCTATGAACATGTGATGGATGAAAAACAGTGAGATGATTGAGCTGTTAACCGAGGAATTCAATAAAAATCTTATTTTGTGATGAGATGATTCGTTTCTAAACCACTAAAAAGAATAACGTTTAGACAAGTGTGATGGTAGAAATAGATGATAAACCTATTAACACTTTTGGCACATTGGTCTTTCATTCGATTGCAAGAGAAGGCATTTCGGGGTAATTTTGAATGCCAAAAGTGGGGGCAAACTTGGATCTGAGAAGGCATTAAGTTTGCATGCCGGTGTCCTGGAGGATTAGAGGGATATAATTCTGGCCAGTTCATAAGGCAGAATTGGTGTAGCCGCCAAGTTCCGGTTTGAAAATTCCACACTAGAAATAACTGACATCGCATAAAAGTAAGTTGCATTATATGATAACTTATATTGTGTGACAGTAATTTACATTAGAGGAGTATAAGATGTGCTTTAAAAGCAGTTAGAGCTTTTCTATAGCCAAACAGTACTCTGAGGGGCTTATTTATGAGAGGTCTGCGTCACTTTTGCACCACGTACAGTGGTACATGCGTGACGCAGGGCTCCCATAAAGATTTATGAAGCCACGTAAAGCCATCCAACATGGCTTTGAGTGGGCGCATAAATCATAAGTAAGGCGGCACAGGGCAAATCGCCACGTTGCCTTACTCTGCGCCTGGGAGGCATTACATGGGCATTGCAGTGGGTTTTCCCATGCAGCATCAATGAAATTTGACCCTGCCCCAGATTTACAAAGTGATGTAAACCTGGGGAAGCATCAAATCCGCACACCTCCAGAGGTGAGGTGTCACGATGAGAAATATGTTAATTTCTCCTTCGTTTTTCTCCTCTTTCCATGGGTGTTGCATTCTGCAGCACCCACAGAAAGAGGAAAACGCCTCATAGGATTGTTCTTGTGCAGGAAGTTGCCCCTTCCTGCACAAAAACAATCCTGTCTGCAATGGAGGCATCCTTGCACCATGGTGCAAGGGGGCCTAAGTTGGCGATAGGCTGCCTAAATGGTGCCAGTGCAGGCAGATAGGACAGGAATTAACCGTATTGCTTAAATACGGTGCATTCCTGCCCTTTCACTTTGGCGGATGGCAGCACAGGAAGGTGCCTTGCTGCGATGCCCTAGGCCAAAATGCCATAGATGAGGACCTTAGTGTATTGGATCGTCAGTTCTTTATTGCATAAAGAATGCATAAGGGAAATAGTGCAGTGTATCTATAAGTTATCAGGATGCAACACCGAGTTGGGTCATCAGAATTTGTAATTCAAGCTGCTGTCTTTGGAACCTGGGAACCCAGGTTTGAATCTTAGCCTCGGTGCTAGACTCAGCCTCACATGATTCTGGATAAGTCACTTACTCTTTGTGTAAAATGTATTTATGTAATCCCCATTTGATGTACAAGGTCGAAAGGTGTCTCCCAACCCCCTCATGTAATGTACAGTACCCCTGCAACTTCACATGTAGGTTCGTGCTATATAAATACCAATACCTACATGCTGGTAAGAGGATCCTCTGAGATATGCCGGAAGAATGATGCCACTGGGTATAGTCAGGTAGACAAGTTCGCACAGTAGCATCGCTTTGTGCATTAGACGGTGGGCAGTAAAAATATCTAATTTTAAATATCGACCTACACTAATATCGAGTTCTTAATATCGTAGGGACAGAATATCGAAGTCAAGAATATCGTGGACCAGAATATCGACTTGAAGGTAAGTAATATCGATTTTTTTAATATCGAAGTAAGTAATATCGAAGTCATTAATATCGTTAGCAAAAATATAGTTGTTAATAATATCGATTTTTTTGTGTTATGTATTTTATATGTATGTTTATCATTTTTTAAAAAGTTTTCATTATTTTTAAATATATGTATTAAATGTTTAGAAAATAGTAATTTTTTTAAAGGAAATTTTACGTTTTAGTATCAGAGTGGGTTGTGGGTGGGAAGTAATTTAATTATAATTAATTAATTAATATGTTTTTATTTATTGTTATTCATTGTTAATTTATTGCTAATTAATTATTAATTGGTAATTAATTTATATTAATTGGTTAATTTATAATTATATTAATTATAATTAATTTATTATTAATTTTTATTTATTGTTATTGTTAATTAATTTATTGTAAATTAATTATTAATTGGTAATTAATTTTAATTCATTGATTAATTGGTAATTAAATTAATTATGTTATTTTTAATGTGTAGCGGGTTGTGGGTTTATAGGGGAATAGGGTGGGAAGTAATTTAATTATAATTAATTAATTAATATGTTTTTATTTATTGTTATTCATTGTTAATTAATCATTAATTGGTAATTAATTTATATTAATTTGTTAATTTATAACTATATTAATTATAATTAATTTATTATGAATTTTTATTGACTGTTATTGTTAATTAATTTATTGTAAATTAATTATTAATTGGTAATTAATTTTAATTCATTGACTAATTGGTAATCAAATTAATTATGTTATTTTTAATGTGTAGCGGGTCGTGGGTTTATAGGGGAATAGGGTGGGAATTAATTTAAATATATTTAATGAGTTAATATGTGTATATTTATGGTTAATTAATTATTAATTGGCAATTAATTTTTTATTAATTGGTTAATTAAAAATTATATTAGTGGTAATTAATTTATAATTCTATTTTATTTATTGTTATTGTTAATTAATGTACTGTTAATTAATTATTAATTGGTAATTAATTTGTATTAATTGATTAATTGATAATTACATTAATTGTGTGTTTTTTTATGTGTAGCGCGTTGTGTGTTTATAGGGGAATAGGGTGGGAAATAATTTAATGTTATTTAAGTAAATATTAATTAAATTTAATAGGTATTTATTAATAATTATTTGGTTAAATAATTATTAATATGTTATTTATTTAAACATTTTTATAAGTATGTTAATTTAACCCCTACGCGATCCTACATTTTCCCTACTGTTGCACTCACTGGAGTGGGAATAGTAATTTTTACCCCTACGCTATCCAACACTTTCCCTACTGTTGCACTCACTGGAGTGGGAATAGTCATTTTTACCCCCCCCGCTATCCAATAGTTTCCCTACTGTTGCACTCACTGGAGTGGGAATAGTAATTTGTACCCCTATGCTATCCAACACTTTCCCTACTGTTGCACTCACTGGAGTGGGAATAGTAATTTTAACCCCTACGCTATCCAACACTTTCCCTACTGTTGCACTCACTGGAGTGTAAATAGTAATTTGATTTCCTCCACTATCTAATATTTTGTATTTTTTTAGCTAATGTACTGTATAATTATTTTTAAAAAGATTTAAAATAATTTTAATTTTTTTACATTTGTTACATATATTTATTTAATTTTTATTTATATTATTGTTTTATATGTGTAGATGTATTTATAATTTATAAAAAATAAATTAAACAATTTATAAGTTATTAAAATAAATATTTAAACATATTAATAAGTAAGTATATATATATTATATGTATATGTTTAATGTATTTTTAAATTATATATATTACTTATAATTTTTAAGCATTTTAAAATATTTTTAACTATGTTTCTTTTAATTCAATGTATTATTTACTTTATTTTACAATATTTTTTAAACTTAAATTAAAAACGATATTTTTAACAACGATATTGTTGACATCGATATTTTATTTTCGATATTTTTGTACTTACCTTAATGTAGATAGGATGTCGATATTCTTGTCTTCGATATTTTTGCTGCGATATTTTTGTAGGTCGATATTGTGACCTTCGATATTTAGTCAGTGATTGGCATTAGACATATTACTATAGAGCTGCTTTTGGATTCGATTGGTACCAATGGTAGAGTGGTGAGAATGGAGTAATAGGGTCATTTATTTCATAGGCCTGGGAAAAATTGGTGTCATTTACTTTGTGGAAACTATGTGAAATTGCCAAATTTCTGTGAAAGTTTGTGAAATATTGAACCAACATCTGGGGGCCGATTCCGATTCGGGCCGGAAAACGTACCGACCGACTCGGTACGGGGATTAAGTCCGACCGACACGTACCGGCGCTGCCCGAACCGGGTAGTACGATGAAATGCATGTGAATCACGACCGACTCGTACGGAACTCAAGCCGAACGACCGACCCGGACGGAAACAAGCTATCTGGCCGGGAAACCACACGAATCGAACCGACCGACACGCACCAGGAATGAACCCGAACGAAACGTACCCGCGAACTCCGACCCGCGCAGTACGATGCAATGCGTGCAAAATCAGACCGATTCGCACGGAGCTCAAGCCGTACGACCGACACGCATACAAAAGCCAGCCGAACCAACACAATACTCCGCGACCGACGCGTACGCCGCACATGAAACCTAGTTGAAACACAGCGGGAACGACTCGGAGAAGCGCGCACGAGACAACTGCTGCGTCCTACTCGGTCAGAAGAACGTCTCCTACATGCACAAAAATCACAAAGGAAAAAATACAAAAAAAGAGGGCCAAACAAGCAATGACAAAGTCAATAAATACAGGGGGGAAAAAAATGGAACAAGGACACACCCCCAACTCCACCTATATAAAGGCCACAAATCCCTACCATGATCCTTTGCAAATTCCACTGACCGGCCAGCACAGAACACCATCAGACATCCACCACAGACACACTCACAGCTCATCCAACACACAAGCCACACACCATTAGCACTTCAAGAAATAGCACCCTCACACACACCCAGCAAAACCTACACTCACCCACCCTCACTTGCACACACACACACATCAATCACCACCACCACTCATCACCATGACCCCAAAGAAGAATCATAAGTTCCTAGATAGTGAATTGGAAGTCCTGGTAGACGAGATCCTGAGGGTAGAGCCACAGTTGTTTGGCACATTGGTCCAACAGACCCCCATGGCGCAGAAAACAAAGATGTGGGAGAGGATCGTCGACAGGGTCAACGTACACTCACCAGGTTTGCGCACAAAGGAAGACATCCAGAACAGGTGGTATGATGTGCGCAGGAGGGTCAGGGACCTACTGAAGAAGGATTACATCCTGAGCCAGCACACCGGCAGTGGCCCTCCTGCCAAACCACAATACCTCAGGCCCTGGGAGGAGAAGGTGCGGGCCATCCTACCACCAGTGAGCGTATATGGACTAACAAACATCCCAGAGCCTGGTGAGTACACAACAAATATACACAATATGGTGTGACAATACACACACATCACTGTCAAGGGGATAGTCAAACCATGCACCCTTAGCAAATCCACAGCAACCAAAAGATAATCATCCCAAGATGTGAATGCCAGTCAGACAAACACAATACCTGCCATCTCATAGTGACATGTAACTGTGTCATGACATGTACAAACCTAACAACAAATAGAGCAAGGCAGTGGCACAAATATAACCAACAAACACTGTCTTATATTTTGCCACCACTAGAACACCACCTCACAGGGAAGCTCACTGAAAGGAAGGAATTCTGTGTATGCTGGTGAAGTCAGTGTAGCCAATAGCATGATGGGAGTTGTAGTCACAAATAATGGTCAGCCTCACAATTGGCCCATCAACACCACCCTGAACCATGCTCACATCACAGGGAGTGGAAAAGGACTGAAAAGATGGCTGACACTGGGTACTGCTGTGGGGAGCACAAGGCCCTGCTGGGAACTGTGCAACAACCAACAGCAGGACACCACTGACTGACATCCTGAAAGACAACTTGCACTCCCTGCAATGGAAGCACGTTCCATGGTGGGATATCTGGCTGGGTGGGAAGGAGGACTGACAGCACTGACCATAGTTACAAGCAGCTCTCCTCACACACCCCCTCAACATTAACTCCACATAACCCACCTGGGAGAATGCAATGCCCCACACTCTAATTGAAGATCCCACAAAGAACCACCACCCTGGGTTATGCTGTGTGAAGCACAGGGACACTCTTGGGACTTGTAGCCAAACAACCGCCAGGACAACACTGTCAGCCATCCTGTCAGCACAGGCACACTACCCCACAGGGAAGCAGAGTCAAAAGGAAGGAAGTATGGGCATGCTGGGAAGGGGGGTGTAGGCAATAGCATGATGGGAGTGGTAGTCACAGCTCAACATCCCCCACCCACATGGCCCAGCAAGCTCACACTGAACCATGCACACCTCACAGGGAGTGAAAAGCCACTTCAAAGATGTCTGACACTGGCCTCAGCTGTGGGGAGCACAAGGCCCTGCTGGGAACTGGGCACCAACAAACAGGACCACACTGTCAGCCATCTTACCATTGCTGCCACACTCACACACAGTGAAGTCCACTCAAAAGGAAGGAAGTATGGGCATGCTGGGAAGGGGGGTGCAGGCAATAGCATGATGGGAGTGGTAGTCACAGCTCAACATCCCCCACCCACATGGCCCAGCAAGCTCACACTGAACCATGCACACCTCACAGGGAGTGAAAAGCCACTTCAAAGATGTCTGACACTGGCCTCAGCTGTGGGGAGCACAAGGCCCTGCTGGGAACTGGGCACCAACAAACAGGACCACACTGTCAGCCATCTTACCATTGCTGTCACACTCACACACATTGAAGTCCACTCAAAAGGAAGGAAGTGTGGGCATGCTGGGAAGGGGGGTGTAGGCAATAGCATGATGGGAGTGGTAGTCACAGCTCAACATTCCCCACCCACATGGCCCAGCAAGCTCACACTGAACCATGCACACCTCACAGGGAGTGAAAAGCCACTTCAAAGATGTCTGACACTGGCCTCAGCTGTGGGGAGCACAAAGCCCTGCTGGGAACTGGGCACCAACAAACAGGACCACACTGTCAGCCATCTTACCATTGCTGTCACACTCACACACAGTGAAGTCCACTCAAAAGGAAGGAAGTATGGGCATGCTGGGAAGAGGGGTGCAGGCAATAGCATAATGGGAGTGGTAGTCACAGCTCAACATCCCCCACCCACATGGCCCAGCAAGCTCACACTGAAGCATGCACACCTCACAGGGAGTGAAAAGCCACTTCAAAGATGTCTGACACTGGCCTCAGCTGTGGGAAGCACAAGGCCCTGCTGGGAACTGGGCACCAACAAACAACAGGACCACACTGTCAGCCATCTTACCATTGCTGTCACACTCACACACAGTGAAGTCCACTTAAAAGGAAGGAAGTATGGGCATGCTGGGAAGGTGGGTGTAGGCAATAGCATGATGGGAGTTGTAGTCACAGATATTGGTCACCCTCACAATTGGCCCATCAACACCACTCTCAACCATGCTCACATCGCAGGGAGTGGAAAAGGACTGACAAGATGGCTGACACTGGGTACTGCTGTGGGGAGCACAAGGCCCTGCTGGGAACTGTGCAACAACCAACAGCAGGACACCACTGCCTGACATCCTGAAAGCCAACTTGCACTCCCTGCAATGGAAGCACGTTCCATGGTGGGATATCTGGCTGGGTGGGAAGGAGGACTGACAGCACTGACCATAGTTACAAGCAGCTCTCCTCACACACCCCCTCAACACTAACACCACATAACCCACCTGGGAGAATGCAATGCCCCACACTCTAATTGAAGATCCCACAAAGAACCACCACCCTGGGTTATGCTGTGTGAAGCACAGGGACACTCTTGGGACTTGTAGCCAAACAACCGCCAGGACAACACTGTCAGCCATCCTGTCAGCACAGGCACACTACCCCACAGGGAAGCAGAGTCAAAAGGAAGGAAGTATGGGCATGCTGGGAAGGGGGGTGTAGGCAATAGCATGATGGCAGTGGTAGTCACAGCTCAACATCCCCCACCCACATGGCCCAGCAAGCTCACACTTAAGCATGCACACCTCACAGGGAGTGAAAAGCCATATCAAAGATGTCTGACACTGGCCTCAGCTGTGGGGAGTACAAGGCCCTGCTGGGAACTGGGCACCAACAAACAACAGGACCACATTGTCAGCCATCTTGCTATTGCTGTCACACTCACACACAGTGAAGTCCACTCAAAAGGAAGGAAGTATGGGCATGCTGGGAAGGTGGGTGTAGGCAATAGCATGATGGGAGTTGTAGTCACAGATATTGGTCACCCTCACAATTGGCCCATCAACACCACACTGAACCATGCACACCTCACAGGGAGTGAAAAGCCACTTCAAAGATGTCTGACAATGGTGCTCTGTTGTGTGGAGTACCAGGCCCTGCTGGGACCTGTGCACCAACCAACAGCAGGACACCACTGAATGACATCCTGAGAGTCAAACTGAACCAACTGCAAGGGTGGCATGCTTCATGGTGGGATAACTGGGCTAGGTGGAGAAGGAGGGCCGGATGTCCACCAAATACAACCAATGCTGGCCATGCACACACCTCAACATTCACATTGAAATGCCTCAGGTTTGCAGGACAATGTGCTACACCAATATCAACCTCTTACTGTGACAACTTAGGACAATGCAATGTACAGGCCCGCATCCAGAGGTACAGTCACACTGTCAGGTGTGTGAACCATTGATGCCTGTAGAAATATAACATACATTGTGTGTCTCTTCCAAAAAGAGGTGATGATGGGGACACAGCAGCAGGCGAGGAGGAGTCCCTGTCCCAGGCTCCGGGGGACACTGAGCCCACTGGTGTGGAACAGCCTCTGCCCTCCTTGGATGGCGAAGACCTACCTGGCCCCTCCAGCGTGAGTCATCATGCAGCACCAGCAGGACCAACATCTGCACCCCCTGCACCCACTGCTCCAACAACTGCCAACACACAGACCACCCCCGCCGACACGGACAGACCAAGGACCACCAATGACAACAGCACAGGGACCCTGGCCCAACGTCGAGCTACGGACAACGAGCCCAGTAACATCCCTCAAGGGGGCCTAGGGTCACCTGGGCGTAACACTGCAGGTCCCGCACGTGTCGCCAGGGGTGGTGGGAGGGGTGGTAGACATAGGTCGCTGTTTGCAGAGGGGTCTGGACTGCATGATGACCCACAACTGGCACGCATTGCTGATGCGTACCAGAATAGCACCGGAGAGGTCAGCCAGGTAGTGGAGATCCTCAAGGACATTCAACAGCAGCAGGCTGCCCATCATGCCCGCTTGGACTCCCACATGTCCCGTGTGGAGACACACATGTCCCGTGTGGTGACACACATGTCTGGCATGGAGTCCAAGTGGGACACATTGGAAGAACTGACAGCGGTGCATAGGGACATATTGACATGCCTCCGCCAGATTAGCACCAACATGGCCACACCTCCCTGTGTGCCCACAACATCTGGTGCTGCAACAACTCCAACTGCCACAGGGAGGGAGGAGGACTCTGGCGGAGAGTCCCCTGCACCGCAGCAGCCTGCACGTGAGGGCCCCCCCCCAAAGAAGAGGGGTCGTCCGAGGAAGGAAAACTGAGAGGTCGATGGCCATGTACATCCCCCAGGAAGCCAACACCTGTTCTGGAAATTCTCATTTGTGTGCAAACTGTTCACCCTGTCGAATGCAACACAACTCTCCCACATGACATGGGGAGTTCAAGTTGGACTAATGTATCAGATGACTGTGGACTTCACTCAGGACATTTCTGCTACCAAGACTTGCAACTCATCTGGGAACTTTGGATCACAATCCCAATGTACAGCACCCACCATCCTGTGCACTATACTCACACATGTATGTAAATAAAATCACTAATACACCATACTTGCCTCTGTTGTGATTCCAACGTGGTTACTGTCATGGGGATGATGATCAGCTAAATTACACTGTGTATGCTAACTGCTACAGCAAGTACAACACCGTCATGCGAGTCATGGTGACGTGACACATATGAGGGAGACACACCACTAGGGCTACACAACACAGAGACACCAGGGCCATCAGACTCATCGCCTACACTGATGTTGCCAGGAAATACTGTGGAATGCACAGACACCACACCTATTCAGAGTCTGTGTCAACTAGCCCTCAGGTGCAGTAAGCAAATGTCAGTCAGATGTGTGACCACAGACAACGCACATCCCAAAGTGAAGCACAGGTTTATTACACATTTGCAACATGTTGTTTCCACTACAAATGCAAGGTAATCCCACGTGGCAGTGGCCACACAGTCAACAAGTGCAGAAGATATAAAGTCCAGGGGTGTGTGGCACATCACCTGTAGGGAAACGACTGCTGCCACCCTGAAAGCTGAATCATGGTGTCGGGGGATCCAAGTTGACCAAACAACTCTGTAAGCACCCTGTGAAGGACAGACATGACACACAGTCAAAACCACTGAAGAACAGGACAGAACTGCAATACTCATGCCCAATATATGTCACAAGATAACTACACAAAACCAAGTTAGCATGTCAACACTGTTGGGGAGTACAGACTACCTGTAAGGACACATGGCTGCACGCATCCAGTCAAGTAGCACATGGCCACACTCAAACAGCACCAGAGCACCACCCACACATATCATGCAAGCTCACATCATTCACATGACAACTCTCTGGATACTCACATTCAGCTGAAGAAGTTGGTGATGAGCTGTGTGCGGACATCACCATCATCATCATCACTGGCATCGTGGCCCAGGCCAGGATCCTCCACAGGTGGCGGACGTTGGTCATCGTCATCCAGGATGAGAGGCAACTCCTTCCGCACTGCCAGGTGTAGCATGCAGCAGACGATGACAATCTTGCACACCTTTGCTGGGGCATATGGGAGGGCCCCTCCTGTCTTGTCCAGGCAGCGGAAGCGGCTCTTCAGGAGACCAAAGGTCCGCTCTATCACTCTCCTGGTCCGACCATGTGCCTCATTATAGCGCATCTGGGCTAGTGTCACAGGGTTCCTGAGGGGTGTCAGCAACCACGGCATGTTGGGGTATCCGGAGTCACCTACAGACAGACAATTGCACATTAGCTGAGTTGGAAAAGTGGGCGGAATACCATATAGCAGAACACACACAATGGTACAAAGTCAGTACACACCGACAAGCCAGGCACGCTGGTTCTGCATCTGTGACATCATCCTCGGGATGCGACTACTCCTCATCACGTAGGCATCGTGTGCCGAACCAGGGAAACGGGCACACACATGTGTGATGCTCATATCTGCAAGACATACCACCAGAGCATTGACCGAATGGTAATGTTTCAGGTTCCGGTATGCCTGCTCATGTGCCTGTGGGGTGGTACCAAAGCCACATGTGTACCATCAATGGAGCCAATGACATGTGGCATCCTCCCCAGGGCATAGAAGTCACTCTTGACGTCAGTGAGTTGTTGACGTGTAGGGAAATAGATGTACTGGTTCAGGCATCTCAACATTGCCTCCAAAACATCACGTAGCACACGGCTGAACATAGTCTGTGACATCCCACCAGCAGTCGCCACAGTGTGTTGAAAGGTACCAGTGGCAAAGAAGTGTAGGGCTGCCATCACCTTCACCTTGGGGGTCAGCGCTGTAGGGTACGGCCGGCCAGGTTGCAAATGTGGTGCCAAGTGCACTGCCAAATCCTCAATCAGCTGCCTGGTGAAGCGGTACCGTCGGATGCTGTCACGTTCCACCATCGTTGCCAGGTCAGGGAATGGTCTATGGACAGCTGAAGCCCTGCAGTGCATAGGTGAAGAAAGAAAGATTGTCAGTCACCCCACATATGTGCCATTCACCATACTCAATTTCACATGATACATCATTACGAGACACAAGTACTTGATGTGTGTGCCGTTCTGTTCGGACATATCTGGCACCTACATGGCCATCATCTAACATCTCAGTACAACATGTGTTGACAACAGGTTCCAGGTTGTGCTATGGGAAACCATTAGGCTGTGTCACAGTACCCATTTACTGCTGTCACGTTCCACACACACACCACAGTGACATGTCTGGACAGATGCGCCACAGGCATCACAGCTCATTGACAGGTAGATTCCCAGTGACCCTGTCTTGCCACATGGACACTGGCATGACATGGCGTATCATGTACACGTCAGAAAAATAAACATGACTCCCACAGGTAGTGGCCCCTGTTGCCTCCGCAGGACAGACATGGACGTCAGTGACACACACACGCACAACATCAAAGTCCACACACAAACAACGTTGATGTGGAGACTGTCTCCCATTGTGCACATGGAATCAGAGACATCGGAAACACAACATGCACACAGACTGTGGAGGGCCATCACTATTGTGGAATGGGTCACCCTGTGGCGTACATGCCTTCCCACATGGGACCCTGGGGGTATGTGACATGTCATACACATACACAACCTGGAAATGTGACCATGCCACATGCTCCGAAATGAACAGTTGCACATCACAGTGGTCATGTGCACAACACACAAAGGACCCTGTCCCCATGAACACGTGCACACCCTGGGTGTGGCTGCCCCCAAGTGCCACCCCAAAAACCACATGTTTACCCCCATACACAGAAAAGGTAATGCAGCCTTACATGCCTTAGGATACAGTGTGGACTGGGTGTGGTGTTGTAGGTGTGCCCCTGAGTCCCTGGCAAGTATATGTGGCTGGCATACGTTCACCAGTGACAAGCATGGTGACATATGCGAGTGACCTGTACAGGGACGCGTTGTACAGCAATGGACCGATCGGTGTGCCCGCATGGCCCATTGCATCGGTAGTGAGCGGGTACGCGTTGTACAGCAATGGACCGAACGGTGTGCCCGCATGGCCCATTGCATCTGTTGTGAGCGGGTACGTGTTGTACAGCAATGGACCGATCGGTGTGCCCGCACGGCCCATTGCATCGGTAGTGAGCGGGTACGCGTTGTACAGCAATGGACCGATCGGTGTGCCCGCACGGCCCATTGCATCTGTTGTGAGCGGGTACGCGTTGTACAGCAATGGACCGATCGGTGTGCCCGCACGGCCCATTGCATCGGTAGTGAGCGGGTACGCGTTGTACAGCAATGGACCGATCGGTGTGCCCGCACGGCCCATTGCATCGGTAGTGAGCGGGTACGCATTGTATCCCGGAATACGCGTTGTACAGCAATGGACCGATCGGTGCGCACGCATTGGCTGGGGCCTGGCATTGCAACGGACGCGTTTTCGAAGCCTCAACGAGTCTGATGCAGTGAATTCAGTTGGCCAGCCACAACAATGTTGCAAATTCATGGGTGTCATGAAGTTTAACTTTTGAAGGATGATGTGGGCGTGTATTAGTGGTGCAATTCCATGGATTGGCCAGATTCAGAAGATGCAAACGACTTGGACCTATCACTTTGGACACATGGGACAGTATCTGCCTCTGCAGCACACATATAATGCTGGCTGTTCCCCTGAGGGCTCACTTGCCTGCACTACATGCTCCCGGACGACATCTGCCACCAACACTGCTGCTGTCTCTGCATCCTCTGGCTACTGCAATGGCACGTACTGTGGAGAGAGCCCCAGCCTTCAGCCTTGAGGAGAACCAGGCCCTGCTGGACAGCCTCCTTCCACAGTACAGCAAGCTGTATGGGACACCAGGGGAGCAGGTGAGTGTGCTGTCCACTGCCTTACTAATTGTGCATGTTGTCTGACTAGCAAGACTTACAGTGTGCACACCACTGGCTAGCATGCTCACTGAGTAGTTCTCCCCCCAAAGTGTGTAGTCACATGCACTGAACAGGTACAGTGCAGTAACAGTGCATTCCAACAAGGTTTACTTCCCATGCAATGATACCTTGTAGTAACTGCTGGCAAACTGTTCATAGCCATCGTTGCACTGCCTGTGTACATCATATGCCCCTGTGATTGAGACATGTATATCCAACTGTGTGATGCACGGATATGTTGCATGTGTAGTAATGGCCTTTTCACTTTGTCATCCTCACAGGTTGATGCCCACCAGAAGCAGGAAATCTGGCTGACCATCGCCCGGCCAGTAAGATCTGTGGGGGTCTACAAGCGCCGGATCCGCAACTGCCAGAAGAGGTGGCAGGACCTTCGTGGCTGGACCCGGAAGATCGCAAGGGTCCAGATGAAGCTGTCGCCTCCTCGCAGGAGGGGCGGACACCGGACCCTGACCCCCCACATGCTCCGGATCCTGGCGGTGGTCTTCCCTGACCTGGATGAGCAGCTGGTGGACAGACAGCAGCAAGGAGGGGGTGAGTCCATGACTGCACTGTGAACTTTGTCTGACATGCTATGTGCCCTCCTCTGGCCTGGTTAAACTTCCACAGTACATCAGTCTTGTGGTCCAGGACCCATGTCCCTCAATTGTGACATGCCCACTCCTCATCTGATACGCAGGTGTGGTCCTTACAGTCAGGAAATTGTGTCACTTGGGTACTGTGTCCTTGCATTTTGCTTCGCTCAAGGTGGGGGACAGCATTTGTTCCCGTGACTTTGTGGTGTGCTTCATGGGTGGGTCAATTGCTCACACAATGCCTAAGTCCTGACATGTAATCTGGGTGTAACTTTGATATGTGGTCCACTTGCTGATCTGAATCACCACATGTCCCTGGGGTATTTGGCACACCCCCATGCTGCGGGTGGGAATAATGTTTGGGCCTCAGGAGTATGTATATCAAGTGTGTCACACATGCTTAGCCACCTGCCTACTGTCCAGGGCTCATCCCTCCTTCAGGTGGAGCAGGACAGTCATGCCTACTCCAGGGCATACAATACACTCTGTACTCCCACTCCCGTGTATCAGCTGGCATGTTGTGATCAGTGAAATGTTCCCTCAGGTGTCTGCCTCTGTGTCATTGTGCTGTGGCTTCGTTGTCAGGACTACTGGGATGTTAATTGGTTAGGGCTCAGCATGCCATCTGAGATGTGACCATGAGAGACGATACTTCTGTGACTTATAGGTGTTTGATCACTTGACTGTGCACACAGGTGTATGCGACTGTGAATTTCAGGCAGCTGTTTTTCATTCACAGCAGACTGTGAGGTGCTCAGGTTCAGAGAGTTGTGTTTCATGTCTCCCATATGTCCAATTTGTATGACGTGGACAAATAAGAGTTCAGATGATGTGGTTTATGGGGTATGGACATGTGCACTTGTCAGCTACATAACTTGCATTCACCATGTCCTAGGATTGTGACACAGTGCAGACTGTTGTTGGCTGGCTGCCATGCCCATGTGACTGGAGACAGTGATGTATGACTTTGCAGGCATGCCTGTGCCATGGCATTGAACTTCCTAAGAGTGATCCTGCAGGGGAGTGACATGTGCAACATGCACCCCATTGTGGCATTGACTATCCGGACATGGGTGCATCATGGTGTCTGGTGCTGGTATGCATCACATGCATTTCTAATTAGACTCTGGCCATCCCTTTATCCGGACACCCGTACTGACTCAGTGGCAAGAGATGTGATGTGTGCATGTTCACATACTTCACCGTGTTCTCTGCAATGTCCAACAACTGTGTAGGTGGTGCATGTGTCCACACTGGGGTATTACCATCAGACAGGCACCAGACCGATGGGTGCAAGGGCAGGAGGGGTGTGAGTTCCATGGTTGACCATCAGACTGACAATTGGCTTCTCCTAATCTGTGTGAGGACTTTTGGCAATGTTCAACTAAGGATGCCAGGGCTTGCTCTGTAATGTGCTGTACTTACTGTGGTGTGTGCGGTCAGTGCAGGTGACTGATGTTTGTCTGTTTCCCAAATTGTTTGCAGATACATCCACGGCCACAGGAGGGGACAGCTCCACGGACCAGGAGGAGCTGCAGAGCCAGACTGGGTCAACAGCTGACGAGTGGTCGGAGGGACCCAGTGGCACGGAGGGTGAGGGGAGCCACACCGAGCAGTCCTCAGCACCATCCACCTCAGCTGAGGACC
This sequence comes from Calotriton arnoldi, assembly GCA_963921515.1. Taxonomy (NCBI): domain Eukaryota; kingdom Metazoa; phylum Chordata; class Amphibia; order Caudata; family Salamandridae; genus Calotriton; species Calotriton arnoldi. Next base: position 77,046 of record CAWUFW010013949.1, read on the forward strand.
ACAGCAGCTCGGAGGTTGACTCCCTTGTGGAGGCGGGTGTCAGCAGCCACCACACCCTAGCTAGTCTGTCTGGCCCCGCCACCACCACCACCACCACCACCACCGCCCTCCCATTGGCTCCCATTCCAGAGGTCCGTGGAGGCTCCCGTGTTCGGGAGCGTGTCTCCTTCGTGCCAGGCACCGCACCCCCTGCCCCTGTGTCCCCTGCTGCCCTGAGTGAGGAGTCTGTGTACCTACTTCGGCAGCTCCATGTAGGGCAGACAGCAATGCTGAGTGTCCTCCATGGACACACCACTCTGTTGACACAGCTGGTGTCGTTCATGGAGGGCATCTCGACGGGTATGTCTGCCCTACAGAGGAGCAATAAGTCCATGGACTCCTCCCTGACGGCAGCAGTGTCCCTCCTCCAACAGTCCCTCACCCCTCCTACCTCTGCCCCATCCACACTTCCTGGCACCCTACCTGTCCCAAGCACATGCACACCTGCACGATCACCCAAACACACAGACACGAGCAGCACAGAAACACCCAAAACAAAGGCAAGACGTGCACACAAGCATCCTCAGGGGTCTGATACCACACCCACAGGGGATGGGGAACAGACACACACACAGGCATCCACAGTCACTCCGCAGTCCTCTAAATCCTCTCCCTCCAAGACCCCTTCCCTTGCCTCACCTGCAACCCCACCTACACAGAAAATCTTCCTCTGTGACCTCGGCCTCTTCCCCTCTGATCCCGCTGATCCAGCATACAGGGGGATGAGGAAGTCCACCCACACAGAGGGGAGTGCCCCTCGCCCCCGGACACCCTCCCCCAGGCGCAGACAGACGGACGCCCCCACCCGCAAGTCCCCCGGTCCCGGAAGAGCAAGACCCCGCCACCGCCCTGCAAGTCAAGCACACAGTCTCCTTCCTCCATCCCTCAGGCCCCCACAACACAGGTTCCCCCACCACACCCTGCCCCAGGTTCCCCCACCCACAGATACACCATCCCCAAAATGATCCGGCCTTCTCCACCTCCCACTTGCTCTTCCAGCACCACACCCCCGCTGCACATGTTAGTGCCACTGGTGTGGAGACCGTGTCCTCCCCCTCTGTCCTGCCCACCTTACCTGAACCCCATTCTACTCCCCTGGAGATGGGCACTGCAGTGGAGACCACTAACACCCCGTCTGACTTGGGCACTGCAGTGGGGAACCTGTCCTCTCCATCTGGCCCACTGGAGTTGTGCCGGCACCCACACCATCCGACTCATGCCCCCCAGTTGTGCCGGCACACACCATGTCAGATACCTCCACTGCAGTTGTCAGTGACTCTCCAGCACCAGCCACCCCTTCCCTGCCTCCTTCTGGTGAGCCCTGATCCTGTCCCTGCGGTGCCTGGCCTGCCCCCCGTATACCCCTCCGAGGGGAATGTCCCTGCTCCATATCAGTGCAGGCAAGCAGAGGGTGACATCTGCCACTGTCACCCTGTTTGGACTTGATTCATGGACTGGACATTGGCCTTTGTGTTTTTTCTGGACTTTAATTTTCAATATGACATATGCTGATTAAAGCTACTTTCAGTTCTCTCGTGGTTTTGCTTCAGATGTACATGATGTTGATGATGCTAACCATGCCCTTGCTGCAGTGATGTTGATTTTTGATGTCAGGTAAATAAAGTGTTACTGTGCAGGACCCCATGTGGTCCAGGGGGAATGTGTCCTATCCTTGTGTGTAGCCATGTCATCCTTTGTAGCAATATGAGGGTGTCATGTTTTCCATATTTGCAAATGGGATTCCCTACCTGTTTTTTCAATATCACATCAAATGTGCTTGCCATTGTTTAATTGGTCAATTTCCCTGACCGTGTGACCATCTCCACTGGACATGCATGTTTGGGCATCAATGGGGAAGGACTCATCTGTGGTATCAGTGCAACTTGCTATACATGTGTATTTGATCGGTGCAGATGATTTGGGTGACAATGCCATGACCAGGCTGATGTGACGTGAGCCTTCATTTTGTGCTAATTGTTGACTGAGTGACCAAGTGTTCTGCTGACATGATAGCGCCTTGCAGAGACAAAGTATGGCACAGCTTTTCTACACAGGAGTGGAGTCCCCTCATGGCAGTGTATAATTCCGTGACATTGCCTGAGTCCAAGGTGTGTGTTGTGTGAGCATGTCTGTGTGTGTTCACTTCCATTTTGCTACGCAGGCTGGGGGCCCTAGTGATGTTCCTGTTTGTGATGCTTGCTGAGTTGAGCAATGTTCCCCCAGATCTTCTCCCTGGGTGCTCTGTGATGTGGGTGCATGGCACATTACTGGTGATCAGGGTGTCATCCATAGGTGTGTTTGCTGTCAGGGCTGAGTTTGTGGGCAAACGCAGATGAGACACAGTCAGGATTCCCCTTGGCACTTGTTGGTTACACAAGTCATGTAATTTACAGTTTGCGTTAGCTTCCAGTGATTGTGACACGTTGTGTGTGTGACTGCTGCCACTCCTCAGGGTCAGAGCTGCAATGTTGGAAGTTGTCTATGTGTGTTGTTTGTGGGTGAGCTTGCCATCTTCATTGGTGTGTGACTGTGTCCGGGATCCCATTGGTTGGTGTGGATTTGACGTCATGCCCATGTACAGCGTACTGTGCAGTGTGTGAGACATTCACATGTCTTGTTGACTGGCCATGTGTGATGGGTATCTCCGCCTTAGTTCCCCCCACCACCCCTGGGATTGTCATGGGTGCATGTGCAATGTCACCAGTCCATGTGAGCTTCACTGCTGCACATTGGTGGAGATCAAGGTGTGTGGTGTTGAGTGTGTGCAAATGAGAGTTGTTGCACGGCTAGACCCCTACCTCCATGTTGGCCTTGGCTGACAGGCCGTGCTGTTTTATTTGTGCTTGTGTAGGTGTGATGGTAGTTAGTTGCTCAGGACACATGACTGTGGTTCACAGTGTGTACGACATCTACCTTTGTCATCACAGTGGGATTATCATGCAGGCCAGTGTCACCACAATGTGGGGTCCCTAGGGGTAGTGCTGTGGTGGGTCGGTGTCTTGCTGTGTTAGTTGCTGTTCCTACAAGCTTGTGTGACATTTGTAATTTGGGCTCCCTCATCTAACAATGCCTGATTGCCCACATAGGGGAATCCGATCCATGAGTAACTTGTGTGGCACTGTGTTGACATCTGTGTAATGGGGATTCAGGCCTCCTCGTGTGTTGTGTGTTTGCCTGGGGACACTGGCACACCACCCCCCTCACCTGTAGTGTTTGATATGCAGTGTGAGTCTGCCTGTTTGTGTTTGTGCATTTGCACCACTGCATTGGCATATCTTTAGTGTGCCATTGGCTGTATGTTGTTTGGTGGCTTACCCCTGCTGCCCCTGGGACTCCTAGGTCATCAGTCAGCACAATGATCATGGTTTGTATGTCCCATTGCTGCCATGGTATGGTATTTGTTCACCTGACATCTACAGTCTCCACAGGATATCTACATTTGTGTGTCCATTGGTGCAGATATGTGGATCTGCATTGTGATGGTCACTCCTGTCATTGTGTTATTTGTGATTGTTGACAATGTGAGCCCCCATGGGTGATGTTTGTCTGCACATGGCCAAAGCGATGTTTCATTTGCACTGCACTGTTTGCCTCACCCAATCTCTGTTGCTATGGGACACAAGCACTACTATGCCACTGATGTGTTCGTTGTTGTGTGACCAGGAATAATCCATGCAGTTTGGCATTTGCAGCTTTTACCATGACTACACTTACATTTTGGTCACGGTGGTGATGGGGCTTTAGACCCCATTGCCACAATGTTCAAAATGTGCTTCAGCTATGGAACCCACACCTACCTTTTGGTCACTGTGATGATGGGGGTTTAGGCCCCATTGCCACACTGTTCAAAATGTGCTTCAGCTATGGAACCCACACTTACCTTTTGGTCACTGTGATGATGGGGCTTTAGGCCCCATTGCCACAATGTTCAAAATGTGCTTCAGCTATGGAACCCACACTTACCTTTTGGTCACTGTGATGATGGGGGTTTAGGCCCCATTGCCACACTGTTCAAAATGTGCTTCAGCTATGGACCCCACACTTACATTTTGGTCACTGTGATGACGGGGCTTTAGGCCCAATTGCCACAATGTTCAATATGTGCTTCAGCTATGGAACCCAAACTTACCTTTTGGTCACTGTGATGATGGGGTGTTCGACCCCATTGCCACAGTGGTCATGGTCGGCTTGCATTGTGGAGGCCACACACATTTATGTGTGACACATGTGTTAGGGGGTCACATTGTATGTTCAATGTCATGTTCAGTGTTGTAGGCATTTGACACAGACTACACACGCTTGTCATGAAGTTGGGGGGATGTAATTTTCAGGCATTCCTTATGTTGGAGTATGCTGGTTGTGTCATGCATTACCCGTCCTAGGAGTGGGGTTTGTGTGGGTGGTAGGCATCCATCCCAATATGAGTGGGGGTGGTGTTAGTGGTAGGCATCCATCCCCCTATGAGTGGGGATGGTAGTAGTGACAGGCATCCAGGCCCCCATGAGTAGGGGTGGTGGTAGTGCTAGGCATCCATCCCCCTATGAGTGGGGATGGTAGTAGTGACAGGCATCCAGGCCCCCCTGAGTAGGGGTGGTGGTAGTGGCAGGCATCCAGGCCCCCATTAGTAGGGGTGGTGGTAGTGACAGGCATCCAGGCCCCCCTGAGTAGGGGTGGTGGTAGTGGCAGGCATCCAGCCCCCCATTAGTAGGGGTGGTGGTGGTGGTAGTGGTAGGCATCCAGGCCCCCCTGAGTAGGGGTGGTGGTAGTGGCAGGCATCCAGCACCCCCTGAGTAGGGGTGGTGGTAGTGGCAGGCATCCAGGCCCCCCTGAGTAGGGGTGGTGGTAGTGACAGGCATCCAGCCCCCATTAGTAGGGGTGGTGGTAGTGGTAGGCATCCAGCCCCCCCTGAGTAGGGGTGGTGGTAGTGGCAGGCATCCAGCCCCCCATTAGTAGGGGTGGTGGTAGTGGTAGGCATCCAGGCTCCCCTGAGTAGGGGTGGTGGTAGTGGTAGGCATCCAGCACCCCCTGAGTAGGGGTGGTGGTAGAGGCAGGCATCCAGGCCCCCCTGAGTAGGGGTGGTGGTAGTGGCAGGCATCCAGCCCCCCATTAGTAGGGGTGGTGGTAGTGGTAGGCATCCAGCCCCCCCTGAGTAGGGGTGGTGGTGGTGACAGGCATCCAGGCCCCCCTGAGTAGGGGTGGTATTAGTGGTAGGCATCCATCCCCCTATGAGTGGGGATGGTAGTAGTGACAGGCATCCAGGCCCCCCTGAGTAGGGGTGGTGGTAGTGGCAGGCATCCAGCCCCCCATTAGTAGGGGTGGTGGTAGTGACAGGCATCCAGGCCCCCCTGAGTAGGGGTGGTGGTAGTTACAGGCATCCAGCCCCCCATTAGTAGGGGTGGTGGTAGTGGCAGGCATCCAGCCCCCCATTGGTAGGGGTGGTGGTAGTGACAGGCATCTAGGCCCCCCTGAGTAGGGGTGGTGGTAGTGGCAGGCATCCAGGCCCCCCTGAGTAGGGGTGGTGGTAGTGGCAGGCATCCAGCCCCCCATTAGTAGGGGTGGTATTAGTGGTAGGCATCGTAGTAGTGACAGGCATCCAGGCCTCCCTGAGTAGGGGTGGTGGTAGTGGCAGGCATCCAGCTCCCCATTAGTAGGGGTGGTGGTAGTGACAGGCATCCAGGCCCCCTGAGTAGGGGTGGTGGTAGTGACAGGCATCCAGCCCCCATTAGTAGGGGTGGTGGTAGTGGTAGGCATCCAGGCCCCCTGAGTAGGGGTGGTGGTAGTGGCAGGCATCCAGGCCCCCATTAGTAGGGGTGGTGGTAGTGGCAGGCATCCAGGCCCCCATTGGTAGGGGTGGTGGTAGTGACAGGCATCTAGGCCCCCCTGAGTAGGGGTGGTGGTAGTGGCAGGCATCCAGGCCCCCCTGAGTAGGGGTGGTGGTAGTGGCAGGCATCCAGCCCCCTATTAGTAGGGGTGGTATTAGTGGTAGGCATCCATCCCCCTATGAGTGGGGATGGTAGTAGTGACAGGCATCCAGGCTTTCCTGAGTAGGGGTGGTGGTAGTGGCAGGCATCCAGCCCCCCATTAGTAGGGGTGGTGGTAGTGACAGGCATCCAGGCCCCCATGAGTAGGGGTGGTAGTAGTGACAGGCATCCAGCCCCCCATTAGTAGGGGTGGTGGTAGTGGTAGGCATCCAGGCCCCCCTGAGTAGGGGTGGTGGTAGTGGCAGGCATCCAGGCCCCTCTGAGTAGAGGTGGTGGTAGTGGTAGGCATCCATCCCCCTATGGGTGTGTATGGCATTGGTGATGGCCATCCCGCCCCTATGGTTCTGCTGTTGCTAGTGTACGTCATTTGTGCATCCCTATGTGTGTGCGACATATTTCGGGTACGTGTCGTTTGTTAGTGTTGTTGGTGTTTGACTTACCGTCTGCGCCGTACGCGTCGGTGCCGGTCCCGGTAATAGATGTAGAGTATTGGGAGGACCTGCGCGATGGGATTCATGCTTGGGTCGTCTCGTTCGGGTTTCTCGTGCCTTCGACTCGTACTCGTCGCAGGGTTGTTCGTCTCGTAGCCGTGGATCGTCTTGTGGCGCGAAACGGAGCTTATGTACGGCTCGCCCGGATGCTCAAACGTGCCGGACGTAGCGACGGGTTCGGCGCGTACGGAAGGCGCATCGTACTCGTCCGGCCGGAAGGTGCTGTGTATTTGCTTCCGTGCGACTCGAATCGGCGTTTACGGATCCGGCTCAGGCGGGGAACAGGAGCTGAAATGGGTAAGTATGGCTCGCTCGGAATCTGAGCTGTTATGCGCATCGTACTTGTTCGTTCGGACGAGTGTTCGAATCGGTCGGGAAACACGCATTCGGCTGTTTTTTTTTTCCGTACGAATACTGTTAGGTGCGCTTCCGGCCGAGATCGGAATCGACCCCTTAGTGTTTTTTGCCCGCAATGCACACCTATGTCCATTTTGGACGTGAGGACACATTTCAAACTAAAAAAATACTGCAAAATCACATGTGATGAGAACAAGATCTGCTCGCAATCTGTTTGTGTTGTTCCTGTGCTCATGCAATAGGAATTTTGCTCGAATGACATTTCACTTATGTGATATGAAATAATAGTTTAATCACAGGTGTTTCGCATAAAAAGCATAACGCGAAGTGCTGCAAAATAAATGAGATTATGCTGGCACAATCAAAATTTCGCCACTTTCTAATATTTTGTTCCTTGTCACTCATATCCAGGGCAGGACAGTCCTTTTTTCTTCCGGGCTTTTCCCAGGTGGGCTGGGGCCTTTGGATGTCAGTTTTTAAAGCCCAGGGCCACCCCTGGTGCCTCTGTCACTTTCCCAGGCTCCCCTAGGTTACCAGCACCAGTTATGAGGGGGAGGCTTCATGAAAGTGAAAAAGAGAGGGCGGGAGGAGGAAGTTAGAGAGAAAGTGATCAGAGAGGGAGAAGCGACAGAGAGGAGAAAAAGAGAGAGAGGGAGAAATGATGGATGGAGGAAAAGAGAGAGAAGACGAGGGGAGCAAGACTAGTTTCAGCATTTTTGCCTGGGCTGCTTCTGGTTCCCCAGTCTGGCAGGGCTAATCTCGACAAAAGTGCAATATGAGGTATAAGCATGCCTGTCAGGAGAGAACTAGCACAGTCTAGTGTGGGGAGTATTAGTGATTGAAGTACAGTTTTGAAATCCAATTCCTGTATAAATAATTTGATCCCTCTGAGAAGTCGTAGCTGGAATTGAGCATTTCTTGCAAGATTATATATGTGGGCAACGATAAATCCTGGAGATTTCTCACATTAAATAATCAAAGGCTTGCAACCGGGGATGGCTCCCTCAGGATATTACACATTTTCACTTTATATTTCCTGCAATCTGCCAGTTTATCACACTGTTGGCAGGTCTGTTGGTTGTTAAATGTGGGAATTTTGCAGACATTTGGGAAAGGTTTAAAATGCACACTGAGAAATTAATGATCGTATTTAATTTATGAAGCACATGAAATAACAAATTCTAATGGAAGAACAATGAATCCACAGAATAACCCAATGTCCAATTACATTGGTATTGATTACCTGAAATTAACTTTCAATCCATAATTAATTCCTCTCCCAGCACAGTTAAAATGTACTCTTAATTTTACAGTTTTTGCATTTGTGTTTTCATGTTTTGCACATGTTTTTTGATTAACATTAATTTGGCATAAATGTTTCAAGCAATTACCATCTGAGGCTTGGTAAATAGATCAGACCCCCAATAAGCAGTAGAGAGCAGTAAATCAGGACATGAAGTACTCCAGTAAAATTGTACAGAGTTACTAATAGGCCAACAGGGAAGTGTGAATGTCCCACAACAAATACCATCAGCATAACTGGATATTTTATAGGAAAGGCTAAAATTCTTTTTCCAAAGATGAGTTGACAAGATATGCCTGCAAAAGGATATGGTTCCCTTTCAAACATAAAAAAGGGAATGTCTTGTGTGCTATTGCTTTCTAATGGGTTGTGCCCCAAGTATGGTGCCAGGTTTAACCAGCATGAAAAATATTATAAAAGGCTGTATGTGGCATACTGCCAATGGCTTATACCCATTTGAGTAGTAAGTGACTTTTTCTGCTCTATATGTCTAGGAAATGCAAGCATACATTTCACAAGACTGATTTAAGTTCCAGCTGGGAATAGAGAATAGTGTACATCAAATAATGCAAATATACGTTGCTATGCAGCTAAATAAGTGAATAGGCGTGAACTGGGGAAATTTGTCAGAGACACAGTGGGCTCAGCTAGAGAAATGAAATTATACCTTTCACAACCTTATTCATAATGTTCAGGTAGCCACTATAACATTTCTAAATCATTGACAAGGAATGCGGATAATCAAAATGTAATGTTTCTATTGATTTTGTCATACATATTGATAATTTGAAGGAAATCAAAGTAGGAAAATATTGTTGGGGCAATTATTGCACTTGAAAAGACATAAATATTCGCTTTTAAGCACGTTTCCATTTTTTACCTAAAAAAACATACACAATTCTTGTGGTACGAAAGAACGTAGGGCAGAGGTAAATAACAGTAGAGGTGCAAGTGTGACTGGCTAGATCGTGTCAATTACAGGACTTTAAAAAACCTCATCCACCCTGAGGTGGCATGCTTCATCATAAGGTCTCTCCTCACACCATGGGGCATATTCACAAGGACCTACCGCCGATTTATCTCCACCTTAACCCATCAAAAGTGGCGATCGATTTAACACCCCATTCACAAGCGGGTGCAAATTGCAGACATCGCAAGTATTCCTGCGATAACTGTCCCAAAATTTATCTCCACGGTGGACACCACCAACTAACCCTAATGAGATGCAGAGTAGGCGTTCCCATGCAAAAACACACGAAAAAACCACAACACCACTTTCACAACGAACTGCCAGATCTGCGATGCGAGTCAAAACCACGCGATAAGCCGCGGTAGCAGCAGGGATTTAACACCTGCCTTTTGCTGGTGTTAAGCAGGACGACTACCTGCAGCATGAAATGGAGCCCAGCCAAGAGCCACATCTGAAGACCCACAGATGCCATGGAGACAATGATCATGCAGCTCCGAGACCCATGAGGGCCACAACACCCACCGCCACCCACCCCAGGCCCGCCACCACCCCTAGGACCCGTCCCGACCCCCCCAGGGAACACCACAGAGGCAGCGTACACAAAGACAGCGGACCCACCTGAAACACACCTGCCGCCCAGCCCCAACACCAGAGGAGGACATTGCCCACTACAGGCCCAAAAGGACAACCATCCTCCGCATCCTGACCCACATCCCCCACCTGCTGACGGTACCAGCCCAGCGGACAACCAACATCCTTCCGCAGACAAAGCTGCCGGCTGCGCTGCACATGTCGGCCTCTGGTACCATCCAACCCACAACTGCCAGAGTCGGAGGAGTCACACAGCCAGCCCCATCCAAGGTCAACACACCTGTCCTGGATGCCAACATCAGCCTGGTACCCCAGCACCTCCACTTCACCCACACTGCGCAGGAGCTGCTGGAGACCAAGCAAGGCCCCTACGCCATAGCTTGATTCCCTCACGTGTCGGGGCCAATCAACTGCACACATGTACCCCTCGTGCCCCCTGCCGACACTGCACACAACTACCACAACAGAAAGCACACGCATCCCATGAATGTGCAGGCAATAGTGGACCGCCCGGGACTCCTCAACAATGTCGTGGCCAACTCCCCAGGCAGAGTGCATGATTCTCACATCTCCAACAGTCCATCATCACCCAGCGCTCCCAGGATGACACCCATGGAAATGCAGTGCTCGTTGGTAAGTCCAAAATGAAAACACCACACACCTCCAGCCCACAGTCATGCAAGTCACGACACTGGCAATGGGCACGCAGCACAACTACATTCAACATGCCCCACAACATGCCAACCGACCAGACACGACAACACAACTCCCTTGGGAACTTGGCCTTGCCATGCCCACAACCCAGCCACGGCATGGCACCACAGACACACAATAGCAGGATGTGAGGAGAGGCATGGAGCAGGCATGTGCGAGAGCGGCAAGTGACTAAGGAATGTGAACCTACCCAATGCCAGGTGTGGCGTGGAGGTGCCGGACAGACCACAGTGTGCAAACCACGGAAATGGCCATGTGGAGATCAACTGCTGGTGCCTGGAGTGTAGTGGCCAGTAGACGCTACCATGTCCCCACAGGCTGTGGGGCAGAACGCGGAAATGTCGCACGTTACGTCCCCCCCTGCATGCACGGGCGGAGTGGGTTGGACCTGCGTACGCCAGGCCTGTGTAGGGGTGTGAACAAAAAGCCCGTCGCACTGGGCGTGGTTCTCTTTCGGAATGGCCAACGTGTCTGCCAGGGCGGTGCCTCTCAGCCCACCACGAGGCCGGCGCCGTGCGCAGCGGGGCCTGCGTTCCTGTGCGCCTGCTGCACCCCGGGCCACCGGTCTCGAGACCCGTCATGCCTGCCCGAGTGCACCAACAAGGCTCCGCTCACCTGCCTACACCGGCGTGTGTCAAAGAGGGCCCACCACGTGCCGGTGCAAGCTCCAAGCCCCAGTCCCGCAACCTCTGCAGCCTCCGCAGACCATCGCTGGCCCCCACGACGCTGGCCCACATTACTCCTTTCTCATTGACATACTCCACCGGCATCCTCTTTGGCCCAGTAGGTCCCACATGTGGAACTGTGTCCTGAGTCTTGAATGGCAGTGACCCCAAGTCCGTGGCAGCGGCCACAGCACCAGACTCCCTTCGATCAGTGAAGCATAATTCCGTATCACAGGCCTGCGACACGTGGTGCCACTAACCATGTTCAACGCAAGCCGGCAAACCGTGGTGCCACTAACCCTGTTCAACACAAGCCGGCGACACGTGGTGCCACTAACCCTGTTCAACGCAAGCCGGCGACACGTGGATGAGGGCTCAGGCCTACCCTGCGGACCAGTAGGTCCCACATCCAGCACTTAGTCGCGAATCATGAATGGCAGAGTCCACACCAGTGAACGCACGGAGAGGAGGAAGATGCGGCTCAGTCCGGACGAAAGCCGGATCAGAGTCACGGAGGTGATCGAACACTATCAACAACTGACCTGGTGCCATCAACCCTGTTCACCGCAAGTCCGCGTCCTGTGGTGCCACTGAACCTGAACTACGCAGGCCGGTGGGACCATCCAACCTAAGCCGGCGACACTCGGTGAATAGCCCGTGCTGACCGCTGCCTCAGGCCTACACTGTGGTCCAGTAGGTCACACATGTGGAACTGTGTCTTGTGTAAGATGTGGAGGAGTCCACACCATTGGACACGCCTCATCGCAGGTGGCATCCCCTAACAGCACTGGTGCCACTAACTCTGTGCGCAATGAATCATGGGCACTATCTGGTTGGACCTTGGTGGCGTCTGAGTCCATGGCCTGGGGGTTTTCTGCATCTTCATCTGGCTGGACCGGACTTGGTGTCTGACATGTGTCTGTTCCATTCATCTCCACCATAGTGACTGTTTCAGCGTGGTTCTGCCCTCTGCATCATGCCCTGGGGTACACCTTCCACTGTCCACCGAGACACTCCGCGACAAGCCCCTTTGTCATCTACGGAAACCTGCTCTGCACTCGTGACCCTGCCCCAGTGCACCGCAAGTCAGCGGCCCGTGGCGGTAGGCCCGTGCAGGACGCTGTGCATCCGGGGCCACTAACTCTGTGCAGCACAAGTCATGGGGCCTTTATGGTTGAATGGTTGTGTCCTTTACGATGTACACTGTTGTCGATTTCTGACTGCACGAGGCAGCCCTTGCCAGCTGGTGTGCACACACCCCACACACATTCAACACAGGTGTCACTCGATATGTGTCCCTGTTAATAAATGTGGCAGGGTGCACGTGCCTGTAGCCATTTACACCATCTGAGCAAGTGTGTCCGTGTTGTCATTGTGTCAGCATGATGGGCACGGGCCCTGAAACATCACAGTGTGCTGTCTTCAGCGAACGATACCATGTCACCTCAGCGTTGGCAGTGACCTTGGACTTGTAGCTTCGCCCCCCCCTGCATGCACAAGCGACGTGTGCTGGTCCGGCGTACATCAGGTCAGCGCAGGAATGTGCTGATTTGGCAGGGGGAGCAGGGCGTGGCTCGGACCTGGCCTTGGGCAGGAAGTGCGGTAAGTGTGTCTCTGTGTTGGGGTGTTGTCGCCACCAGGGCCACAGTAGTCGATGTTGCAATGTAGCATGCACCAGGAGGGCGGGCCCGCACGGACGGGGAAATGTAGGAGCGCAAGACCGCTCGGGGTCTTGGCACATGCATGCCAAGTGTTATGTGTATCAGTCCTGCGGCTGCATGAGTCAGTTGCCTAGCCTCATTTGCAGCGCGATCACAGCCAGCCATGGACTGTACACCTGTGTCCGCCCTGTCCGGACCATTGGCCTACACTCACGTGGCTGCACACCTTCAAAGGCCAGCGTCACGGTGTTGTTGGCATGCCGCTGGACATGCGCGGACAGGCATTACAATGGTGTGCCGTAAGAGTGCACGTGATACAACCGCGCAGCACACACAAGTGTGGGGGCTCGTGGGAGGGAGGAGCAGCTGTGAGGCAACATAACACACAGTGAGGCCGCTCATGTGCCACGTGCTGGGCATATCATCCATGATTCCCAGGGTCGCAGACATCCCACCACACCCACGACAGACCTCTGTACATCTCCTGAATGCATGCAGATGGTGAAGTTACTGTAGGGATGAAGGGTCCTTTGTCTGTACTATCAGGCGGTGGCACATCTGCAGCTCCGAGCTGGGACTTGCATGTGGCCAGCACCCCCTGACAGATACGATAGCATTTACTTGCGACTCCCACACTACGCACTGCCCGAAGTGAGACCAACGTGTACACATCCCACACGCAGAAGTCCTTGGTCGTAGTTAGCGTGCGTGAAATGGCCTTCACACGTACTCCCACCCCACCCCAGGCATCCACCCGTTGCACACAGACACTGCTCATTGCTCCGAGCTGTGCCATTTCATCCACAGGACTGGCGCAGGGCAAGCCAGTGCCGCTTCAAGCAGAGCCACTGATGCAATGGCAGACCATCCCGGACACATGCTCGACTCCAGTCACGTGGACCTGTACCGTGCATGTCTGCTGCATGTACTGGGGGCACTGCCGTTGGCAGTGCTGCAGATCAGTTACCGGCTGAGCTTCCGCCTTGCGAACGTCACCTGCGTTCAGCCTGAGTTGCATTGTCGCTCGTGCATTTTCAAGTGGACCATGGATGTCTGCCTCTCCAACATAACGGTGGCTGACCTGGATTTTGACATGTGTGTGCGCCCCCTGTTGGCCCACGACCAGGAGTGTCACCGTGATGCCCGTTTATGGCATGCATGGATGTTTGGCATGCATGCTTGCAACTGGACCTGGGAGATTGCACGAGTCGTTGTGTGCAGTGAGCACATCAAGCCACTACCCGATTGGGCTTTGGTGCACATTGGGGCCAGGGGTTGGAGTCAGCACATCTGTCCGGGTCAGCTGATGGATTACATCGATGACATGTCAGATGTGGTGGACAACGATCTCTCATTGGAGATGTTGGCCTACGCTGCTGCACTCGCGTTCATGGACGAGTGACAAGGTACCTGCAGCCACAACTAGATGTGACCCATTGCACGTGTCCCGATGCCTAGTTGCATGTTGGGAATCTGGTCACATGTCCCAAGACGACAGTGGACATGGCTGCATTGGCCTGGACTCCTGATCCATGCGCGGACAACCAACGCGGGTTGGCACTGACTTGTGTTGGTGATGGACTCCCCCGGGGTGGACATGGGCACTTTCCTACGTTCCTCATTCAGACATGCTGCTGCATTGGTCTGCATATCGTGGCACTTCTCTTGGCCGTACTGACACGCACTTGTTGATAAAGTTTCCGCACTTTCACTTGTCTCCACCTGTGTTGTGTCTTGATTTGTATGCCAATGTGTGTGTCACGGACTCTCTGGCTCCCTGCCATATGTGCATTGCTACCCCATCAGGGCTGTGGGTTTGTACTTGTGCATTATCATGTCCCTGTTTCATGCTTTGCCAGATGCGTATGCGTTTAGCACGGCCACAAGCGGGTGCACTTGTGTCCTGTGTTCGGTTGTGCAAATGTTGGTGTTTGTACCACATTGTGTTCGATGTTGGGGTGCTCTGCTTCCTATGTGTGTGTGCTGCATTGTGTGTGAGATGTCCCTTCAGCTCTGATTTGGCTCACCCTTCTCCCTTTCAGGCAGTGTGGTTTTCACTTCTGTGCTTGTTCAGTGGTGTGATATTTCTGGGTTGTGTGACTTGTGCTCTTGATTGGTGTTGTTACTCTTGGGCATGGTTTGTCTGCAGTTGTGCTGTGCTTAATTGTGCATGTGTGCCATTGTGCTCATCCCCCCCCCGTCCCCCCAGTCCCTGGTCGTTCCTCTCCCTGTTGCTGTTGTGTCTGTTGTTTTGGGCAGTTTCCGGTCCCCGAGTCCTGCCACCATCTCCAGACTGATGTGGTGGACACCATTTCCTCCATGTCATCCAGCTCCTGGTGTGGCGCTGGACTCCCACCTCCGGTGTGCATTGCTGCCTTCTTGTTGTTGGCGTGTTTCTGCTTGTTTGTGCGTTTCGCATCATTCCGACTGTTCTGGTTTTGTTTCATTGTCCTCCTCCGCTCTCCGGCTGCATTCACCTTGTCCACGATGGCCTGCCATGTACAATGTTTTGTTGCCAATGGGGCTTGTGGGGTTGTATACTGGCTCTGGTTGCCTCCATTGTGCTTGGCTGTTGTTTTCTGTTTGGTTTGTCTTTCTTTTTCAGGCTTTTGTTGTGCTTATTCCCGCCTGCCGTGTGTGTGTCGCGGGCCTGGCGGTGCTTATCGCTGCTTTCCTCATCGCGAATGGGCTCATCGCACGTTTTTTTGTGTTGTGGTTTGTGTTTTTATCTCCGTCGAGGTGGTTGTATCGCGGACATTGGCCGCGTTTTCGGCGGACTATCGCATGGTACCTCCGTGTTGTGAATTGCACGTTAACACAGGGTTATTTTCCAGCGATAGGCTGCGATGTGCAAAGTTGCGTTAACATTTTTGGGAGATGTTTAGCACACGTTCTTGTGAATATACCCCCATGAGCAGAAGCTGTCGATGTGGGCTACAACTCTCGAAGAGAGAGAAGCACTTGTGAGGGTACATCCCTTCATGAATGTTTTTGCCCTTTAGTAAACATAAAGCACAATAATGGAAAATAATGTCTATTTTCGTAGGCTAACAAAAGATCCAAGCAAAGCCAGTTCCTTGCTGTAGGAAAGACTTGCAGCCCCCTTTCGGCTAACAATGTGAGTGGAAGGTGGTGTACTTAAGCCCCAGCTGGGAGCCAGACGCAGTTTTGATGTTTTTCTTAGCTCTTTGTCTGTGCCCAAGTGCTGTTTGGAATTTCTCTAGACCCGGGTAAAATGTAAAGTATGCCAGCGTGATTTAATTAATTTTGGAAATTTCTAATTCTTAAGATGTTGCCATTATGCCATGTTGCGTAATTATGTCACTGTTCACCGCATAATTATAGCGTAAGAGCACGAGAACAACAGGAACAAGCAAAATGCAAGTGACTATTGTTCGTAGCAATTGTGTTTTGTGTGCTTTTTTTGTAGCATGAGTCGCAACACAAATTAACGAGGATGCATTTAGTACTAAAATATTGTGCCAAATAGCGGACTTGCATTTTGTCTAATTGCGCAAAAGTTTATGGGGCATATTAGCAAGACTGGCGATAAAATTATCGCCGTTTTAGAGGCAGGAAACTGTCGCTAAAACGGCGATAATTGGCTTGCTAATAAGCGTTATAGAATTCCAATAGCCCAGGTTAGATGTCCTGCACATCTAACCTGGGCTTCTATTGAATTCTATAACGCTTATTAGCAAGCTAATTATCGCCGTTTTAGCGGCAGTTTCCTGCCGCTAAAACTGCGATAATTTTATCGCCAGTCTTGCTAATATGCCCCTATGTTTTTCCAGAAATTTCTCTTAACTACCCGAAATCAAATTACGTGAATTTCCCGCGCTTCTAATTTTGACGTAGCCTGAGGAAGCCATGTCTCTTGTTCAACACCACACTGTTCTCAAGCTTGTTTATACTCTACAAATGGCCACTGCATTCAAGCCTTCAAAAATACAAACAAGGAAAAATTACAAACAGCATTTGGTTCCTTGTTGGGGGATAGATACACAGCTCCTCCATCTCACAATTCTTTTCATGGAGAGTAAACATTGTGAGAGGAAAGAGCAGCTGTGTCAGTGCCTCAGCAAGGAGACAGACGCTGTTTGGATTTTTTGGGGAAATGTCTGGCTCTTTGTTGAGGCAAAGAAAACTGTGATTACTGGAAACACGCTGGTCTTAGTGCAATGATAGTAATCTCTGACAACATGCAGGCCCTGGTGCAATGGTGGAAGTACCTGGCAACATGCTCAGCATGGCCAAGTGGTTCAACTTCCTAGTAAAATGCTGGCCCTGGCACAATGTGGTAATCCCTGACCTCATGCTAGCTTTGGCACAATGATGGTAATTCTTTGTAAAATGCTGGAACTGGGACATTGGTGCTACTCCCTAGCATCATACTGCCCCTGGCATAATAGTGTAATTCCTACTAAACCTTTAGCCCTGCCACAATGGTGGTAGTCCCAAGCAACATACTTGCTCTGGCACAAAGCTCGCGATTCCTGATAAAATGTTGTCTGTGGGACAATGGTGGTATACCCTGGAAACATGCTGGCCCTGGCATAAGGATAATAATTTCCGGTAAATACTTGATCTGGCACAATGGTGGTAATCTATTGCAACATTCTGGCCCTGGCACAATTTTTATAAAGAGTGGTAACATTGTGTCCCTGGCACAATTGTGGTTGTCTCTGGAATGTACTGGCCCTGACACAATGGTGATAATTCCTGGCAAAATGCTGGCCACGGTAGAATGATTGTAATGGCAAGCATATTGCGGGCAGCAATGGTATGATGGTGCAAGGCACACATGTAAATCATTTTGAATACATAAAAAAAAAATCAGGGAAACTCACCAAAGAGAAGAGCCAGTGGAAGTAAGCATATGTAACAGGTATTAGTGAACAAGCTTAGCTAACCTTTTAAAAACCCAAAACAAATGTCTTTGCCCCTGCTTAGGTTTTGGATAGATGGTTGGTGAAGGTGAAACTTATTGAATTTGTAAATGCTTGTTCTGATGGGTGTAAACATTAATACTGCCCCTCAAGGCGAAGGCTGTGAGTTTATGTTTTATAAATGTTGTAACTAAATCAATGGATTATTCAATGAATACTAACACATCTTTCAGGATGATGTAGAAGTTATCTCTCAGAACAGGGGATGTATAGGAGTTAGAAAATGATATTTGCAAGT
Source organism: Calotriton arnoldi (assembly GCA_963921515.1). Taxonomy (NCBI): domain Eukaryota; kingdom Metazoa; phylum Chordata; class Amphibia; order Caudata; family Salamandridae; genus Calotriton; species Calotriton arnoldi. The sequence goes on from CAWUFW010013949.1 coordinate 95,005, forward strand.
ACAATAAGTTGCAGAACGACCCAAGGTCCACATATCTTGTGAGCGGGACATGAAAAGAACTGAAAATCAGCTGAGCGAGATCAAAATGTTGAATGCGGTGCTCAGGGACAGAACTATCTTTGGTCAAGTGCATTCTTGGCTACAGGTCTTTCTTTTTTTTGTTTGAATCTGTTTTTATTGTATTTGTGAAAATGAACAAAGGCATGAAAGGCAACATACAGTCGGTATACAATTGTACATATCTATCCCTCTTCTATACCTCAATATGCAGATCTCTGTTATAGGCGTGGAGTAGTACATTACATGATAATGATATCTGCAGGGCCTATTAGCTAGTAATGAGTCGGACCAACATGTGCGGCCCAATGTGTCCAGGCAGAGGTTATTGGATCAGTTCAGGCATTTTGTCGACATGTCGTTGTTTAAAGTCCTTTCAGTTCATACAATGCGGCCGGTTAAACATATAGCAAAGTTGAGACAACGTAAGAATAATAACGATAACAACAACAACAGCAGCATTGACCGACACATTTGCAATGTTCCTCCCTAATGCCTCCCTCCCGGGACGTCACAACAGCAACTATCACACTGTCTGCGCCTCTCCTCGCCAGCACTCACCCCAGCCAAGAAGCATATCACAGTTGTGTAAGGAACAATACGGCAGGTTACTGCCAGGGTGCTGGCCATCATTCACTCCCTTACTACGTGGATGGGCTCCCCGTAAGGTCTTCCTCCCCATTTTGCAGACTACGATATAGTCCCTCCCAGCTGGCTGCTATGGGCTCCTGTCGTAGCCCCAGTGTTTCCTCCCGCCGGAGGGCGATTCCTTCTGCCTTAGCCCACGCTAATAGTGAGTACCGCCATGCCTGCGTGTGCAGGGGGTCTCTCGCTTTCCAGCGCTTGGTCAGGAGCCGCTTAGCTACCACTAATCCCAAGTCCAGGAACCAAGAGGTAACCTTTGTGGCTGGGGTTCGCCTGAAATGATGGAGTAGGCCTACCGTCCTTTCAAAGGGCAAGTCGCGGCCCGTGCACTGCTGCAGAAGCTCACGGACTTCGCGCCAATAGGTGAGTATGCTGGGACAGCTCCAGAGCATATGTATCAACCCGGCTCCAGGTTCATCACATCTGGGGCACACTGCGTCAGTACGGTGAAAGTATCTATTTATTAGTTCAGGTGTGAGATACGCTCTGTGTAGAATAAATAGTTGTATTTGTCGAAATCGCATGTTCCTGGGTATGCACACCGGGCTTCTAAGAATCTTTTCCCACTCCTTATCCGCTAGTTGTCGCCCCAAGTCCAGTTCCCATTTTTGGCGGAGTGGATCCAGTTTGACCGCTAAATGTGTTCGGAGTGACGACGTGAACCAGCGAACCAGGTGTCTGCCCCTTCCCATAACATGGAGATACTGAATAGTGAGGTGTTGGGTCGGCTCCGTGTGCCTGTCCCCCCATCTGTCCGTTAGCGTTGCCAACAGTGAACGATACATTAAAAACTGCCCTGGCGGTAATCCCTCTTCAGCCACCAAGGATTCATATGACATAAGGGCACTGTCCCTGTATAAATCTCCCAGGGTTTGTACCTCCGCTGCCCGCCAGTCCGTAAGGGACACTGCTGATAGTACCCCCGGTCCACTAGGGGAGCCCTCCAATGGTATCGCTGGTGCATAAGGGATGACGTCTCCTGTGAGGTATAGACATCTACGGTAGCACCGGTACGCCACTGCCAGCAGCAGCGGTCCCGGCCGCGCAGTCCTAGCAGCTGGGTGGAAGAGGCTGGTTATTTGTTCTAACGAATACGGTGGTAGTGTGGTCGCGGTATCATCCCTGTCTCTGTCCGCGAGCCATCTGGCTATCCATTGTATCTGGGCTGCCAGATAATAATGCTCAAAGCAAGGTACCGCTAGCCCCCCCATGTCAGTTGGCAGGTACAGTTTCATCAGCGCCACCCTGTGCTGTGCAGCCCCCCATATAAAATCCCTGAGCAGTTTAGTAAACGTGGTGAAGAAGGCGGCCGGAACATAGAGAGGTTGTAGCGGGTTCGAAGGAAGGGGCAGGAAAACAGGTTGATGCACACAGGGTTTTATTTTATGAAGTACACGTCTTCTGTTAGTAGCCAGAGTTCCTAGTAATGTCGGGATGGAATGCGATAACTCTCTCCTCCTGGATGGCGCCTTTGGATAGAGGACGTCTTCGGGGAACTGCAGCCAGATCCTTCGGTCGTCCAGCTTCTTCCCGGTCTCCGGTGGCTCTCGTGGGAAGAAAGGGAATGTGGAGAAATTGTGAGTGTTTTGTGCCCTTTGGTGCGAAGGAGGGAGGGGGTAGTGAAGGGGAACACTCCAAACCAGTGCCGCACGTCTAAGAAAAGGGGTGTGTGTGTGTAGGGAGGGGAACACACCTATGGAAGGGTCTGGTAGGGGCTGTCTCCCTTAGCCGTCGGGTTTCTCCCGCCTCCCTACCCAGCCCGCAAACCGCCCTCGTACCTCTCAGAGCCACGCTCCTCCGGGAGCGTGGCTGGGTGAAACGTGGTCCCGGTGGCCTCCTGGCTCTCGTAGTGTCTCCGCACTTTCACCGACGACTCCGGCGCCCGCTGTCAGTCCCGCTACTCTCGGTTCTTCTCCTTGCTCTGTGTTCTCTGGTTCGCCTTGTTCTTCCCGCTTCACCTTCGTCTCTCGTCCTCCGGTGGTGTAACACATCTCCTTCCGGGTCTCCGTTTTTCTTGTTGGCCTGCTCCAGTCCACGTCATCATTTGGGGCGGAGTTAGTCGGCTCTGCGTTCCAGTTAAAGAAACAGTACTCCTTATCTGCTGGACTTCCGAATGATGGGGAGGGACGGTACTTCCAGTCCTCTTGCTGCTGCAAAAGAAGAGTTTGTTCTATTGTAGGTGCATCGTATCATTGTGTCGAGTGTCCATTATAGTCCCCTGGCTCCTCTGTCCCGTGACAGAGGTAAATTCACAAAGTAATACAGGAGCCTAGGGAGAATCACCATCTTGGTCAGCGCCACTCTACCCGTGACCGTCAATGGGAGCGCACCCCAGAAGCCCATTTGCGACCGAATTGCCGTCACCGCCCTCCCCAGATTGCCATCCATCAGATCTTTGGGTTGGCGATATATCTGAATCCCCAGGTAACGAAAAGTACATTCTTGCCACTGTACCTGTGTATCATTGAGCGTATACCCTGGGTCCTGAAGTCCCTCCCGAAACGCATAGAGACAGGATTTACCCACGTTGACCCGGAGCCCCGAGAGGACAGCGAAATCCTGAAGGATGGTTGCCAGCTGAGGTGGTATGTTAGTTACGTCTCGCACGTAAACCAGCAGGTCGTCCGCGTACAGGGACACATGGTGCACCGTGTCTCCCAGCGGTATGCCCCCTCCTGCCACATCTCGCAGTCTGGCCGCCAGTGGCTCTATGGCCAGCGCAAATAACAAGGGTGACAAGGGGCACCCCTGTCTGGTGCCCCTGCACACCGGTATGGCGTCAGAGATATACGGTCCCAGTCGCACGCGGACTGTGGGGGCTCTGTAGAGTAGGTCAACCATCTGAAGAAAGTCAGGGCCTAGCTCGTATTTCAATACCACTCCCGCCAGGAAGCCCCATTCCAGGCAGTCAAATGCCTTCTCTAAGTCTAACATGAGGCACCCCGCCTTAGGCCAGGCGTGTACACTGTCCGTTGCCACCCTGAAGAATCGTCGCAGGTTCAATGACGTGCACCGTTTGGGGACAAATCCGTTCTGGTCTGTGTGTATTAACCCAGGGACCACTAGCGCCAATCGGTCCGCCAGAATCTTGGCAAGTAGTTTGCAGTCTACGTTCAATAACGCCAAGGGTCTGTAGGAACCAAGGGACGTGGGATCCTTGCCCGGTTTCAGCAAGGACACCAGGTAGGCTTCTCTCATCGAGGGGGCAGTGTGTGTTCCGCCAGTGCTGTTGTGTATAGCTTGTGGAGGGGCTGCACTAAGGACTCTCTGTAGGCCTTATAATATTCGGCCGGCAGCCCATCCGGGCCCGGCGTTTTCCCTGATGCCATAGCGCCGATTGCATCCCCAATCTCTTCCAATGTAAGAGAGCCATTGAGTGTGGCCTGTTGGGTGGCTGAGGCCGTGGGTAATTGGACCGGGTCTAGGAATCTCGCTAGGTCACTGTCAGAGCAGCGTCCTCGGGAGCGGTACAGTTGTGTATAATGATCTGTCATTGCCCTGTGTATTTCGCTTTGTGTGTGCGCTAGTGTGCCGTCCGGCATTCGTATGGCGCCAATCGGGGCCCGCTTATCTTCTTGTGCTAGCAGCCAGGCCAGTAAGCGGCGTGCCCGGTCAGCTGAGGCGTGGGTGCGTGCCGTGTGTGCCGCGTAGTTATGACACCGTAGCCGCTCTAGGAGTTCCATGTGTTGGGCGCGTAATTCGGCCAGTTGGGCCGAGTACCCACCTGCCTCCTCCCTCCCACCCTTGTGCTGTAACAGTTGGGATTCTAGGCGGGCGAGGGAAAGTGATAGTTGCCTGCGTATATTCCATGTGGCCCCCAGACAGTGTCCCCGAACCGCTACCTTAAGGGCGTCCCATTCCACTAGGGCGTTACTGGCCGTATCTTCGTTGAGTTCAAGATATGTGAGAATAGCCGTCCCCAGCGACGCGCGAAACTCCGGGTCTTCCAGTGCGGCCACCTGGAGCCGCCATGTGGGTATGGGCGGGCGGCCTGCCGCCCAGCCCAGTTGTATCCACAATGGATTGTGATCTGAATGTGTCCGCCCCATGTACTCAGACTTCATGACTAGTGGTAGTAGGGATTGGGATGCTACCACCGTATCCAACCTTACATGCAGGCCGTGTACTGCTGAGTAATGAGAGTAAATACGCGCACTAGGATTTAAGACGCGCCAGATGTCCGACAGTGCCCAGTGCAAAAGCCAGTCCTCTAGCGCTCGCGCGTTTGATGTAGCAGGCGTCTTGTGAAGGGGGGAAGGATCTATCTAATTGTACATTGAGTACCGAATTGAAATCCCCACCTAGGAACCAAGGGAGCCCTACATAGGTAGTCAGGGCCATTGACAGTCTTGTCAGGAAGGGTATCTGATCTACGTTTGGGGCATATATTGATCCCACCAGTATTGGTTGACCATTAAGCTTCCCACGAACCAAAGTGTACCTGCCCTCCTGGTCTATTACCACCTCTTCACAGATGAACGGGACCCCCGCCCTCAACCAGACTAACGTGCCCCTCGCATGCGCAGAGTACGTGGTGCCATATATCTGCCCTCTCCAGCGCCTACGCAGCTTTTCGAGCTCCGTCTGTGTCATGTGTGTTTCCTGCAAGAGGGCGATGCTGGTCGAGTGTCGCTGAAGGTATGCAAATATGGAATAGCGCCGTGAGGGCGTGTGCATTCCTCGTATGTTCCATGTGATTATGTTAACTGTGGTCATCGTTGGGGTGAGTGTATCGCTGCAGCAACAGGCGTATCATAGCTGTCAGTGTGTCCCGGCCAGGGGTGTGCAAGGGTGTGACGGTCTGCTGCAACAAAACCCGTAGGTCAACTTTAAACATCATAACAGGTAGGGCGGACTCCGCGAAGATGTCCGTCCAAACTTTGCAATAGCCTGCAAGTATGAACTAGTTCAGTATACTGCCTGGTGGGGTCGTGTACCTAAGCATCGCTCCTCATTAGCTACCCCCTTGTCGCATGCAAAGAGAGCGCCATCTGAATAATTGTCTAGGGCAGCAAATCGAGCCCGTCTTAGGTGGGGAGCGACCACCACCACGGCTCTGCCGTATCATTGTGGGCGAGTACGTATCACAGCCAAGTATGTAGTGTATGGCCGTCTGGTGAGCCCCCAGTGCGTGTACGGTGACCACTGTCCTGCCCCTGCCCCTCTCCATCGTTAGTGCCCCATAAAGACATTATGACCCATAAACAACAGTGTACTTGCGTGGGCACCCCATGACAAAGTCCAGTGCCTCAGCCCCTCATCAGATGATACCATCAGCAGTCTGTGGGGTCACCGCCGGCATGCAGAGATCTTCCGACATCACCGTGGATGGAGACGATGCGCCACTGGCCGCCGAAGAGTCGCGTCTCCCTGTTCCTCGGCGCTCCTTGCTGTGTGGGGTTCCAAGGGTCGCAACCGCATCCAGGACTCCACGCCGTTCCATTCTGCTTTTTCCCGGACTCGGGGCTGCCGTCCCTGTCCTGGCATAGCGCGTCGTCCCGTGCTTGCTCCGTCGTCTCGGTCTTCTGCCTGCAGGTCTGCCCTCATCTTGTCCAGAAGGTCGCTTTCCTGTCCAGAGGCCCGTCTCCTCTAGCCAGTCCCACGTCTCTGCCGGGGAGTCAAAGAAGCGGGTCTCTCCTTTTGCAACCACTCGCAGTCGAGCTGGGAACAGGAGGGAGTAGGGCAACTCCAGTTCCCCGAGTTGGCGCTTTACCGCCATGTAGTTGCTTCTGCGGCGCTGCACAAGGGCAGTGTAGTCAGGGAACATCATCACTTGGCTGCCACTCACTTTGAGGTTGCCCAGTTTCCGGGTTTCGCGTAGCACCGCATCCCTGTCCCGGTAGTTGAGAAGTCTTAAGAGGAACGGGCGGGGCCTGGCGCCCGGCTGTGGTTTCTGTGCCGGTACGCGGTGCGCCCTCTCCACCACGAACTGGGGCGACAGTGTTCCCGGGGGCATCAGTTCCTTTAGCCAGTGCTCGGTATACTGTTCCGGGTGTCTCCCTTCTTCTCCCTCCGGTAGTCCCACTACGCGTACATTGTTGCGGCGGGAGCGCCCCTCCGCGTCTTCAACTATATCCTCCAGGGCATGCATACGGTCGATCATGTCTTGCAGCGCCGCCGCATGAATTTGGGTGATGTGCTGGAGTTCTTTGAGTGTCTGATCGGCCAGTTTCCGATGGTCAGCATGTAAAAGTGTGAAGTCTGACGTTACCTTATCGATTCGGGCTTCCAGAGAGGTCCTGGTGTTATCTAGTGCAGTCCCAAGTTTCTCCACCGCGGCTAGCACCGAATCGAGCTTGGCGGCCACCGCCGCGGATGCCAGCTCCATCTCTCCCTCCTCTCGTATGCAGTGGTCCCTGTTGTATTTTCACCCGCATTCGGCCCATCACAAGCTGCTGCGCAGTCAGCATTCGCCTACGAGGCAGCGGGGTGAGATCTCCTCCGCGCTAGCGCCACCACTTCACAGGCCCCCAGCAATGCGCCTCCTTTTTGCTTCTCGCGGGGCAGTGACCTACAACTTCACCAGGCGGTGTAGTATCTTTCCACGTGTGACCGTTACTTCTTGGTTGCTTGGTGTCCGCCTCCTCACCTCCACGGGCCACATCCACCGTGTAGATGTTTTGTTTCAGCACTGCCTCTTTCAAAGCATTCTCTCAATGGCTCGGGGGCCAGGTCTGTAGCCGTCCCGCAGTGCCAACTCACGGCGAGTTATTAGGCTGGGGGCCCTCCTTAGCAATTCACTGCCCCAACGTCTTCACTCACTGCCCCCACGGTGATGCCACCACTTCAGTGGGTCGCCACAGCAGCGCTAGTCCACTGCATGCTCGTTCCGCACCGGTTACAGGCCACTCTGTGTTTCACCGCCACGGCCCGGGGCTCCAGTCCGTCTGCCTCCCCTCGCCCCGTGCACCCAAGGTCTCCCCCTCACCGCCTGTGCTCCAGGGCTGAGGTTTATTAATCCGGTCTAGGGTGTCCAACTGGGGGACTCGCTCCAGGGGGTCAGGGCCTCAGGGAGTCACGCCGGGCATCACACGCTGTCGTTCACCGCCTCCTATCACCGCTGGTCCGCGGTGTGGTGTGCCTTTGCAGGACGTGAGTTACATGGAGGCACTGCAACTTCCCGCCCAGGGCCCCGCACCTTTGCGCCGTCTCCCCGAGTCACAGGGCACCGCAGCTCCCATCCAGGCGGCCTCGCGCACACCGCTGATGCTCCTGCTGTCTGCAGCCCCTCAGACAGTTCGGCTCTCGTGGCCGCCGGAGGACCAATGCCCGCTTTGCTCCCTCGACACTACTCCTGGCGCGCTGGGCCCCGGGACCGTCAGGTGGCAGCCGCAGTCGTCCGCCCCTCCTCCACCTCAGGCGATCGTCTCGTCGCGGCTTCCCTGCACTCGGCGCTCACTGGTTCCAGCAGCAGGGGGCCGGCTCGGCCGGGGAACCACTCCGTCCGCAGCGGTCTCACCCCGCAGGCCCCACCGGGCGCGCTCCCTCTCTTAGGCGCAGCCGGTCCTTACCTCCGTCTTCACGCAGCGGTCTCCCAGGCAGGCCGCAGCGCTCCTCACGGCGGAGGGCGATCGCGGGCCCCCACAGCAAGGGGCCAGCCAGGCCGGAGAACCACCGTCGCCTCCGTAGACTCGCCTCGTGGGCCTCACCGGGTGCACTTCTCCTTTCAGGGGCAGTCAGGCCTGATCTCTGCCGTCACACTGGTAGGCCGCAGCGCCGCGCTCAACATCGATGGCGCCCACAGCTCCTGCCTCTGCCTTCCGTTAGTCTCATCAGCGGCAGCGACCCCTCACCGCTTTGGGCTCGCTCATTGCCGGCAATGATGGCGCTGCTAAAGGGGAAATATGCCCGGATAACTAGGGGATGCAGTCGGAGCTTTACTAACTCGCGTCCGCCATGATGGCTGGTTAGCCACGCCCCCCCTTGGCTACAGGTCTTTCTTGGCTACAGGTGCAGTAGTGTGTATAATCTAGTAGTTCTAGAACAATAAGTAGTGCAAGCATGGGGATGACGCTCACCCCAACCCTCTCTATCCCCGTGCCCACCTCGACCAACAGTGAACACAAGTGTGCTATGCGGTGGATTCCTCCATCGTCTTCTCCACAAGTACCATCCAACAAAAAGCAGAGCGATTTCAAAAGAGAAAAGCCCAAGCAAGCAAATACTTGCTCTGCAAACCTCCCTCTCCTCTCACTATCATGCCCTCGTACGGTTGTGCTTCAAGCAGCAACAACGAGAGAGAATGGTGTGGTAATACCTGTCTTTCATGTCAGTTGAAAAATGGCCCATACACCCATACTATTGCCACAGATTCCTCTGTCACTGCCTATTACCTATAGAAGTAATACATAGGCATCGGAGATTCCCTGGCTGGTGCTGTAAGCCTGCAGTGAAGAGCTCAGGAAGTACGCTCGGCTCTCTCTCTAGGACAGATGAACTGAGAAATTATGTGGGGAGGACATACTTGCTCTCCAAACCTGCTGGCTACCAGGCTGTATCTACACCAAAGAGGGGTTTGGCCCTTATAATCAAAATGAGGTTAGGCCACTCAACCTAAATTCAAAACCACATGTACCTCGAGTGATAGTGTTTGTCATATTATTATAACATGGCCAAGAGAGTTATTCTCATGCTCATATAAGCACAAAAAACATTTACCTCATTATGAATTTTCAGAAGCAACTTGACATTAGTTTACTGTTATCATACACATCAATTGATCATATATTCAAAAATAAAAAACATTTATTTATAAAAATTGGTGCAAGAAAAAAATTGTGCAGAATGTGATTGCCAGATCACCAGAATTTGCGTGCAACTAAACTGTCATTAACAATTTAGTAAGTCAGTCCCATTCAACACATGAAAACTGCAAGATAACAATCCATGTAATTAAACTTCTAAAGTCGTGCTTTCCCTATTACATCATAGAGAGACTACAGGTGGCTGGGTGGAAAGTCCTTGGGGGGCTTATCTCAGTTAAAGAGTTACATTTGCTGCAGGTCCACTGGAGTTCTTGGAATCCAGTACCCTGTGAAATGTATGTCAACACTTTTCAACCCCTATCCCTTAAAGGGTCTCCTCAGGACTAGGAACTGGAGCGCCTGTGTACATATGTTGGCAACTAGGTAGCTATAGACTGGATTTCCATACTGTCAAGGCACAGAAAGTAGACATGATTCTGAATAATGTATAGGCCCTTTTATGTGAATTAAAGCTCACCAGCAACAATAGTGACCTGGAGGCTAGGCACAATTTGCTGACCAGACACCGTTGTGGGGTCTCCTACATTTATTTGAAGATTTGTGAGATGTGGATATTCCAAAAGAGTTTAGAGAGAAATGCAAAGCAGTTGGTTACCTTTTTAAGAATTTGAGATATGGTGAGCACTATATTAACTGTACCAGTCGATCAGTTTCTGCATTACCAGAGTGGGAAACATCGTTTACATCGCATGCGATATATCGCATGCCATTACAACACGGTCATTACAACAACCGTGTTGTTACATCGCAAACCATTACAACGCAAGTCATTACAAAGACTTGCTGTAGGGGGCAGAAGGTGTTGGATTTAAAATCCAACGCCATCCCTACTGTTGCACACACTGGAGTTGGAATAGTAAATTATACTATTCCAAACTACAGCGCGCCCCCTAAAGCAAGTCGTTGTAACGACTTGCGCTGTAATGGTATGTGATGTAATAGCGCGGTCATTGTAATGACCGCGTTGTAATGGCATGCGATGTATGGCATGCGTTGTAACGTGGCCTATTCTACCAGAGTCTGTGCTAGCTTCTAAGGGCATTTTGGATTCTTTCCAAGACAGGCCATTGGAATCTAATGTGTAAAAAGGCATGATGAATGCGGGGGTTGTATAAGAAAAATATCCACAATATTCACAGCGCTTGGAGATAGTAGCTGAACTGGGAATAAAAAGAAATGGGATGATTGTGCCATATAGTTCACAAAACAGGAATAGGGCAGAATGAGTTTAAATGTCAAAGAGGAATTTTTTATGTTTTGTTCAACATGACTATTTTATATTCTTTTATACTACCACATTACCTCGGTTCCATTGTGTAGGATTGACGGCAAGAGTGGGGCACAGGTCTTGGTGCTACTCAGAAATAGTAAATATCTGGATGGGTAAGACTGACAGAACAGACAGACTTTGAATGTCACACAGTTATAGCAGATAGGTGATACAATGAAAACACTGCTTGCAAGAAACGAATGACTGGTGCCCCCATAACCATTTTCTTACATTATATATCGACACTTTTTTGAGATTTTGGTGTCAAAACATAGCTTCATACAGTGCCGAGCAACAATTCATCTTGGCATCCCCAACATTGTTAATATATTGTACATATTGGTGGTTGAAAGCACGGTTATAGATACGGCCTCAGAAGAGATTTTAATATTTCTGGATAAAATAGAATTATGGGGCATTATATCGCAGTTTGTTTTCTAATGCAGTAAGCACAAACAGTTGAAATATGTTGTGTACAGTACGAAAGATCATCTGTGCTCAATTGACATAATCTGCGAGGTGTTACAGGGACCGTCAACTGCAGAGGCAGGCAACGAAAATGTTGTGTCTACCAGCCAGGACACATAAACATTTGACTCATTTCTTACAATGGCTGACCTAAGGTTCTGCACATCAATCCCTATCTATACAAATTAAGAGTCCTGTGCATCAGCTTCCGGCACTTGCCGCTGTTAAGTGCCGCTGGTATCCACAGTAAACAAATACTTTAGAAGTAGAAGGTGCACCAGGAATGGAGTCAGAGTTGTATGCTTTAGTCCATTAGTTTGCTTTATTAATGATAGAAGTAAAAATGGCCATCAGCCAACGCGTTTCGTTCCTTTGACCAAAGGAACTTCATCAGGGCTCAATATGTCAAGTGAAATATTCAACACTTTCTTTAGTGATTGCAACAATGGTGTGGTAACTCAGGAAATCACCCCACAATGAGGGTCAGTCAAATCAAGTCTCGGCTCGTGATCGGGGTCTTCTGTGTCCCGACCAAGGCAAATATGCCAGCTCCAAAGTTTGCCAGTAATACAGCGAGGTAGGACCCCTGGGGAGACCTATGGGTATATATACATCACATCTTGCTAAGATAGACAGAGGAGACCGAGACTTCCTGGCCGACACACTGACCAGAGATGCTGAGGTTCCTGCATGCAGACACTCCAGCTCGCAGTGGTCTAACATCCCTCGCGGGGTGTCCAACTCGAGACCAGGACGGGGTCACATAGTTTCTCACTTTAGGTAATAGGGTTGACTAAATCCTAGAGGGATTCTTGGCTTAACACCTACATACATGCTAGGTACACTTAGGTACATCTAGTTAGGGAGGCATCGTAGGAGTACGCATCTTTTTATCATGTGTTTTATATAGTCGTGTGTATTCATGATTATTGTAAGATGGTAGAACTATACCATCCATTTACCTTCATAGTACTGTTAATCATTTATATCTTAAATTGTCTAATGGTTCTTGCAGCTCATCTATTATACACCAGAGTAACGACTGTTCAATAAATACTTATTGAAAACGCCCAGCCTGTTTATTCTGTGTATCTCTCTGAGACAGACTAAGTAAGCACGAGTGACGGAGCGAAAGGTAGTATATTGTTTCCACGGTCCTGAGGGATGAGGGTTGTCATGTTCGATGGTTGCCAAGAGCTATTCTCTCCTTGGTAAGAGGAGATACTAGTGGCACTGTGAGCTAGTTGGTACAAGAGGGCAACATACCCGGTGGGGGTGTCCGCAATCAGTCTGACACCAATCCTACAGTGTATGTTGCCTAAACGCGCAGATCCTGTATATTTCTTATAGGAGCTACACGACAATAGTTAGCATTGGAAATGTTTACATTGGTGAGAAAGTTGTCACATCACCTGTAAAATTACCATCCCATCTCCTTGAAACGGTTCATGTAAATTTTTCATGACTATGAAAAAGGAGAGAGCAGCTTAAAACAAGCCTCACACAGTTTCACGCAGGGTTTTGCAAGTGTGACAAAAATGTTTGTCAAAGTTTCAGAATATATCTATTAAATTTGAAATATGTTGATCTTTATATAGAGACCCTCTCCATTACCCTGGTAAATTTTATTACAGATATTTTAAAACTGAATTGTGTACCATGAGATAATTTGTGGAGAGCATTTGCGAATTTAGGTATGCCAGAGGATCTATTAGCTGGCATAAAAAGTTTGCATTAAGAAAATTATGTGCTGTAAGGGATAATGTATGCATGGATCTTTATCTAATGCTGTTCTTGATACAACGTATGTGGCTTGCACGTTTATGTGTACAAATGGAGATACCTTTCAAGTAAATGAAGAGTTGCTTCCAATAGTATTTGCAGACAACATTTCCATAATTTCTGCTCCAGCTTACTCCCAACGAAGAAAATATGAGCCAATGTACTTTCTGCTGCCTACTGATCTTTGACTGCATGAGAGGCAAAAGGGAGAACAATTCTAAATGGCAAAGTCTCAAGGTGTAACTCTTTAAAGCAAACAATAACCCAGTTGGCAACTAGAAAAGGTTCAGTGGGATGTATTACACATTCAAAAATAAGCTTGCATAGAACACTCTTAGAATGAGCATATAAAAACACAAAATTAGTAAAACTTGTCCAAATCTCCTGAAGAGATGTTCTTGATACAGAACAGAAAATATGATTAGTTTAAATATTATGAAATAAACAATCAGGAAAAAGAAAGTTAAATAAAATTGCTTTAATTGAGTCTCAACAAGCAACATTAATCCAACCCTTTCCTACACTATTTCTAGCAAGGAACCCATATTCTAACAGATAATTTTAAAGTTCAAAGCCAATAGCAAATGGATGAAAGAAAGATGTCAGGCTTCAGTAGAAGTACTTCAAGAACGGATCAAGTAGCGTTAATTGAAAAAAAGTTAGTAGTAATGCACTCAGGATAAACTAAGTATAATGCTCAAAATCTGTAAAATGCTTTGAAGTCTTAAACATGCTTTGTGCTCACATGGTGAGCAGGGCTCCACCCTAGCCCTAGCATATAAGTACTGAAAGAAACTAGAACGAGTGTTCTAGACAATGTGTGCACGCCTGTGCCTTAAGGCTGCAATCTTATCAATACAAACTAATTAAATACATATTTTAACAAGGCATCAAACATTTTTTATATAAGTGTAACCTGGGCTTCTATTGGAATTCTATAACGCATATTAGCAAGCCCATTATCGCCGTTTTAGCGGCAGTTTCCTGCCGCTAAAACGGCGATAATTTTATCGCCGGTCTAGCTAATATGCCCCAATATTTTTCATTTTGAATTCTGTATTTCGTTAATTCACGGTGTCTTTCACAAATGTTGTGGTGTCACATTCATGACGTCCAGAAGCAAATTTGATGTGTCTTGAATCCCTGCTGATTAAAACAAAACCCAGTGCATTTCGGTTCAAGAAGACCATTCTTCCGGGGTCACTACAATCATAAAAAGAATATACAATGATTCAATAAACTATTGCAGTTTTTCTGTCAAGTTCATTATAAGACTCATCAAATGGAGATGATAGAACAGAGAAATCATGAGGATTATTACCCGATTGAAGGTGAATGCAAATGAAAAATGGAAGGAATGAAAGAAGTGAGAGCAACCATGCAAAACCAGTGCAAACTGAATGATCTGAACATTCACGTTCCAAGCACTACACTTCCCAGCATGCGACAAAAGACCTACTAGTGAGACTGTGTCGGCATGCACTGATAACCCCAGTCAAAGCAAAACCTTGCATTTAAGCTTTTGCGCACAAACAAAGGCGCTTGTGAAATTTATGAATGTAAATAACCATAGTGACCTTTGACCTCTGAATCAGCGACATCAGTCAGTGATCAAACTGGTATGCGTATGATCTTCGAAAGGACCTAGTTCTAAAATTTCGAAATGAAATGCTCGTAGTTAAGTGCAATGAATATTACCAGTGAAATGAATATTAGTAAAACAAAAATCCAGTGCTACAGCGCTTACCAATAAAGCACCTCATTGAAAACATCACCAACGCGCTAGGCGTTTTAGTACTGAATGGTCCAAGTTGTTCCTAAAGAGAAAAGTGCGTAAATGATTAATATACATGCGGTTTGCCGCTACGGGTATAGTGAGAGACGCACATACAGAGAGGTTCTGTGGTGTCGCTTACCCGTTTAAAGGACGTGTGGACTAAATCCTCCCGCCATGACCGGTTCGTGCTAGTGAATTCAAACGAACGCCCATAATTGTTCGTGAGCAGAGACTAAACTTATGTGCAAATGCACGTGCTCATGCAATAGACAATGAAGAAAGACTACCGGGACAGAACAGAGAGGAACTGGTTTCCAAAGTTCTATCGTGGATAGTACCCTATAGGAGCGTGTAAACAATTTAAACAATATAAAAGGATGGTGTAAACCTGTTTGACTGCAAAATGTAACATGGAAAGTTTAACATATAAGAATGTGACATATAAAATTACTAAAATTACTAATTAGACATATAATAATTATCTGCTGATAAACTCTTTCAAAACAATATATGCTTGGTGGGCTCGTCAATCTATTAGTTCTGCTACAATCAGAAAAAGGCTCGATAGTTAGATGCCCATTAATTTGATATAAGGGACAAGATACCACTAGGTTAGAACATGATGGAAACAAGATAGAAACATGTTGCATTCTTGATATATTCAAACAAAGGTAATAACATAAGTAGCAAAGATATAGAAATGAGCCCATTATTAATAACAATGACAAGCATTTGCAATGCAATTGGTCTCGCATTTGCTAAATTTAGAGCTGTTAGCGTTGAAAATGACAATGTTTTTACTTTTGTTTTTATATTTGCAGTTGAGTAATTATATTTGAATAGCGCTATTGCCATTAGTATAAAAAATCAAAAGTGAAAAACATTGTCATTTTTAACGCCAACAGCTTTAACTAACAAATGCAAGACCTATTGCATTGCAAATGGTTGTTTACCTAGCCATGTTGCGGGTGCAGTACCATATGTGGCATATGCGGGTGCCTCTTTTGCCCACATATGGTATTGTACCCGCAATATGGCTAGATAAAAAAGGAAGTTTGTGAACCTGCCATCCACAGAGTGACAGGTTTCCTGCACAGAAAAGCAAGATACTCCAAAACCAGCAGTGTGCAAATTTATGGGGATACATGCAAAAGGCATATTACATGTCCACGTCTTGAGGTTACCTTTTGTAGCTCTAATACTATGTCCCGAGCCTGGTGAAATGTAGGGCCTGCCATAAAAATAAAAGCAACACAAGATTAAAAACGTCAGCTCTCGAAAAGTCAACTACCCAACCCACATAATTTTCTTAACAATTAATCACGTGGATGCTGAAACTTTTATAAAGTACTTTACTATGCGAAGTCTTCCAACAGGCCACTGAACTACTGCATTTCAAATGCCCACGTCTTTTATGTAGCAGGCTGAAATACCATAACCGAAGTCCAAAGAGAAACACCTTGTGCAAGGGTTCCATGGGGACTAATGCAGGCAAGGAAATAGCTTCCCTGACACCCGCTTAGGCAGTAAAATATAGCTACACTGCGGTACTGTGGGCCCCTCGCACGCATGGAGCCAGGTGCAGTTTCATCTGTTGCACTAGTAATAGCCACCTCACTAAGGACCAGACATACCTATTTATTAGGCAACACAGCCTTTTCCTTAAAGCCGGCCAGCAGGGGAGCCATCCCATAGTGCAGAATGATTTTTATGCGCGAGTGACCGAACTGTGGAGATCCGGAGCAAAGGGTGAAGAAACTCCACCTAGTGTAGCACCAATGCAATCCCCACTGTGCCCCCGCTGCCACGGCCAGTTTTATAACATTAACAACTGGTAAATAGGGAGCGCAAAGAAGGGCGAAAGTAATCGACGAGCTGGTCGCAATCGCACGCAAGGGTATCATGGCCCTAAAGCTCTAAGTGCTTCACCCCTGCCTCTCTCTATATGGGGGGTTTGGGGGGCAGCTGAGCCCCGTGAGGTCTTCCTCCCGGGCACTTTGGGAGCGGGAGGGGCGGCCACAGCGGCCATTTTTGTAAAGATTTTGAGCTGCGTTGGGAATAGCCCAAACGTAGCCCAATCTCAATTGATAGCCCAAAGGCTATAAGGGGTTAGCCCTCCCTCTCCCAGCCACCATTTTAGGTTTTGGTGACCTGGTGGCTGGGAGCGTAGTAGGCAGTTAGCTTTTTGTGGAGTAGGCAGTTTGTTTTAGTAGCTTTTTGGGGTGCGGTTTAGGAGCGATTAGCGAGGATTTATTACCATGGCCGGTGAAGATTTCCGAGTTCTGGAGGCGGTGCGCCTCCTCAGTGAAGCAGGCCGGCTCGACCTCCTGATGCCGGAGGCCTCGGGGAGCGTGCGCCACACGAGGCACGCGTCTGCGGGGGTAGTGGCCGCCGTCGCGGCCTGCTCATCCCCCAAGAGGAGCAGGAGGGTGCAGGTAAGCGAGGTGGGCTGCACGCGTAGCAAGCGTGCGACCCCAGGGGTCTGTAATGAGCCGCAGCCTCGTGTGAGTAGGGAGGCTGCGGCAGAAGCAAATGGGGGCGGGGCCCGCCAGAGGAGCGCGTCTCTCGTCTCCCCGGCCAGGTCTCCAAGGGCACGGGCCGCTCCTAATCCAGGAGAGCAACCCCGCTGGTGCAGCAGGTGACGGGGCCTCTGGCAATGCGAGAGGCTCCGGCTGAAATGGAGGTGGGAGGGGCCCGCCGGAAGAGAGTGCCTCGTGGCTCTACGGTCGGGTCCCCGGGCAGGGGGGGAAACAATGACCAGCAGGTCTCTGGGGCCCCGAACTGCACTAGGAGGGTGGGGGGTACAGGGGGGGGGAGGATGGACGATTTTAGGGCCCCGGGTAAAGGGGAGTTCCATGGGGACAAGGCCCTGAGGGGAGAGGGCTCGGGGTTCGGGGGGTTGTCAGGCTTGGAGGGCCAGCGGTTTGGGGGGGAGGGAGGGCCTCGGACACTTCACCCTGGGGACACTGATTTGTTCATGGAGGACGGTGCCGGTTGGGTTGAGGCAGAGGGCCCCTCTGAGGGAGCAGGGGGCATGGGGGGGTAGGGGGCCGAAGGGGGCTGGCTCTTGGAGGAGGAGGGAGATTGCATTCCAGAGGAACTGGAGCCAGCGGGGGCGGGATTGGGACGGCTTGGATATATTTACCTCCTGGCATGAGGAGGTGCGGGGTTTAGACAGGGTCGGGCAATTGGATGCCTACTTGGTGCATAGGAGGTCGCTGGGACTGGAGGCCAGTATGCGGGCAGGTGCTGGGGGTCACACGGAAGGGGGGATGGGGCAGGGTCAGGGTGCCCGTGGGGCGGAGACTGGGTCCGGGGGATTGGGGGCCCCGGAGGGCTAGAATGGAGCGACGAGGATGTTGAGGACAGGAAGAAGGGGGCAGTGTTAGACCTTAGCAGAGTGGGGCGGCACTGGGTGTCTGCCACGCTAGGCATTGGTAAGAAAAGGAATTGGGAGGCGAGGGATAGTGATAGGGAAAGTCCCAGCACACCAGTCCATCCCTTTTTATTGCAGGCGGTGGAGCAACGGCGGGAGCTGGACTTGGCAGAGCTGGGAGCGGCTCGTAGGCGCCAAGGCGAAGGGCGGGTGGAGCCTCGTGCGGCATGCCCAGTACCGGTGTGGGAGCCCGTCGCGGCCGGCATAAGTAGGCCCCGAGCGGTCTCGCTGGCCCCAACACCTGATGGCCCTCAACGGAACACAGGACATCGAGAACGCAGGACCATGCATGGCTTTAATGTTGTGGGTCAGAGGAGAGTGCAGTCGGCGCCTCCTGTAGACAGGAATTGGGGGCAGTTGGAGCCCGAAGAGTTAGACTATGAGGAGGATAGTCTTGAGGAGGGTGAATTGAGGGAAAGCGAGGAGGGGGGTGCGGGGGGCTGAGTAATGTTTGTTCTAGTACCTTGCAGATGTCACGACGCCTGGCGGAGCCCACGGGTCGGACAGCTGGGTTGGTGGAAGCGACAGCTCCTGTGGCAAGGCGGACTGCAGCAAGACGGGCACCCTCCTTGGAGTCAGGTAAAACGCAGGATGGAAGGGTGAAACCTGTGATGGTTTCGGTGGGGAATGGAGGGTCGGAAGGGGTGGGGGAGGTTAAGCAGAGGTAAATATGTGTTGGATGTGGAAGTGGGCACGGACGACGCAGGCAAGACGTCGGTAAGTGCAGGGGACGACGCTAAGACAAAAGAGGCGGGTGACGCAGGGGCATCAGGGACAGTAGAGTCGGACGTAAAGCTAGAGAGCAAGGAATTGAAAATCAAGAAGCTGCCCTATATGAGGGTAACAAAGCCATTGGGTGCACATTTGATGTTGGCCACTAAAGAGGGCATATGGAAAGTGGAATATGTGGAAATGCTCAAGCTGCTGCACAGGGAGGTGCGCGCAAAGGAAGGGTCAAAAGAGGAAGAATACGAATTGGCAAAGCGGCCAAGGGTGCCCCTCACTATCGAAAACTGGACGGCAGCTTTTCTAATATATGCCAGCGTATATTGCAAAAAATACCCAGAGCGGTGTGTAGCCCTCCTTAAGTATATGGACATCATTAGGAAGGCACAGATCACAGGGAAGGGCTACGCTTGAGCCCAATACGACGGGGAGTTTAGAGCTCATATGGCATGGGACACTGAAGCTAAATGGGGGGAGTTAGATACGGACCTGTGGCAGCACACGATGGGGTCCGCTAGGGCGGGGAAGACGATATTCACAGCCAGCAGGCTACCGCTCGTTTATCGGCCCTTTCAGGGGCGGCCCACCCGGGGAGGGGTGGGTGGGTGGTACAGGCAAAGGGCAGACGGGATCTGGAGGGGCCTGCTGGGATTTCAATAAGGGAACGTGCACCCAGGAGTTTTGTAGATTCAGGCATGACTGCACGAAATGCGGAGGCAGACACGCCTTGGTTAATTGGTTTGGGGGGGTCGGGACAGCAGTCAGGGGGCCAGCAGTGGCACCAAGGGCGGTTACAGGTGGGGGGACAGCAACAGCAGTCTTTCGGTGGGGGTCGGGGGGCTAGAGGGGCTGGGCCAAAGGGCTCGTACGCCAGTTAGGTTGGACAAATTAGTGGCAGCCTTACAGGGTTATGACAACCAGAAGGCTGCGAAAACGCTACAGGACGGGTTTACAGACGGTTTTCGGTTAGGTTACAGGGGCCCCAGGGTTAGGCGATGGGCAGACAATTTACAGTCAGCAAGGGAGCACCCGGAGGTGGTGCAAGACAAATTGGACAAGGAAGTGCATGAGGGTCGCATGGCGGGCCCATTTGCAGAGTGGCCATTGGAGAATTTGAATGTCTCTCCAGTCGGTGTGGTTCCCAAGAAGGAACAGGGACAATTCAGGTTAATCCAGCATTTGTCATGGCCAGAGGGCAATTCGGTAAATGATTTTATTGACGATACAGAGGCTACTGTGTCTTATTCATCGGTTGATGTGGCCATGTCACTAGTAGTGACCGCGGGCGCAACAGCGGAAATGGCAAAATGCGACATAAAGTCAGCTTTCCGATTGCTTCCAGTCCACCCGGAGGATTGGGACCTCCTGGGTATCCATTTCAATGGTAAATGGTACGTGGACAAAGCATTACCGATGGGCTGCTCTATGTCTTGCGCATTATTTGAATGTTTCAGTACATTCCTCCAGTGGTTGTTTTCCAGGCGCACGGGTCACCAGTTGGTAACGCACTATCTGGATGACTTTTTCTTTGTCGGCACCTCAGACTCCACGGAGTGCCAGGCAGCACTGGACAGCTTCAAAGAGATCATGAGGGAACTTAGAGTGCCTTTGGCGCCAGAAAAAACGATGGGGCCCAGTACGGCTCTTTCCTTTTTGGGCATTGAGCTGGATTCCGACTTGATGGAAGTGCGTTTGCCGATGGACAAAAAGCAGCAGATGCTGGGGCTGCTGGAGGCCATGCTGGCCAGAGACAAAGTCACAGTTCATGAGATTCAGGTGTTGTTGGGTCACCTCAACTTTGCTTGCAGGGTGGTAAGAGTAGGGAGGACGTTTTGTAGATGACTGGGTAGGGCACTGACAGGACAGAGACCTCCACATCACCATGTGTGACTGTCGGCGGGAGTAAGGAAGGATTTAAGGATGTGGAAGTTTTTCTTACAGGACTTTAATGGCATTCCTTTGGCAAGGGAGGAAGACATGGTTTGGGATGTCCAAATATTTTCAGATGCCGCAGGCAGCAAGGGTTTTGGCCTCTACTGGCAGGGAAAGTGGTGCGCTGAACAGTGGCCCGGGGAGTGGGAGGGGGGCAGGGGTATAGCCTTCTTGGAATTTTTTCCCCTGGTAGTGGCAGTGACCTTATGGGGGGCACAACTGGCCCACAAGAAAGTAACTTTCTGGATTGACAATATGGCAGTAGTGGAGATTGTCAATCGGCAGTCCACTAGGGACGAGCAGGTGCTGAAGCTGCTGAGGGTGTTTGTCTTGGGCTGCCTGCGCTATGACATCGCTTTTTGTGCTGTACATGTGGCAGGTGTGGACAATGACATAGCAGATGCCTTGTCTCGTTCACAGTGGGGGAGATTCCATGGGCTAGCCAAGGACGAAGACAGGACTCCAACCCCCATGCCGAGTCAGCTGTGGTATGTAGGCAACACCGGATGCTACAGCTGGTGGTAGGGTCCCTGGCGCCCTCCACAAGGTCGGCATATAGCTTAGCCTGGCAGAAATTCTTGAATTCGGGGGCACAGAGGCGGGCATCGTTGGAGCAAAGGTAAGAGGACGTGATACAGTTCATGTTAGACTTGATTGGCAAAGGGCTCTCTAGAGTGACCATTTCTGGCAAGCTGGCAGGGATCGCATTTGTGGGGAAGCTTTTGTGGGGTTATGCTCCATCCGCGGGAGAACTTGGGGTGCGGATGTTAGAAGGGTGGGCCAGGGAGCAAGGCTCGGCCGGTCGCGTCAGACAACCATTGTCATGGAATCTGCTAGGCAGAGTACTTTGAGTTTTGGCCTCAGTGTGTGCTGACAGGTTGTAGGCGTGCCTTTTTTCCACATTGATGGTGTGGATGTTTTTTGGGGCCTTCCGAGTGTCAGAATTATTGGGGCAGAAAAGCTCGGGGGCTGGCATGGGGGGACGTGGTTCCGCGGCAGGACAGGGTTTGCATATGGCTTCGTAGGTCGAAAACGGACCAACGTGGTGTGGGTAAATGGGTATCCTTGCAAGCAGCGGACCCCCTTTCAACTTGTCCTTGCAGGTGGGAGGCCCGGTGGAGGGAGTTTTCGGGTAGGCAGGAGGGGTTGGTCTTCGCACACAAGGATGGGCGCAGAGTGTCGGCTTTTCAGTTATTGGCAGTTTTGCATAAAGCGCTCGCGGCGCTAGGATTGGACAGCAAGGGCTTTGGGACGCATTCCTTCAGGATTGGGGCAGCGTCGGAAGCCAGGAACAGGGGGTTGGGGAGGGGGGACATTATGAGGTTGGGGAGATGGTCTTCGGACTGTTACCAGAGATATGTGCGGGGCGCTGCAGGGGGATATAGCGCGGTTATATGTTTTCCTTTGTTCACGCAGTTTTTCTGTTTCAGGTTCGGTTGCGGGCCCCCTCGCCAGGGAGATGACCATATGGATTGTGGGACATTCATTCGTGAAGTGGGCCCAGGTCCAGGCGCGGGCCAGTTATTTCGGAGAGAATTTGGGTTTTAATAAAGATTTATTCAATGTTTTTTGGAAAGGGCAGGGGGGCATGCTCTGGAAGGAGCTTTTGCGTTCATTGAATGGTATGTTGGTGGCTGGTCCCGACATTTTGTTGATTCACCTGGGGGAAAATTACATGGTTAGGGAGAAGGGTTTGGTCCTTATGAGAAGCATGAAGCGGGACCTGGCCCTGTTGAAGCGCCAGTGGTCCGGGTGCTCGGTTATTTGGACGGAGTTTGTTCCGCGTAGGGTTTGGAGAGGGGCTATCAACCCTGGGGCGGTGGACAGGGCCAGGAGAAAACTGAATACAGAGATGGTGCGTTATTGCAGAGAATTGGGTTTTTCTAGGATTGCGCATAGGGAGATTAAGTTTGACACAGTGGAATTTTTTAGAGGTGATGGAGTCCATTTGTCCCGTTTGGGTATGGACTTGTATTTGCTGGAGATTTGGGAAGTATTGGCTAGGATGTTGAATGTCTAGAGTCATTAGGGAAACACTCTTATTGGGGCAGGGGGGCAGAAAAAAGGGGAGGCGGCTCTCCGCCTATGCTCCCGCTTTTTCCTGGGTGGCGGGGTTGTTAAAAAGTTGGCCAGATTGGCAGAAGTTTTTAGTTAAATGTTGGAAGTTTTGTGGGCAGGGCCAGGGAAAGGTTAGGCAGGTAGGCTAAGTTTAGACTAGAGGTTAGGTAGTTACAGTTGCAGAAAGACAGATAGGGGTGTAGGTTTTTATTAGAGGGCAGGAGTTTGGAACTGCAATACTGTGTAATGGGATTGTTATGGAATGTTATGTAATGTTATGTTATCGGCAGGGTGGGGGATTTTATGTGGGGATCGTAAGGGTGGGGGGGGAAATGGAGGATCAGTATTTTATGTATAGTGAGGTTTTAGTTTGTAAGGCAATGGCCTAGGTTGGACATTGTGATATGCACCGGTTTTCAATAAAGCAGCCTTTTTCACACACAAAAATGGGTCTCTGTGTTGGCTTGCCCCCCTCCCTCCCAAGGGGGGTTTGGGGGGCAGCCGAGCCCCATGAGGTCTGCCTCCCGGGCAGTTTGGGAGGGGGAGGGGTGGCCACAGCGGCCATTTTTGTAAAGATTTTGGGCTGCGTTGGGAATAGCCCAAACGTAGCCCAATCTAAATTGATAGCCCAAAGGCTATAAGGGGTTAGCCCTCCCTCTCCCAGCCACCATTTTAGGTTTTGGTGACCTGGTGGCTGGGAGCATAGTAGGCAGTTAGCTTTTTGTCCCGCCCGCCCACCCGGTAATTAGGGGTTTTTGGGAGGCGTGGTTGGAGAGGTATTCTTTAGGGTTTGGCCAGTTTTTGTTGGGGACAGGTGCATAGGGGTCTGGTGAAGTTTGTATATGCTGTCGCTTGAAACAGGTGCTGCGGGGTTGTTAAAAAGTTGGCCAGATTGGCAGAAGTTTTTAGTTAAATGTTGGAAGTTTTGTGGGCAGGGCCAGGGAAAGGTTAGGCAGGTAGGCTAAGTTTAGACTAGAGATTAGGTAGTTACAGAGTTTTATATATAGCGCAAACTTGACCTGAATGGGGTATCAGAGCGCTTTATATAGCACCAGTTGCATTACATGAGGACACATTCATTTTTTGTTAGGCACGGGGAGATTAAGTGATTTGCCCAGAATCACAGGATGTTCAGCGTCATTGCTGAGACTCGAACCCAGGTCCCCAGATTCAAGGTCGACCGCCCTAGCCGTTAGGCCAACTCCTCTCCCCTAACAGTTACAGTTGCAGAAAGACAGATAGGGGTGTAGGTTTTTATTAGAGGGCAGGAGTTTGTAACTGCAATACTGTGTAATGGGATTGTTATGGAATGTTATGTAATGTTATGTTATCGGCAGGGTGGGGGATTTTATGTGGGGATCGTAGGGGTGGGGGGGGTAATGGAGGATCAGTATTTTATGTATAGTGAGGTTTTAGTTTGTAAGGCAATGGCCTAGGTTGGACATTGTGATATGCACCTGTTTTCAATAAAGCGGCCTTTTTCACACACAAAAATGGGTCTCGGTGTTGGCTTGCCCCCCTCCCTCCCAATGTGCATTGCGCGCTGCGGTCTCTCTGTATAGTTCTCCTCTGTCCTTCTGTTACACCTAGTCTGCCCCTGCGAAAGTGCGCACTTTTCCAGATATATCTTCTCAGTACATTTTTATGGAGAACAAAAAATACAGATCAAAAAAAGTTGGTAGATGTTGTTTGGCATTCGGAACGGTCTTCTGCTATTCGGAATGGTCTTCACTGCTGCATATGGAGAAGCGGAAAGCATTGTATACAACAATAGGGTTAAAACTACTTCAGAATAAGGAATGAGTGTAGATTGGTGCTGTGTTATGTTTGAATTGCCTCTGTTTATGGCTATATCGTTCTCTTTGCAAACTGACTGCACAGAACAGTGTTCGAGTTAAAAAGACAAAAGAAAGAATCACTTGAAGGTTCCTCACGAATTACCTCAGAAAACCCACTCTAGGGAATCTGTGGAAATAAAAAAATTATTCACGGCACCCGCGATTTAGCTTTCAACATCGTAATCTAAAGCGCGGGTGCCGTCATTGTTTCAAAAGTAAAGAAATAGAAAAAAAATGTTTTTCTATTTCTTTACTTTTGAAGCAATTGCAGCACCCACGCTTTAGCTTAAAATGTTCACAGCTAAAGCGGGGGTGCCGCGATTGTAAACAGAAGTAAGCAAATAGAAAAAAAATGGTGGCCGCACGCTTGTTTACTTTTGTTAATCGCGGCACCCGCGCTTTATCTTTGAACATCTTAAGCTAAAGCGCGGGTGCCGCGATTGCAACAAAAGTAAACTATTTGTTTACTTTTAAAGCAATTGCGGCACCCTGCGCTTTAGCTTACGATGTTGAAAGCAAAAGCAATGGATGCCGCCATTATAAAAAAAAACCTGAATAAAAAGAAACAAGCATGAAGCAATGCAATAAACAACTAGGACCCAGAGAGCGGCATGCAGAAACCTGACAAAAAAAGAAAATAAAAAGGAGCGACGTGCGGGTGGCATTGGGGGAGGCACACAGAGGGCGGGTGGCGGTACGGGGGGATGACGGTGGGGAGGACGACACAGACGTGCATCGAGCACCGCCACAAGCATGAAGCGATGCAATAAACAAAAAAAAGAGTTCCCCAAATAACAGTTACGCTGTCTAAGCATAACAAACCTGTACTTGGTCGGTGCTGCACGGGAAAAAAACGGAAGTGACGTTGGCTGCCTAAACCAATTACACGGCAGCAAAGAAGACCGACACTGCCCTGAACAAATAGTAAGCAGCAGGCGGGAGCTACCTCAATTTACTGAATACTACAGGTCTTGCGACAGCGCTTGCGCTGTCTAGGCTCAACCTAAAAATGACGAAGGAAAATAGAAATCAACAATAATGGACGTTTCGCCACTCAATTAAAACATGATGCAGTCCTATTAAGTTCAAAAAGGAAAATGAGCATGAATGACAAGGTCAAAAGCATAATAAGCTCAAGAAAATTCTGACCTACAGATAGTCTATGATATACTTGTTAAATACATAGAGAGTTACTTGGTCTCTAGCTGATAGGCCCATATCATGGGATAAGAACATGGTTTGTGATGGGTCCCTGTTGGGTATGGCAATAATAGCTGGTTCCTATGTGCTACTTTGGGTGTGTATGTAAATGTGCATGTATGTGTCGAAACATTAGTATGGCTAATCCTCTGCGTGAAATTCCTATGAGTGAAACTCCTGCTCTCTAAAGGAAATATGAAAGTTCCAATTTGTCATTCAAACCCTTCGGTGAGAGGGTGTCCATGTATTTGATCCAATGTGTCTCTCTATGGGACAGAAATTTGGAAGTGTCTCTACATGGTTTCTCTGAAACTTTTTCTAAAATTTAAACCACAGTGGGGCAATGTTGTGTCTTCTATTATTCCAGTGCATCGTCAGTGGAGAATTGGGATTCTTTACACGTGTCCCGTCATCCTAATCTTAACTTTTCGCTCTGTCTTTCCCATGTAATGTAATCCGCAGGTGTATTTTTTTACATAAATCACACATTGCGTGTTGCAATCAGATGTATGTTTCAGCAGAATAGGTTTGCCTGTTCTTGGGTGCGGGATCCTTACTACTTCCATAACATTATTGCAATGTGCACAATTGTGACACTTTGTCATCCCTTTGTGATATACCGGAGATTGTTCTTTGAGTGGGTACAAGATTACTTTTAGGTTTCTCATAATGGTATATGCAAAAGGAGGCGGCGAGTTAAACAAACCCTTAAAGTCCGGTTCCGCTTGTAGATGTTCCCATCTCTTCAGGATAACCTTTTTGATAGTGGTGGATTTTGTTGAAAAGGTGGATACAAATAGCTCTCTTTTCAATGGTTTTTTGATGTCTTTCTCTAATAACTTTGTCCTAAGTCTTCTACACCATTGAACTGCTGAGACCACGATCTCTTGTGGGTATCCACGTTGAAGGAATTGATTTTTGTCTTGTTGTATGGTGCCAGTGTGTTCCTCTTGTTCAGATGTGATGCATTTGAGGCGCATGATTAGAGAAAAAGGTACGTGTTTCTACAGGGATAATGAATGTAAGCTGTTGGTTTTCTGTATACTTTGGTTTGCATCCATCTGTCAGTGATTGATATCTCTACATCAAGATATGTGATGTGTGATTTGTCTATGGTGTGTGTAAACCTGATCCTCTGATTTTTTAAATTGAGTTCTTCCCGTGGTGTTGTAAATCCTGTTTGGTACCCTTCCAGAGAATGAAAATGTCTTCTATGTATCTTCGATACATGATGAGATGTCGGTGCCCTTCTGCTGATCCAAGGATGTGCTCCATTTCAAATTTGAGCATGAATATGTTTGCATAGCTGGGGGCTCCCGAAAAACTCATGGATTTGCCATTTGTCTGCATGTGAAAATTGCCATCCCAGTCAAAATAACTATGGAAAAGACTGAAGTGAAGTAACTCCATTAAAAAAACTTTAGTGGCTTTTAACTCATGTGTTTTCAGGAGAGAATATTCTACTGCCTCAATGCCTTCTTGCGGTATTGATGTGTAAAGTGAGACCACATGAACCATGCAAAGCCGCAAATCCTACATGTCTTCAATCTGTATGTTCCTCAATAGTTTTAAAAAATGCATGGTATCCTGCACATATCAAGGGCCCGCCTGTACCAAAGGTTGTAAAAAGGTATCTAGATATTTGCTGATCGGTTCATGAATGGAACCACAGCCTGAAACTATTGGCCTGAAAGGTGGATTATACAAGTTCTTATTAATTTTCGGTCACATGTAGAGTTAAGTTCTTCTGGGATGTTCTGTGTATAAGAACTGTTGAGCTTTTTCAAGCATTTCGACTGCTCTAGCCAGAATAGATAAGAGAACCCGTTTGAATTCCATCGTGGTATCCTGATACAGAGGTAAATATGTCATTTCATCTTTGACATGTTCTACTTTCTACATGTAAAAATTGCGGTCCATGACAACCAGTGCTCCACCTTTATCTGCTGGCAGATGAGTCAAGGATGTATTCGATGTTAGAGCTTTTAGCGCTTCGTTATCTCTCCTCGACATTTTTTTTGTTTTCTCTTGAAGTTTCTGATTTTTTGTAAGTCCTTTTTCACTAGAATCTCAAAGGTGTTGATTGTTTTGTGCAAGATAGGAGACTTGAATGCACTATTCGGTCTGAATTCCTAATATTTGGGTTCCTCCTTGCTTGTGTTGGTAGTTTCAAGGTTGTCGAAAAAATACCGTAAACGTAGTTTCCTTGTGAACTTGTATGATAAAATTTCAGCCTGAATTGGATTGGTCTGGTGTGTGGGAACAAAAGATATTGCCTTATTTAGGACTGAAGTTTGTGCTGGAGTTAAGTCACATGATGAGATATTAACCACTAATTTTTCTTCTGGCTCCTGGTGGTGACACCGTTTTTTGGGATTATGTCTCCTGCCTCTCCGGGTCTTGTTCTGTTTTACTTGTGATGTCCATCTCGATCCGTGGGGGTATTGTTGGCAGCTGGACTGATCTCCAAAAAAGTCACCTTCGTAGTTGTAGGATCAGAAGTAGATGGAATTTGTTTGTTTGCTTATTGAATGCTGATTACCGTTGTACGTACGTTGGGTGTCGCTGGTGGATGCAATACTTTCTTCATAGACTGTGGTGGTTTGTTTTCTATATCCGCGTCTCTGAGCATAAACCTCTGCCAAGGTATATACTTCATCAAGTTTGTAGTCCATTGTGTCCCTCTTGAACTTGCATATCGTGCGATCATGTATTTCTTTAGCGTAGAAGTCCAACTTCGTGTTGATTTCTGTTAGTGTTATTTGCCAAGTGTCAGGTTTCAGTCTTTTTTCAAGTATATTCTTCAACTCATATATTTCTTCCTCTAGGCCCTTCAAGACCTGGGACAATTCTTTAACAATAAGAAGGATTAAGTCAAGCGAAAATTTGTTGACAATCACATACCATTTTTCGCGTCTTACCTGTATTCGGGTGCGGCTGCAGTTGACTTCAGGCTTTTCACGTACTCCAGGGACCTGATCCATAATATCGGGAGTTCACTGTCTCCCAAGGGATTATTTTGGGAACGGTCGACGTCATTTTCAGGTTTCCCCGTACTTCAGGGACCTGAGCCTTAAAACCAGGAGTTTACTTTCTCCCAAGGGATCATTTTGCGCAATATGCTGCGAAATTGGTACATATTAATGTCTACTGGACTAATATAAATACGGACTGGGATACTTTATATTGGACATAAGATCTCTTGATTTGAACTCGCGTCAGGAGATCTTGATCTTGAACACATCCAATACCCTAAGCCCTGAGGAAGTCGTAGGGTTGTTACCCCAAAACGACGAAACACGTTGGCTAAAGGGAGTGGAAGAAATAAAAAAACAACAAAGAAGAAACAAAGTCTTTATCATTGTTTTCATGCTTCTTAATTGTACCATACTTTGATTTGACCTGGATTGCGTGTGCTTCAACAAATTGTAAATTACCGTTGTACATAAGTTGGGTGTCGCTGGTGGATGCAATACTTTCTTCAGAGGATGTGGTGGTTTGTTTTCTATATCCGCGTCTCTGAGCATAAACCTCTGCCAAGGTATATACTTCATCAAGTTTGTAGTCTATTGTGTCCCTCTTGAACTTGCATATCGTGCGATCATGTATTTCTTTAGCGTAGGAGTCCAACTTCGTGTTGATTTCTGTTAGTGTTATTTGCCAAGTGTCAGGTTTCAGTCTTTTTTCAAGTATGTTCTTCAACTCATATATTTCTTCCTCTAGGCCCTTCAAGACCTGGGACAATTCTTTAACAATAAGAAGGATTAAGTCAAGCGAACATTTGTTGACAATCGCATACCATTTTTCCATACATTTCTTATTAAGTTTGAACATCATTGGCTTGATTGCCAGATGCAAGCCTCTTGGGATCCTACTAGTTTTGTGATACTGAATAAGTGTGGTGGTATGTAGTCTCTGGTGGATTTCTCTATGCATCAGGTACTCCAATTGTCTAATATGTTGCATGGATGTGCCAGTTGATGAGTCAAATGACCTGACTTCGTGAATGAGATTGTATATGTAATTTGCCTCTGATGAACTATAGACTTTTGTTTCTGCTTTATTATCAGTGAGATGTGAAATATCTTCAAAGTACATGGTGTTGGTGCAAACACTACGTGTGGGTAGAATGCCTATATAATTGAAAAAGTTAGTAGTAATGCACTCAGTGTAAACTAAATGTAATCTTCAAAACCTGTAAAATGCTTCATACGCACATGGTGAGCAGGGCTCCACCCTAGCACCAGCATATAAATACTGAAAGAAAGTAGAACGAGTGTTCTAGACACTGTGCATGCCTGTGCCCTAAGGCTGCAATGTTATCAATACGAACTAATTAAACACAAATGTTAACAAGGCATCGACATTTTATTTATATAGGTGTAAATTACTTTGTTTTAATCAGCAAGGATACAAGACACATTGAATTAGCTTCTGGACGTCATGAATGTGACACCAAAACATTTGTGAAAGACACAGTGAAGTAACGAAATACAGAATTCAAAATAAAAATACGGTTCTGTCTTTTATCCATCTGAGTAATTTACACTTATATAAAAAAAAAACATTGATGCCTTGTTAACATTTGTATTCAAGTAGCGTTAAGCCATACAAGCATAGGTTTGCACCATATGAAGTCTCAAAGGTTTCTCTCTCTTTCCTAAGTATGGACAAGTAATATCAACTGCATTCGAAAAGAATATGTCCCACATGACCTTCCCTCGAGTACTTGTCCGTTGGCCAGGCTTGATTGTTCCAGCTCCCTTCTCACACAGATAAGTGATCCTCTTCGTCCTTGGCCATCCTTCTTCTCCTCCATGGGAACTCATCCCTGTGCTCGTTACCACATTCCTCTCATGCTACTTTGTACTTTCACACCTCACTATCAAACAAATCAATAACCCTTTATGCTAGCTAATACAGCCTTATCCACACCTGAAGTGGAGACAAAATACAGCGAACAATTCCACACTGAAGGTTAAGCACAAATCAAATGCTAACTGCATCGTATACTTGCACTGAAACAAACATTAGACTAAAATGAATCACACATAAAGTGAGATGAACGCACATAAGGCCTAAAATAAAAGCCAACTTAACACATGCACTGGGTTACATGAACGTGCACATTTTCTCATTTCCACTACATTATTAATAATAAATCCTATTTCACATTCAATTAATTGGACTGCAACCCACCCACATACATTATTAACTCACCTCATAATATCACTTGTTAGCCCTTTATTTTCCATAAACTCTAACGCGTCCCTTTCAATATTTCCCATTAATCATGTTTTAGGCACAAAGTTTATTCACGTTTATCTCTACGTGGGATGTTCTAAATAAACATCACCCCTTCTTTAATAAAATGTGTCCACACAATATTTGTGTGCCAACTATAGGTGAGTATGATGCACTCCTACGTTTCTCAGATGGAAACCAAAATTGATGCACTCCTACGTTTCTCACATGGAAACCAAAATTGAGCTTCCCCAATTCTTATACTCCAATAAGAAACCAGTAGTTAATTGATTGAGTTGGGCAATTATGATGAGAAAGAGTTAACTATATTTTATCTAATAAAATATTATATAGCAATGAACATGCAAAATCGTCTTAAGTCACATAACACAGCATAACATTTTGATTACTTGAGAGGTTGTTTTCCCCCCAAAATAATGATTGCCAGAGTAACAAATAGATGGATAAAAGCATCATGACCTTTTTCCACAGGGGTCCTGTAACACCCAGATTTGTGGGTAGGGCAATTTTACACTCACTTGAGGTTTAGTGGTCTCGAGCTGCAGGAATCATTCTGTGTGTTTCAGAATTTGAAGAACAATCAATCAATCAATCACAGAATTTGTAGAGCGCACTACTTACCCGCGAGGGTCTCAAGGCGCTGGGGAGAAAAAAAGGGGGGGGGGTGCTGCTACTGGTCGAACAACCAGGTCTTGAGTAGCCTCCTGAAGGTCAGCAGGTCTTGGGTCTGTCGTAGGCTTAGTGGAAGGGTGTTCCAGGTCTTGGCGGCGAGGTGGGAGAAGGATCTGCCGCCGGTGGTAGTTCTTCGAATGCGAGGGACGGTGGTGAGGGAGAGGTCGGCGGAGCGGAGCTGGCGGTTGGGGACGTAGAAGAGGAGTCGTCTGTTGAGGTAGGCTGGGCCAGTCTTGTGGAGTGCCTTGTGTGCGTGGATGAGGAGTTTGAAGGAGATTCTCCTGTCGACGGGGAGCCAGTGCAGGTTCCTCAGGTGGGGGGTGATGTGGCTGTGGCGTGGTACATCGAGGATCAGGCGTGCGGAGGGTTTTGTATGCGTTGCAGTCGCTTGATGAGCTTGGCCGGGGCTCCCGCGTAGAGGGCGTTCCCATAGTCAAGTCTGCTACTGACGAGGGCCTGGGTGACTGTTCTTCTTGTATCTGTCGGGATCCACCTGTAGATCTTGCGAAGCATGCGGAGGGTGTTGAAGCAGGAGGAGGAGACTGCGTTGACTTGCTTGGCCATGGAGAGCGTTGAGTCGAGGATGACTCCCAGGTTGCGTGCGTGGTCGGTGGGTGTCGGGGCTGCTCCCAGCGTCGTTGGCCACCAGGAGTCGTCCCAGGCTGAGGGGTTGGAGCCGAGGATGAGGACCTCTGTTTTGTCCATGTACAGTTTTAGTCGGCTGATCTTCATCCAATCGGCGACGGCCTTCATTCCTTCATGGAGGTTGGATTTGGCGGTGAGGGGGTCCTTGGTGAGGGAGAGGATCAGTTGAGTGTCGTCGGCGTAGGAGATTATGTTGAGGTCGTGCTGTCTGGCGATGCGTGCGAGCGGGGCCATGTAGATGTTGAACAGTGTTGGGCTGAGGGATGATCCCTGGGGTACGCCGCAGATGATCTCGGAGGCTTTGGATCGGAATGGTGGGAGGCGGACTCTCTGGGTTCTGCCGGCGAGGAAGGAGGTGGCCCATTCCAGGGCCTTGTCTCGGATCCCTGCGTCGTGGAGGCGTGCGCGTAGAGTGCGGTGGCAGACAGTGTCGAAGGCGGCGGAGAGGTCCAGCAGGATGAGGGCTGCGGTCTCACCGTTGTCCAGCAGGATCCTGATGTCGTCGGTGGCGGCGATGAGGGCAGTCTCAGTGCTGTGGTTGCTGCGGAACCCCGATTGGTGGGTCCAGGATGCTGTTTTCTTCGAGGTATCGGGTTAGCTGTTTGTTGACGATCTTCTCGATGACCTTGGCTGGGAACGGAAGCAGGGAGATGGGCCGGACGTTCTTGAGGTCTCTCGGGTCCGCCTTGGGTTTTTTGAGTAGGGCGTTGATCTCTGCGTGTTTCCAGCTCTCTGGGAAGGTCGCGGTCTCGAAGGAGAGATTGATGACGTTGCACAGGTGGGGTGCGATGGAGCTGCTGGTTTTGTTGAAGATGTGGTGCGGGAAAGGGTCTGACGGGGAGCCGGAGTGTATTGTGCTCATGGTCTTGATGGTGTCGTCGATGTTCACGCTGGCCCAGGCTGGCAGGGGGTCGTGGTCGATGGTGTGCGGCGGGTCTGGTGCATCGATCTTAGTTGGGGCTGTCTGGGTGTTGAAGCTGTCGTGGATGTCGGCGATCTTGCGGTGGAAGAAGGTGGCGAGGGAATCGCACAGGGCTTGCGACGGCGGGATGTCGTTGGTGTTGGAGCTGGGGTTGGAGAGTTCCTTCACGATGTTGAAGAGCTCCTTGCTGTTGTGTGCATTGTTGTCGAGGCGGTCTTTGAAGGAGATTCTCTTGTCGGACTTGATGAGGTGGTGGTGGTTACGGATGGCGTCTTTGTGGGCTGCGTGGCTGTCCGGTGTCTTATCACTGTGCCATTTCTTCTCTAGTTTCCGGCAGGTACGCTTGGAAGCTAGGAGTTCCGAGGTGAACCAGCTGGCTCTTTTGGTGGTGTCACTGTAGGTGAGTTTTTCAGCGGGGCGAGGGTGTTGGCACAGTCGTCCATCCATCGTCTGAGGTTGCAGGCAGCGTCGTCGGTGTTGGATGGGTCGGAGGGAGGGCTGAGAGCGAGGTTTACCCGTAGTTGGTCTTCGGTGACTTTGCTCCAGCAGCGGCGTGGGATCTGTTGGGTGCGGTGGTGTGTGGTGGGTTTCTGGAAGGTGAAATGGATGCAGCGGTGGTCGGTCCAGAGGAGTTCCGTGGTGTGGCTGAAGGAGACGTGGGAGCTTGAGGAGAAGATGGGGTCAAGCGTGTGGCCGGCGGAATGGGTCGGTGTTGTGACGAGCTGGCTCAGACCGAGGTTGGTGAGGTTGTCGATCAGGGTGGTGGAGTTGCTGTCATTGTTCTCCAGGTGAAAGTTCAGGTCTCCGAGGAGGATGTAGTCGGTAGAGATCAGGGCGTGCGTGCTGATGAAGTCGGCGATGGAGTCGCTGAACTGGGGTCGAGGCCCAGGGGGTCTGTAGACAAGGGTGCCTCTAAGGGTGGTGTTGTTGTCCGTGTGGATCTGGAAGTGCATGTGTTCGGCGGTGCTGAGAGTGTCGTCGGTGCTGGTCGAGACCCTGATGGTGTTCTTGTGGATGATGGCGATTCCTCCTCCTACTGCGTTGATGCGGTCTCTACGGGTGATCTTATAGCCGACTGGGATGGCTATGGCGATGTCGGGGGCGGAGGAGTCGTTCATCCAGGTCTCTGTCAGGAAGGCGACTTCTGGTGATGATGTGTCGAGCAGGTCCCAGAGCTCGACGGCGTGTTTGCGTGCGGAGCGGGTGTTCAGTAGGATGCATCTGAGGTGGTTGAGGTCCTTCTTGGCGGGCGCTTCGGTGGCTCTGAGGCTGGTGTAGCTGCAGTTCCGGCTGGTGAAGGGACCATGGGTGCGGTTCGGGGCGGCCTTGAAGCAGTTGTGCGTCCGTCCGGGGTTGAGAGCGTGGAGTGTGGTGGCATCGTATCGGCGTCGGTCCTCGAGGCTGGTGCGGGGGGCGCACGGCCCAGGGGTTCTGGCGCTGGGCGCGGTCCAGGCGCGGACGGGCGCAGACGGGGCTTGCCTTAGGCGCGCCTTCGGCGCGCCAGCGGCGCGGCGCGCAGCGGCCGCCATATGGGGAGGTGGGAGGGACGAGCAGCTGGGAGGCGGGAGGCAGGGGCAGCGAATGGGCAGTCAGGGGCGGGGCCGCAGGGGACTCAGCGGCGGGAGTGGAGAGAGGCAACGAGGGGTACAGAAGGCAAAATGGGCACAGGGAAATGGGGCAGCGAGGGGAACAGAAGGCAAAATGGACACAGTCAAATGGGGGCAGCGAGGGAACAGAAGGAAAAATGGACACAGTCAAATGGGGGCAGCGAGGGGAACAGAAGGAAAAATGGACACAGTCAAATGGGGGCAGCGAGGGGAACAGAAGGAAAAATGGACACAGTCAAATGGGGGCAGCGAGGGGAACAGAAGGGAAAATGGACACAGTCAAATGGGGGCAGCGAGGGGAACAGAAGGAAAAATGGGCACAGTCAAATGGGGGCAGCGAGGGGAACAGAAGGAAAAATGGACACAGTCAAATGGGGGCAGCGAGGGGAACAGAAGGAAAAATGGACACAGTCAAATGGGGGCAGCGAGGGGAACAGAAGGAAAAATGGACACAGTCAAATGGGGGCAGCGAGGGGAACAGAAGGAAAAATGGACACAGTCAAATGGGGGCAGCGAGGGGAACAGAAGGAAAAATGGACACAGTCAAATGGGGGCAGCGAGGGGAACAGAAGGAAGAATGGACACAGTCAAATGGGGGCAGCAAGGGGAACAGAAGGAAAAACGGGCACCGAGGCCACAAGCAGAGGGGCGAGCTTACCAGCAGCAGCAGCGGGCAGGACACCACAGGCGGAGCTGTGTGGCGGGGGAGCGACCTACCTGGCAAGAACAAAAGACATTTGAGGCTAAAAATACATTATGACATGTTTTTTTCAAAAGCTGTTGATGCAACCAGCAACCTCTCTTGATTGGGTGTGTGGATAAGGGGAATTCAGAATTAGATTCAGCAAAAGCCAACACATTATGGCTTAAGACCAGTAAGACTGCTCAGTTTATTCCATGTAGAAATGTCCTCAAATTTATGCTAAGCACTTTTGGCATTGAGAGTGTTCTCTTGGATTGTAGATAGTCAAACAATTTTATGAGATTTGCATTTAGCCGCATTGTGATGAACAGCTGACAGTATTAACACAGTTTTGCCAGACGTTTCATGCATGGTTCTAGATATAATAGAGATACTAATATTTAGAGGAACCTATGCTTTAATAGAACCACTTTTACAATGATGCGTTTCCTAAATTCAGCCTCAGCATATTACCATTTAGCGCAATAGGCCAATATTATAATAATCCTGCTCATTGGGAGGGGATACGCTCTGAATTCCAAAGCAACTTCAAAATATTGTTTTTTTTATCATACTGAATTTATATTTCCACCAAATGAAAACTTCTCTCCAACCCATTTTTCATAAATATGACATATGTAACAGACAAGATGCTCTAATATTATGTACATGTAAAAGTAAAAACATTTTCCTGATTTTCCATATTTCTTGTCCTCATTTGACATATCTGATGTGAACACTTGAATCTTCTACGAATTTACTTTCTGGTTGGTGTCTTTTTAGGTCTTGCTGTAGACAGCATTGGCTGTCTAGAAGACTCCATGACCTTATTCTTAAAAAACCTCAATAAAAAAAAGTACACAGAGGGTAGGATTTGGGTCAGCCACATCAGCTGTTGGCTTTCATGTGTTTTTAGTTGGCAGTCATTGCCTGGCTCAACTGTTCATTAAGGCCATTGCATTCTGTGGATGATTACATTATGCCCATTGTGTTCCCATTCATTTTTGGGTATGGTGCTCATTTTGATAAACTGCAGATTTGGCATCATACGTAGCTAGCGATTGGTAGCAAGTATATGTGTGGTTTGAGTATTTACTTTCCTGAAACTGTAAATGCATGTATGAATGTTTTTGTATTTCTAAAGGGCAAGCTCAGCTGCCTAGCAATGGAGTGCTGTGCATGGTAATTACATTTTAATTGTTGATGTATGTATATTGTTTAGGAAGTGCTGCTGATTGAATTCCTTGGCTGGTCATAAAGGTATTGTGCTAATAACGTTAACTAGCTGTTCCACATTATTTTGTTTTACTTTGCTGTCATAATAACAGGCTATTGGTTATTGGATTTATGGCTTATTCTTGTTCACAAAGGAAAGATATGCAATCACAAAAGCATTCTTAGAGAAGCATCGAAAATACTGCTAATTTGTCAAAAGTCTCTGTTATGCCATCTCTTCTGTGTGTGCCCCTGTATATTTCAACCTTCATCTTCTGGCTTCTTTTAATAACACTTTTCTATGAGGGTACAGCTTAACTCTGCTCGTGCAGTCTGTTCAGCAGAGGAGCCCTATTCCCAGCTTCCATAGAGTTCTATATTGTTATAGCCCTTGATGTTACTTCATTATGGGATCTTCTGTCTATGAAACCTGGGGGACACATAAATAGGCTGATTAAGAGTCTGACAGAGAGGGTACTCCATCTCAACGGTCGTGGAGCACCCTCACCGCCAAACACATGGTCTGCCCACCCGAATTTGAGTTGGGAAGCATGTCAGCAAAGTATCCTACTCTGGCTCGGTCGCTGACATACTCCTTCTTTGGCCTGATGGAGTGTAGGCCCTCGGAGGTAAGCCATCTGACTTTCCGCCCAATTTAGAGTTGATGGTTGGATGACTTTTTGTTTTGCTGTCTGTCACTTCCACGTAAGACCTGGGGATGAGGGACAGTAAAAATAAAACAAGCAGTGGCAAAGCCAGTAGGACTCGGCAATCTAAGAGCTATATGCATTGTCAATGTTAATGCATTTGTGTACAGTGCTGGTGACATTTCATACGGGTTCTCGGCAGACGAACGGTCCCTTAGCTGGGGTTGGCCATTATGTCACCACTAAGTGCGGTTTTGCGTATTAAAATTGAGCTCCCGTACCTCCTTCCTCAACTGGGTGAGTTATATACTGACACAGCATACAGCTCGAAGCAACGGACAACCGGGTAGAGCACCAAAGGCAAATGAAAGTAAAAAAACACACTTAAATTCATAAAAAGTATAAGCACGTACTTAGCTTTCCTCCGCGCAGCAAACAATACGTATTCATTCGAACTGTTTACATCTCACAATATTTCAGAATTCTGCTTATTGTTGAGTGCGTGTGTTCTCTTACTGTGCTGCGTAAATATGTAATTGCTGCTTTCTGGACAAGATGGACTGAGAGATCTTCACCAATCGATTTCTGAAAGCAGTCCTTAGTGGTACGTAATTCTCGATTAGGCACACAACTTATTTACAGCTATGGAGACTTGATGTTCTTAGGTGCTGTGCCAGAAAGTGAAGTAGTGGTTGATTTTATTGATTTTGATACAAACCTGCCTATAAAACGTATGATATTTTCACCAATTTAGATCTTCTGCAACATAAATGAGTATGGGGTAATTGTGTGGCACTCTGATTACTGCATTACTCCCCTTTTGTGTGCATTTTCTGGTCTCTGGTAAAACCTCAGGATTGATGAGATAATATTGCGTCACAAACAAACCCACATTCAAGAAACACAACTGCCCCCGGCAGCCGCTGAAATAAAGGACGAGGGGCCCAGAACAGCCAATGAATAACAAACACAGTACCCGGAGCTGCTTCTGAGGTCTAAATGCGGTACATGGAAAGCTGCTGACTAAATAAGTGCTGCCCATATTCAGTGATGCACATATATTTCTATACACAGTAAACCTACAAACTAGCCATTTTTCAGTTCTAAAATATATTTTTTGCGAATTGTTCCATGTCACCTCTTTCATGATCATCTTCACACCACGCCCAAAAGAGCCCATCTGCTCTAGAAATACATTAAAATAATATTTTGCCGTTGACCACAGGTTATAATGCATTATAGCAATACCGCTACTTTAAAAATCATAGTTTTACAACCATTAATGCCACTTTCATGATTTAAGAATGATCACATGGGGCACTGGTCAAGCAGAATTAACAGTGCTTACTGCACATAAGTACTAGTTGGAACCAAAGTAATGCGGGCATTTTACCTGTTCTGATGTGCAAGTTTGATATTTATTTGTACGATGCACGTCCAGAACATTAACACTGCACATTAATACACAGGGCATCGATTGCTGCGTCACAGGCCTGGGTCCGCAGGTGGCCACCCTCCACTGTTGAAACAAGCAATGATGGATGGAGGGGTCAAGCAGTGATGAGGTAAGGGGTGGTGGGATGGGTTAAGTAGCAAGCGGGAGGGTTTTGGGACAGTGAACAGGTGCCCTCTGAAAACAGCGTCTGACATTTGATCTCAGTCTTTAAATGCTCAGCAAATGTGACGAAATAAGGACAAGATTGACAGGCCTGTTTATAGAAACGGAGTGGAGCTCGGAGCGAGTGAAAACAGGACTGATCTTCGGAGTTGCTTTTCAACAAAGAAAATAGAAGTTCCTAAAACGGATGCTAAAATGGGACCATTGGATTGATATAGGGGAGGGCTAAACACAGGAAGAGGCATGATGCATGCATGCCATGGACAAATGGGGAGAAAGAATAGGAGAGCGACAATGGAATCAGCAAATGGAAAGTCTGTCTAACTGAGACCTAAAAATGACCAGCAAAACCTTCAAAAAAAATTTCCATGGTGAGGGGGCCATTAGTTTTAAATTTTTCAAAAGTGTTTTTGAAAAAAGTAAAGCTTTGCAAAATTATGACGGCTAGCTGTCATGTTTGATGAAACTGTCCATCAAACTTTTACAACATTGACAGGAACCGCTGTAACGATGGCTCCTGCCAATGTTAAAAGATGTGTGCGGGGCTGGCGGACAGCTCTAAATTTGAGGGACGGGATGTCCATCAGTGTGATGAAGTAAAGTACTCAGTTGCCCTGATGGACATTTATTCCGTCCCTCAAACTCTAAATCAGGCCCAAAATCACCAAACTCCTAACAAAAAGCTAGACTTATTGGCCCAACCAATGCTTGTTTAATTTTTAACTCAAATTCATTTTGTTGAATATTTTATAATCTTATGATAATTATAATTTTATAACTGTAAAGATATGTATACATTTTTATGGTGATGTTTCTTTTATGGTGATACTAAATTATCAGTGGGCAGTTTGTGATTGCTTTAAGCTGCGGTTAGATTTGCTTCTCATCAATAGTTTGTATCAATTCCACTTTTTCTGTGGTTTGTACCTGACTGGGAAGGACTAACCTCAGCTTGATTGGGGCACCTTCCTTTGACAACCTTGTCTTCACATGCAGTAAATAGCTAGAGATATGTACAGTTGTGAAGGTTTGGGATTTTTTAAAAATAAATTGCAGGCAACGAATGCATCATGCAAAGGTAGGATTGAGTGAAACAAAATATGCAAAGATACAATTTTAGCAGAAAAATGAGTCTGTCAACAAAAATGTCGTAGAAATAGCCTTTAACAAAACTTTTTGGGGGGGATGTTTTCCCACAGCAAAAGATTTTCCAAGTTGAATAACTGCAAACTTCACAAAGCAGATAGTTTTCCAACCTCGAAAAACGTTGCCTTTTATTTTTTTCCCACACCTCCACACTTATCTCAAACTCTGTGTTATGTCTGGACCCCCTGCCTTCAATGTTCCCTGTTCCATTACTGTCTCAGACTCTAGCTTCTTGGGATCTAAGGGCATTTCTAACACCACAGAGTCTGTCTGACCGCTGATTATTGCTATATTTTGATACCCGATTAGCGGTCAGCAGCGGCATGTTCCTGTTTTTTCCACTAGGGACCCATGCTACCCCACTGTTGTGCTGTGCTGCCATTGCAGAGTGATCCTCAATCACTCTGCTGCTGCTACCTATATCTGGGAGCATTCAAACACTTTCTGTCACTGACAGGGCTCAACACATTTTCCCAGAGGGCATGACGTAATTAAGGAAAACATTGCCACTGCATATTGTTGCTTCATACAGTGCTGCTGAAAAATCTTCACGTGGTAAAATATGAACAGAAAGGATTAAAATGACGTAACATTTCAGGCAAAAATGTCATTCTAGGTACTTTCAAATAGTTCCTGCCTCGGGTAAATGTTGCCTGGTTAACACAGGCTACTGGCGAAGGTGAAATATAAGTATTATTGGTGATTTCAGCAGCACCTGCAACCATGTTTGAATCAAGGCCGGTTCCAAGGGGAGGGTAAGGTTGGCCAGGCTCTCCCAAAGGAGCGCCCTGGCCCACTCAAGGCCATTCATAAGTC
Organism: Calotriton arnoldi; assembly: GCA_963921515.1. NCBI lineage: Eukaryota > Metazoa > Chordata > Amphibia > Caudata > Salamandridae > Calotriton > Calotriton arnoldi. Next base: position 136,194 of record CAWUFW010013949.1, read on the forward strand.
AACAGCCACCTGTTCTTTTTAGGTCGAGCCTAGCGACAGCGCTCATGCGCTGCTCGCTCTGCAAGGCATGCTGTAGTAGGGTATGCTGTGGAAACCTCGTCCACTCTCCACCCATGTTTGTAATTGGCTCTGTGTCATTGTCCTTGGTAAACGCTGGCTTCCGATTCATTATGATGCTTGTTAGTCCCGCCTTGGTACCGCCCTGTCTCCATTTGTTACCGCCCATGACGACTGGACCTTTTACTTCGCTCCTAACATGGCATGCTTTATGTAGTGGGTGAGCACTATTTACTTTATTGACAATGGCGGCTGCTTTTTGGTTGTATGTGCATGCTGAGCACGGTGCCCGCTTTAGGCGCGGCGCCCGCTTTAGGGACACCGCGCTCAGTTTACATTTAATTTTTAAAAGTTTGAAGTTGAGCTTGGCACCCCTTCAGGGACACAGCCCTCTGTTTCTTTCTTTCTTTTTTTACTTTAATTTGGAGCGCGACGCCCGCTTCAGGGACACCGCGCTCTGTTATCATCAACTGGCGTGGAGCCTCAGACGCTGCCAGAATCAGTGGCATCAAAGAATTAAATTTGAAGGGGGCTACTCACGCTGCACGACTCTGATACCATCGGCTTCTGTGGAGTCTAACTTACTGCCAGAGTGAGTGACACCAGCGACGTCACTGGTCGCGCGCCCGCTGCCAGGCCAGGCGATATTCAAATACTTAATCTTGGTCTTACTGTGGAGAGAAAATTCTAGGGCGAGCATTTGGCCCAAATGAAGGGCTCGAAGGTTAGCTCCGTTGCGCAGGGCCATGGCCCCTCATCACTTACTTGCCCTTTAATCTGAGTCAGTGTCCCAGTGAGCGGTGAAATGCAGTTTCTGAATGGGAGTCTCCCACATTCTAGTAATATTGCTGTAAGAGCGTTTCGTGAAGGGTCGGTCTTAGAGAGGAGCAACATTCGCACGCATCTGGTTTAAGTGCGCCTGAAAAGCAGTCTGTCGTGTTTTTTTATTACCTGACCAGGAACCTGGAAATGTTGGATTCCTGGATGCCACCACTGTGTCTTTTTATTATTGCAGAACATTTGTGAGACAGCACCTATGGCGCTCCACCAGTCAAGGCACAATGCACGGTGCCCTGCTGCCTCCCACGAGCCGCAGAAAAGAGACTTTCGTAACAGGCTCTATTTACAGTAAGATGGCCGGCAGCCTGGAGATGGAAAGCCCAGCCATAGTTGTCCAGGCTCCTGTGAAAACGTCCACCACACTTGCCTTCTCCACTGAGCTATTAGTTGGGATTGTAACATAAAAGTGTCATTCTTCCAATGAAATAGGTGGATTAGGAGGGTTTTGGTTCAACGCGAATGGGCGACATACATAGTGCACTGCTTTATCAACAGTGCCACTCTCTCCACATCATTGACCCAGCCTGTGCTAATTAAAGCCTCTCAGTATTTTAAAACAAGCATTTGCAATGCAATAGGTCTCGCATTTACACAAGTTTAAGCTATTGGCATTGTAAATGACAATGCCTATTATTTTGTTTTTAAAACATAAATAAAAGGCATTGTCATTTACAATGCCAATAATTTAAACTCGCGTAAATGCGAGACCTATTGCATTGCAAATGCTTGTTTGTAATGTTTCCTTCTTTCTTTGGTGCGTTTTCTACTATTGTAGGTTAAGATTTATGGTGCTGCTTCAAATGTACCATGGATAGAATGAATGTTCACTTGTTTAACCAAATGCAAATTCATTAACGGTTATACATTTGCTAATTTTCAGTTTTCTTTGTTCTACATAATTAATTAAGTGGTTTTGTACCTGCTTCTTCAAGGAAGGCCATCTCATTTTGTTCTGAAAGTCAAGAGGTATTGGCCATTGTTAAACTCAGGCATTTTCCCAGTGGGTTGAAGCTGAAGGCGGGTGCCTTTACAGCAGGTAGGACTGCTCTGATCTAACTATGAAAGCCCCCTTACCTCATTCTAGTGGTTCTCTCCCGCAGTGCAGGTTTACTTTTCTCATTTCTGCCAGAACTGATTTTATTTTTGGTGTCATCATTTTTTATTGAAGCAAGAATACACAACATCGGTACATTGGTACATTGAAGTACAAGAAGGAGTAAACAGTGCAATTGAATGCAAAAAACAAGTAACAAGTAGGGACAGAGAGGGGAGAGGGGGAAGGGGGCGGGGGAGAGCAAGGAAAATTATACATATCGCAATAGAGTCAGTAGGGCTAGCTGGCCTAACGCTGGGCATCTCCCGGGATAACAATTATGGAGGAGGACCCGGCGGGCCGTGGCCCCACGTATATCAAGTGGGGGGTCCATGTGTCCAGCTGCTGTGGGTGAGCAGGGAAAGGAGAGCACAATCCCCATCATGAGGTGGCGTGGGCAGCCGGTCCATGCTCATTTGTTTACTATGCTTTGGGGGGAGGTGGGTTGAGGGTGCAGGAGAGCCTCATGGTGCCAGGCCGAGGAGGACCGCAGTCCGCTGGAGGAGAGGGAAGGGTGAGACCCTAAGGGGACTACATGAGGGGTGGCGGGATGTGCGGTGGTGGTGACCCACATACATGGTGCCCACATATGTATATATCTGCGTGTCCGGGGATGTGAGGTGGAGCAGCCTAACATGAGGCCTCCCAAGGAAACGCCCGGGGTTATCCGCTAGACCCCCAAGTATGTCGGCCTCGGCATGCCAGATGAGTAACAGGTAAGGGGGCTAAATTGATATCTCCCACCTCATGGGCATCCTGTAAGAAAGGGGCCCATGTCTGCGTGAACACTTCGGCTTGGTCCTGCATATTATAAATGAAGCACTCATGCGATGCTGTCTGAATCATTGCAACTGTCCAGTCCTCCAGTCTCCAGAGACGTAGGATACAAATCTTAGCCATGGCCAGGGCCATGTGAATGAGGTGGTGCTGCGGGCAAGAGAAGTCTGGGGACTCTCCGGTGTCGTGGAAGAGGATGACGGGTGGGGTGAGGGGAAGTTGCAGTGGCATGGACACTATCAAGGTGTCTCCAACTTGAGACCAGAAGGACCGGACCGAGGGGCATTTGCACAAGATGTGGGTGAGGTCGCAGTGGGAGTCCGAGCACCTCCAGCAATTTTTGTGGGGGAGGAAGCAGGCCCTGTTCAGTTTTGTCGTGGTCCAGTGCCACTCCTGGAGTGTTTTAAAGAGGCCTCCCGAGTGCCCCTGTCCAGGGATTCCAGGATGTCCGCCCAATCCTCCTCTTCAATGTGGGTATGCAGGCGATCTTGCCACTTGGTGCGGAGTCTGTGTAGGAGAGGTTGGGAAAAGAGATGGCTTGTTAGTGTACTGTAAAGTCCTGACATCATGCCCCTGTGGTGGTCCCATGTGACTAGATAGGCCACCACTGGGGAACATTGTAGGGACCATGGGTGCAGGCCTAAGCAGCGACTCAGCAGTGTTGTAACTGCAGAGAGCACCAGCCTTGCCGTGGATGTAACCCAAATTCCTCTCTTAACCAGTCAAAGGGTTTCAGATCGCCGTCAAGCAATACCTGGTCCAGGGTACATATACCCGCCTCCACCCAGTGGGTTCAGCGGAGGGCCTGACCATCAATGCGGATACTGTCATTGCCCCACAGTAGCGCCTTGAATTTGGTCCACCCCGAGTTGCCGATGAGCGCCATTCAGGAGTGAGATGGGTCTGTAGCTGCAGCACTGTAAAGGATCCCTCCCAGGTTTGGGTAAAACTGTGATCACCGCACTGTTACAGAGGGGCCCCTGAGAGGCCGTCTGCTCCGCCTCCTGGAAGGCGGCATGCAAGGATCGACCACCTCCTCTCCTGACCACCTGTAGAATTCTCCGGGTAAGCCGTCCTCCACCGGGGACTTGTAATAGAGTAATTTGAAGATGGCCAACGCGATCTCCTCTTTACTGATCCCTCCCGATAAAAGCTCCCTGCCCTTGTCCGAAAGACAAGAGAGGTCCACACTTTCCAAGAAGGTCACCAGACTTTCTGTGCTGGCCTGCGCCTCTGGGGTGTACAGTGTCTTATAGTAAGATCCAAACTCGTTTATGATATCCTGGGAGCGGGTGAGAACGTCCCCGCTTGACGAGTGTATGACAGGGATGGCCATGGCAACCTCCCATTGCTGCAGCTGGGCCGCCAGTAGGCGACCTGCCTTCTCCCCCTGCTTATACTGTCTCCCCTTCAGGCATTGGAGAGCATATTTAGCTTTGGAGGTAAAGAGGCAGTTGAGGGCAATTAGAGCCTGTTCTAAGCAGCGGCAGTTGGGTAACGTGGGTGGGAGGAGTAGAGGCCGGCAAGGGAGGCTTGCTGACCCTCCAATTCTGTCTGACAGAGAGCCGCCTGTTTGTTGGATATGGCAGCATCCCTCATAAGTTGGCCCCTTATGGTCACCTTCGCGGCCACCCATAATACCCTGTGGGAGTCCACCAAGTTTCTGTTGTCTGACATGTATGTGGAAATGTGGGCCTTCAGTCGGGGCTTACCCTGTGAGGAGCTATACCTCTGCACGGTCAGGTGCCATGGTTTGTGGCCCAGAGAGGCCAGGCCCATGTCTAGGGACAGTAGGACCGGGGATTGGTCAGATAGGGTGGCTCCCACAATGCAAGATTCGCCGACGAGGGCCACCGTGGGCTGGGAGATGAGAAAGTAATCCAACCTGGATTGAGTGCCACGGGCCGGGGAAAGAAAGGTGTGTTCCTTGTCCGATGGGTGGCAGAGATGACAGTGGTTTATCAGGCCCTGGTCTGAGGTCTTCTATGAACAGTGCTCTGTCTGCCTTGTTCCCCTTATCTAGAGTCGATCAGGGGCACTTGGTGGTGCTGATCAATACAGGGGATGCAGGTAAGGAGAATCAGGCATGGGGGGGAGGGTCCTGGCAGGGAGGCATCCCGGAATGCTGAGGGTTGTGCAGACAGCGAGGCAACATGGTCAGCCAGATGACCGGGATGAGAAAGGGTGGGGGCGCAGGGGAGAGCAGGCCCAGGCGAGAGGGTAGGGTGGGGAGGGGAACGAGCACAATAGGTGGGAAGAGAAGAAAAAAGGGGGGAGAGCGGGGGTGGGAAAGGTATGGCGTCCTTTGGGGGGAGCAGAATGGGAAGGGGGATGGGAAGGAGAGCAGGCGAGTTGGGACCCAGACATGCAGGAGTGATGCTACCTGATGAACTCTGACCGGCATGGGGAGCAGGCTACTAAGGGGCACCTAAAGGCGTAACTAGGGGGAGATTGTGATTGTGTGGTGGCAGAGAGCATTCCATGGGACCAGTTAGGAGTGGAGGGCGAGTGGAGGTGGAGGGCCAGTAGATGCGTGCCCATGCCCTACGCAGCCACGGGGGCATTGAAACATTTAAAGCAGCAGACAGGGGCATGCATTTTAACACCTGTGGGGGGCAAAACAGCCACAGGGGCCGGGCACCAACAACAACAGAGCAACGGAGCTTGCAGAGGGGTATGGGGGTGAGGAGGCGGGGGTATCCCCGAGCCACTTCAAGCCATGGGCCTAACTCAGTAGTGTACATACAGGACTAATGGTGGCCTATCTGGGAAGCCAGGGGCGAGCAGCACGCATAGCACAGAATGGTTCCAAGCATAGCGGTCAATCAGTGAAACATGCATGGCAATCCTCAGCTGTCCATCTATAGTGGGCCCCATCGATCCTGCTGCATCATCTCCGCCGCGCTGGATTCGACACAGCTTGGCAGTCCCCAGGGCAGTCACTCTGCGGCAGAGGTGGGTTTCAGGGGGGAACGCAACTTGTCTCTGTCCTGGTCCTGTGTGAGGGGAGCCACCGCCTGGAGGACTTGGGACATATCGCCCTGAGAGCGCACCAGCCTGTCAGAGTCCCTTCCCCAGTGACGGGGGCCGCTGGCATTTCACCAACGTCCGCCAGATGAGGCAGGTGGGGAGGTCAGCACTGGGTGGCTATCTTCTACAGCTGCGGGAGAGGCAGTGTCCATGTCTTGTGTAGAGAGCCTATCCAGGAAGCAACGCAGATCTTCCGGGTCAAAAAATTCCTTTGAGGAGCCATCCTTTTGTGATCCGCAGGCAGGCGGGTTCAAAGAGTCCATATTTGATGTCAAACCAGTGGAGCTGGGGCCGAAGTGAGAAGAAGGCCTTGCGGCGGTCATTGGTCTCCCTGGAGAAGTTCACCACCATCCTGACCTCGCGGCCGTCGTAGGCATATGGACCGTTATTGCAAGCTGCAGATAGCAGTTGCCAGGCCTGTTTGTGCAGCAGGAAGCACGTGATGAGGGGCCGCAGGCATGTAGAGGGATCCCGTTGTGGTGGGCCAATGCGGTGGGCCTGCTGCATCTCCAGTGGAGGGTCAAAGGCGAGACCGGTAAGTTTCAGGAGGACGTCCCTGAGGAAGGACTTGGCCCCTCCACAGTCTCTGGGAAGCTGAAAAACGAACATTGCCCCGCTGACTACGATCCTCCAGGACAATTACCTTGCTGCGCAAAATTAAAAGTTCCTGGTCCCGCTCCGGTAAAGTGTTGAGGTGTTCTTCCATCACAGCGACTCGCTGGTCTAAGTTGTCCACACAGGTCTGGAAGCCCGCAATGTCCGAGCTTATACACTTGGTCTCAGCTGCCAGCACAGAGATCGACGTGTCCATGCCCTCCAGTTGGCGGCCCACAGTGGTGATTTCCTGGAGGATGTGCTCCATGGTGGCTTCCTGAGCATCGCCCATGGTGGGTAGGGACTGATCGGGCTCTGAGGGGGTCATCCCCTTTGTGTTAGCCATGGAGCGAGGCTGGTGGAGGGCTTCAGTGAAGAGAAGCTGCTGTGTGGGTTTGCCAGTGTTTTTGCCAGGAGACATCTCCAGCCACAGCCCCGGGTCCTTGTGCGGGGGAGGAGGGCCCTGACTGTCCGTGGCGTGCAAAGATCTCCCAGCGGCAATCCTGAGGATGATGGGGTGGGAGGCCTCAGGAGTTAGCGGGGCTGGAGAGGCGCCAATGCACGGAACCCTCTGGCTAGTTGTGCAGCGCAATGGCTGCTAAGGGAGACCAAAGTGGGGGACCAACAGATCTCCAAAGGCATAGCGGCCAAGGGGAAGGAGATGGAAGGTCCTGAGTTGATAGGGGCAAATCCAGGGTGGGCCACCCTGGCACCTCTGCGGCCTGGCTATCGCACAGGCAATCCTAAGGGCCAGATCAGTGCACCCAAACGCAGAGAGCAGGTGTGCAGGGCACAACCAGTGGTGAACGCAATGTGGGTGGGTGCCCTTGGGTTGGCACCGAAGGGTGTAGAAGACCAGGGGAGCGTGGCTAGACCTCTCGGTGCAATGTCCCAGATGGGTCCCGCTCCGGCGGTGCCGTCGTTGTGCTGGGGTGGTAGGGCCGCAAGCTTGAATGCTGCTCCAAGGTCTCCTTCGTGGTGCTGGTGTTTGTTGGGGCCGCAGACCCCTGGGTGGGGGGGGTCCAGACTCTCGCGGCAGCAGGGGCCAGGTGACACAAATGCCCCCAGGGCCAAGGATCTCCCCTCTCAGCCTGACTGGGAGGGGCCGGCGATGCTGTGAGGTTGTGGAAGGCAGCCGAGACCAAAGTTGCGTGACACAGTTTGCTGGGCAGGTGTGCCGCACACACTCGGATCACACATAGCAGGTGGTGATCTGGCCAGGCCTATCAATTCAATTCACGGGCCCCACACAGACTGCCAATCAGGTGGAGTGCAGATAGGAGCTGGCCGTGGTGGGGGCCCCCGGTGATTTATCGAGGGCTGCAGTCACCCGCTGGGTCCTAGGCCTAGGGAGACCTCGATGGTGTGGGACTTCGCAGCAGTGGCTGTTGCGGCTGTGATTCTGCCGGAGGCAGCCAGAGGGCAGGAGTCAAGCGGAGGACACAGCAAGTGCGGCAGGCGGGTAGATGTAGGTCGCAGAGCCCTGCCGTGCCACGGGCACCTCTTCCATGAAATGAATGGTGGCTGGGGCAGACAACCCTGTTGCAGGCTGCGCATGCCAGTCACATTGGTGTGCTGTGGGCTGTGGCTTTCCGGTCCGTCGCAGGCCCAGTGCCCCCACCTTGGTGCAGATCTGGACAGGAGGGGCCGGTGCAGCCCAGGAGCGGGAGTTGGGCGGAAGGCACAGTGAACACGGCAAGAGGAATAGTACGCAGAGTCCCCACCATGCCACAAGCACCGCCTCCATGAGGCAGATGTAGGTCGGGACGAAGGCCCCCGTTGCAGGGTGCGTCATTGTTCAGTGGGCCATGGTTTTCTGGTGTTCCCCAGGCCCAGTGCCCCCACCTCAGTGCAGGTCCGGTCTGTAGGAGCTGGTGCGGCCACAGCACCATAGGGGGCAGCCAGAATGGCAGGGCCAGGTGCCTCGTGCAGCCAGTATGGTAAGGGGGCTTGTAACAGAGCCCCCGACATGCCGAGAGTGCCACCGTCTCAGCGCAGTGCTCTGGAATCAACTGGCCATCTTCATTCGTAGCCAGACCACGCCCCTCGCCCCCCCCAGGACTGACTTTAGTTTCCAACAAGTCTGGCCCTGGGATAGTGACTGAACTTGCAGAAACTGCATTGCTAATGGGCCTGTGGAATTCTGGCTACATAGGGCCTTATTTTGAGTTTGGCAGTCCGGTGGACCGCTAAACCCATGGTGGTGGTGCTGCTCCCGCTGCACAGGCGGTCAGACAGCTTTTTTACAAGTTGGGCGGTTGTGACCGCCATGGGACCGCTGCTGCAGCCATGGATCTGCGATCCCTAGCGCTCTTGCAGTGGTATGAGGCCCCTAATATGGTGACGGTGCCACTGTGGCACTGCCAAGCATATTAGGAGTTTCCTCACTGTCACAGTTTTCATGGCAGTGAGCCCGCCATGAAAAGTGTGGCAGTGAGGAAACAAAAGGGGCCCTACAGGGCCCCCTGTTGCCTCTGCACCAGGGGATGCATGCAGGGGGGCACATAGTTTGCCCCCCTGTATGCATGCACCCCCAGTTCCTGCAGGGCATGGGCTGGAAAGTCCATGCCCGGCAGGAATTTGCAATGGCATTTCCATTGAGGTGCCTTTCTAAGGCTTACATATGAGCCTTAGCACTGCACTGCTTTGGGCCAGCCACCCCAGGACCGCCTGACCTCGATTCCAGTCTGTATCTGCCTGGCCGTCTCATTATCGCTTTGGCGGTGTGGTAGCAGGCGCTGGCGTGGTGGCCCACTGCCATACCGCCAAAGTCGTAATAAGGCCCATAGTGTTTTTTAGATACTTGTTGAATATAAATTTGTTTTTAATGTGAATATACACAAGATAAGATACATAGGGCCTTATTATGAGTATGTAGATGCGGAAGCAGGACTGCCCCACTCCAGCACCGCCAAACCCATGTGCGCACCGCATATCAGATCACAACTTTTTTCGTCACTGGTGGGAGGTTCTTTGGCGGTCCCACGGCGGTGCCTATAAAAAAAGCACCGCAATGGGAACTCCAAAGCAAGTTCCTACAGGGCATGGACTGTCAAGTCCATGCCCTGCAGGAACTAGTGGTGCATGCAGACTGTGAGGCACACCATGTGCCCCCCTGCATTCATCCCCTGGCGCAGAGGCAACAGGGGGCCCTACTGTTTCCTCTCCATCACAGTTCTCATGGCGGGCTCACTGCCATGAAAACCGTGGTGGAGAGGAAACTCGTAATAGGCTTGGCAGCGCCACAACGGCCCCGCCAAGCATATTGTGGCCTCAAGACTGCTGTAACACCACCAGGGATCGCGGATCCCTGGCAACAGCAGCAGTCCCCTGGCAGTCCGACTGGCCTACTTGTTATAGGGAGGTCGGACCACCGCCACCGTGAGATTGGTGGTCCATCGGACTGCCAAACTCATAATAAGGCCCATAGTCTTGAACACATTCACAGTGTTTTTCTGAAATGGAAAATGCAGTTTTTACCCTTATTAATGGCTCAAGTAGATTATAAGTGTGTGTCAGGTTTTGTGAAATTTAATGTAAACAAATGTGAGAAATGTATGTTTTAAGGTTATCTATGAATGAGGTCTTGATTTCACTATAAAGAAAGGTGGAGGATGTTCCACAAAACCACCCTTTTATAACAGAAGAGACAGCCACCTAACAGGGGCAATGTGGAACATTCAGATACCCCTAGTTAGCCACATAAGATTCCACATTGGGTATAAGAAAAAACTTATTCTGAAGATACTTTGGTCCAGCCACAAGATGGCTTTGTGGATCATTCAAAAAGACTGTAATAGTGATTCTCTTGGCTACCTGTTAGATAATGCAGCTTTGTGAGATGGCATGATATTGGTTCAGTTATTCGAGAAGCCATGTTTTGAAAGTGTATTGATCAAAGATTTGGAAAAGCCCAGTGAAAATGGTATTTCCATAATCTAAACTAGCTGAGATAGTATTGTGAATTACAGGTTTTTGCCATCAGTAGGAAGAAATGAGAGAATTGTCCTCAACTTTCTCAGTATGGGAAAACAGGTACGGGCAGCTTATGTATGTCTGGAGTTAAATGTTAAACTAGCATGGGTACTAGCCAGAGTTTGGGTGACACCAATTGGTGGTTAAAATAGGGAGGGGAGGAGGTCCCTTTGTGACCAGCAGCTTTGTCTTCTTGGGCTTCCATTTTAATGGGTTTGTTGACATCCAATCTTGCTACTTCAGTTAAGAATGCCTGGAGACTTTTGCAAAGAATCATGGAGAAGCACCATGTTTTGTGTGCTGACACCATATGCATGGAAGATCTGGCCAAACTACCAGACCATTGCCTCTAAAGGGTTTATGTAGGCATATAATAAAAGTACGGCTTAATGAAGACACGTGTGGCGCTTGGCACTTCAAGAAAATAAAGTCTGACTGACATGGTGTGAATCAAGAAACGCATGTTAGACTAGCGCTCGAAATGGAAATGAAATATTTGATTGAATGAGCATTCATCAAACTTTTTATGTGTAGCTACCCATGCATCAAAGAACTCTCATGCAAAATGTTCTGAACTTTAGTCATATATTTTAAGTTTAGCAAACAATGGATTTTGAATTTTCTTTGGAAAGAGTAACTTAATATTACCCATTTACTGCACTATTGTGTCACTACACTATTTCTACCTCTGTATGTGTAGAGGATAAGTAATGAGCAACTGTATATTATGTTTCTATATAGTGGTGTGAAAAGTTGCAAGCTTAGCACTGTGCATATTTTATTTCATGTTCTTTAATCTTCAGTTTGCAAACATTTTTAAAAAAATTACAGGACCAAGAAAGAGAGCCTATACAGCAGTGATAATGTTTCCTCTGCTGCACACATGCTGTGTGTCAATCATTTCTTAGACGTTTTGTCTACCAAGGTACCGCCCCTTACTCATATCCACAGGGCTGGACTTTTGCCCGTTGGGAGGGGGAACTCTGCATCCTGACAGGCAGTGGCTATTATGTTTCCCACCTGTTGCTCATCGCTAAATGACAGCAGAGAATATGGGGGCATATTAGCAAGACCCACGTTAAAATTATCGCCGTTTTAGCCCCAGGAAACTGCCGCTTAAAACGGCGATAATGGGCTTGCTAATATGCGTTATAGAATTCCAATAGAAGCCCAGGTTAGAACTGCAGGACATCTAACCTGGGCTTCTATTGGAATTCCATAACGCATATTAGCAAGCCCCATTATCGCCGCTTAGCGGCAGTTTCCTGCCGCTAAAACGGCGATAATTTTAACGTGGGTCTTGCTAATATGCCCCATAGTTTTCTGCAGCCGAATGTGCAGTAGGATAATATATGGGCAAAGCTTTTAATTTGCACACCTTTTGTTCTATAATGCAAGGATTGGTCTCTGTGACATGATATTCAAGCATGAGATAGAGGGGCAGATTTACAAGCCCCTTGCGCCACTTTTGCGTCACTTTTAACATGGGAAAAGTGACGCATAAGTGGCGCAAGGGGCTTGTAAATCTGCCCCAGAGTGTTTTGTAAATGTCAGCAGAACGCCATAATGTGATCTGGTAGTTAGTTTTATATTAAAGGTTTTAATATTGGAAAATGTCCATTTAAAACACTACTACATCCTACTTCAGTATGCTTTAATATGGCATAACACCTTCTAGTCTTCTCATTGATTGCAATCTGTAATCGAAAGGGCTAGTGTTATTTGATGGAATTATTGAAGATATGTAACTCATAGTCTTGCGTAATTTCTGTGAATTATGTGTTTTGAAACAATTGCTGAAAATACATTATAATTATGATTCAAAACTTTAAAAACATTGATTTTCATCATTTATTTTAGGAGTGATGTCATAGCACCCAATAATCTACGGATCATACACTGCAGGAAGGGTGGGACATGTCTATGCCTCTTAGGCACTGGTACAGATAATGCCTGGAGCTCAGGTCTTGTGCTGAGTTTCCGGCCTCCAGTACCACCACTGAGCATAGCCTGCAGCTGTGTCGATAATGACCTGGGTATGGTCTGCACCCACGCCTTGTGGCAAATAACCATCCTAGCAGTGTTAATTAAGTACTGGGCTCAGGAAATGGCTGATGGTCGTCTACATGAGTCCCAACATTACTAAGGTATGTAATTTTCTACACTTGTCAAAACTGGACAGATGTCAGTTACTAAAACAGCAGCTATTACAACCCCCCCACTCTTTTCTTTTTGCCTGCTCCCCAGTGAATCTTTATGGCCCCCATAGTGCTTCTTCATGGCACTCCCAGGTCCAGAATTCTGGAGTTGGGCATGATTTGAATATTCTCAAGTGTGTCAATTGCAGCCACCAGAGTTCCACAATAGGCAACACAAGCAAATCTGCCCCTGTTGAGATGACTGCAGAGCACACCATTTCCCGTGTTGATTACGCCTTTGGCCATACTGGATTGGGACACTTGACACAGTTGTCCTGTTAAATTTGTGCCAGCGATGCAGCGCTACACCAGGGACGGGCACGTTTCGTCATGACATCTTCCAAAAGGATATGATATTGAGCCTGTATGTCCTTTCTTAGCTGTTATTTCTGTGCATGGTAACATTGTCCACCGAATGAGCAAACATAGAAGTATGTATCCACTATTTCTAACTTTTAAAAAATCCCACGAGTCTTACAGCTTTTGTCAAGAAACCACAATTTGTCTCCAAATGAGTGAATATGTCAAATGTAAATGAGCATTATTGAATGTGCTAAAGAAATTGTAAATTTTTTAAGAAGATTTTTATGTATGGGTTGGTTTAAGACACTGTAAATCAACGTATATATCACTACCAAAGGGCTGGACAGCTTCTTCAGAACACACCTCAGGTGAAATTATTCCGGAACCCCAGTCAAAATTAAACTTTTTCTGGTTTGGCATTAGCCACAGGGGCCATGTTTGAGGCCTTTTTTGTGCTGATACCCTAAGGAGGCTGTTTATGCTCACACTAATTCAGCCACACTGGAAGGTAGTGGAATGCTTTGAGTTTTATATGGGATTATTGCTTTTTCAGTTTGCCCAGTCCCTAAATTCGCCTTTAAATAGCAGCCCTTTGTTTTGGTATATTACAAACAATGGTCCAATCGGGGGAAGCTACAAAAACTCAGAGAGATGATTGTATCATTGTCTCCTAACAATATATGAAATTTAAAAAGTGAGGGAAACATGCAGCAAAATCCAATTAAATCAGGAGAAATTATTTACACACAAAAATTATACTTCAACAGATTTTATTTGCAATTTCTAGAACACATGGTAACTTAAGCACTTCATATATAGACATTTAAATCAAAAGAATTTGTGTGCTCATGGCTAGAGTTGAAATTAAAAGATAAGGAAGGTGCTCAGAAGGGGTGCTATTGAGAGTGTAGAGAAGAGAGAAAATGAAGAGAGTTCCTGACCCTGTTCTTTAATTATAATTCTTCATCTAAAAGCCTGTTTAATGCATACGTATGGTATTAACTCTATCCCATTAGGGAAAAGCTGATCAGTGACAAATGCCAACGGGCGGATACTAAATATTAATACAGGCTAAGTTTAATAGGGCGTCGACGTTTCGATCCGACACAAGGGAGAGGCCACTGAATGCCTCAAACGTGGGTCTTCATCAGGACTTCAAGTGTGAGAAGTAGATGAGCGACCTGAATACAAGCTTCAATCAAGTCTGACAACAAATGCCAAAAATATGACACAATACTGGCCAGCAGGCTCAGTTTTTTTTAAAAGTGATGTTAGCCCACCTGGATGTCAAAGTCATCCAAGAATGTTCATCAGAAACACAATAAATGGCCGCCGGACTTAAATAATAGTGGGCGATATATCTTCACCTTCAAAGGGGACGTTAGGCAGGTGCCGCTCACAGTGCTTCCAAACATTCAGACTGCTAATTGGATAAATCAATTATCAAATGACCTAGCGTCTCTGGAGCGGCATCTTCATACATGGCTGACAGTGTAATGCTTTGAGTTTTATATGGGTTCAGGGCCAGACTGGGAAACGAAACCGGCCATGGCCAAGAGCTCGGTCGGCCCCGGGGTTGGCGTGTGGGGGGGGGGACTGCTAGTGGAAAAGATTGTGCCACTTTTGTTGCTAGGTGCTGATATTGCAGCATTATGCTGCAAAACCGGCCCCCAGTAACAAAAACATCCCCCCCCCCCCCAGGGGTCTAAAACCGGGCTCCACCGTGGCAGCCCACCGGGGAAACGCCTGGTGCCCGCTACGGCCAGTCCGGCCCTGTATGGGTTTATTGTTTTTTCAATCTGCCCAGTCCCGAAATTAGCGTTAAAATAGGAGCCCTTTGTTTTAGTATAGGCACATACATGAATGCTCCTGGAAACCATTCAAGACCCTGAAGTACTAGGGGGCTTATTTACAAGCCTCCTGCGCTGCCGGGGGGAAAACGCGACGCACTGGCGGCGCAAGGGGCTTGTAAATAAGCCCCTAGGGGTTTTTGTGCATTTTTCTTTAGGACTGGCGATAAAACTATGCATATGTTGCCCATATATTTGGAAACAATGCGTTAATAGTGGTTCGGGTCCCATTTAAAAACATGTCTGGGGCCACAGTATTCCCTGAAGAAGGCTGGCTCGCTGACTGCACTTTCTCAGTGTATTACGGGGCTGCGTTTAAACGTTTTCCAGGGCTGATTTTTCCTTCCCACTCCAGCCCTGATCATTGATCATCCATTGTGACATCCACAGAATTTACGACCGGGGGATAAGGTGAAAATACATTGCCTCTGGCCATTATTACCCGCGTTAGAAATGTGAACAAAAGGAAAAATGTATTCCCTTTACTCGAATTAGCCTGCACCGCATTATGAAAGCCTTTAATGCGCTTCCATTATAAGAAAAAGAAAAAAAAATGCATCTGAACCCAATCTGCTCCTTTTGCAGCGCCAGGACTCATTTGCCACCGGGTGACAAGCCACTTCAGGAGCCCCTAAATCACGCCGCCTGCCTGGCCCAATATGTGCGAACATAGAAAAGGTGGAGGGCCTCGAATAAATTCCCAGAACAGGATTAGATTTGTGCCAGGGGCGGCGAGCAGAGCAGAGGCAGACAGTACCGTCGAAGGGAGGCCTCTCTCCTAGAATTCATAAACAGCTTACTGGCAGCTCAGCGAAGGACAAACTCATAGCAAATGCAAATTACGGCTCTCGGCCGCTCTCTTCTTCACTTCCTGTTAATGTATTACTATTTTTATTGCATTTTTCGGCACAATGGAGGGGCTTCCTACGCTATTTCAAGGACTTTGTCAGATACAGAGTAGATAGAGCTTTCATAGGCAATATTCCAGAAAGGGGGGAAACGCGTGGGCTGGCTCCTATTGAGAAAAAACAATATTTTGACGAGTTTGCATACCGCTGCGCAAGCTATTCTATATTTACCTGATTTTACATGGATAATTTGCGATATGGTGTGTTCCGTCCACGCACCTGTAGCTAACCCAGGCAGTTTTGAATGCTTGCCTGATGAGTGAAAGGAATTAATTGAAAAAAAGAGGCGTGTATGAGGTCTTGTGAGAGGTGATAGCAGGATGAGGTAATGTTGAATAATGCAAGGTTTTAGATAGTTACGAGTAAATCGTATTTTGAGGCGGGTTAACTCTTATAAAAGGTCTACAAAAGGCATTCCCACATGTGCAGGTGGCATCTGGCCCTGTACACATAGGGGCAGATTTACAAGCCCCTTGCGCCACTTTTGCGTCACTTTTAACATGGGAAAAGTGACGCAAAAATGGCGCAAGGGGCTTGTAAATCTGCCCCATAGTGCCTGTGCTTTCCATACCTGCCAACTTGAAAAACAATCTCACCGTGTGAGGAGGGGATGGGGCCATCTAGGGGGCGGGGCCTGTGCTGAGAAGTACCCACAAGGGACTTTTTGAACCCCATCCCGCCCCCAATCCCCTCCCCCCCCCAAAAAAAAATATTGCTGAGGCTGGTGCCGATGTCCTGGGGTGTTTTTACACCCCTTAATGGACTTCGACAGTTTAAAGCCTTGGTAAACGAGATGGAAAACCACTATTTACAGTGGTTTTCAGCTCGTTTTCCCTGCCACTGTGTGATATCGGCTTCTCACCAGGAGACCATGTGATGGGAGCCAATATCGTGTGTCACACAGTGGCACCGTGTAAGTTGGCAGGTATGGCTTCTGATGTCACTAAGATGGATGCCCGAATTCCTAAGGCCGATGCAAGAGATACTGTCTGATGGAGCAGGGTGTGCATAACCGGTGACTTCGTATCACATTTGTGGGCGACCGAAGCGTATCTATGTACAGGGGATGTATATTACATGATTTGTATAAAAAACATAAATCTCAACCGCTATCCGTGGTCGATGGTTCATGTTTAAGCAGCATGAGAGGTAAGGAACTGTTCAATCTATCAGCCCAAACAACGGGGAATTTCCAGGAACTCAGGTCCACAACCAGGTTGTTGTTAGTCAATTTTATTGTAAGCATTGAAACAAATTCAAATATAGCAATCTTATCATGATAGTGTAGAAATAGATAGAAAACAGGATGAAGCCAAATCTCTAAAATCGATCCACCCTATATAACAGAATACGACTAATTCGGTTATTGCTACGTAGGTAATTAAAAGACAAAATTGTAAATTAGATTGCATCAGACTCCTTTAAGAAATCCTACAGTTTCCCTGACTGTCCCCACACTATATAAAGGGGACCTCTAATCTAAGCAAACTCAAGGGAACGCATAAAGGTGTCAGCTGTCAGAGTCTTCCGAAGGAGAATCTCCAACTAGGGTCATGCAGCATAAAGCCACAATCGCTAAGAAAGGTCTGTCTCTCAGGTCGTCCCACCCAGAGCTGTCCATAACTTTGTTAATATAAAACTATCACCAAATACAAGCACCTCCTTCAGGCTTTGGGTAACTTTCCATCATCCCATCGACCTTCTGCACCTCTTTCACACGGTAAAACATCCCACACGTCCTTGGTGCCATCTCCGACTCCCACAAAAACTCGTCCCTCCTATGTTATTGCATTCCTTCCCAGGCCTCTGTCGACTAAACAATAGACCCCTTTTTCTAAGTAATGATGCCTTGTCCACCTGCAGTGGGAACACAAATACATGCAACATTCCACAGTACAATTAAAGCAAGATTAAGCGCTAGTCATGAAATTAATTTTAACTTATTCAGGCCTACCATCAGCTAACTTAACATCAACTGAATAGGAATACAGCTTCTATGTGACTAGTGAAACACATTATTTTCAATTCTCAACATTATGAATAAACAAATCCTACTATGTTATTATTACATGAGTAAAGTTAAAACTATTCCACAACACATTTGGGCAGACTATACGTGGGTGTCAATATGAGACACAAAATGTCAGTTACATTCTTAATGCACATGATAGATATATATATAGTTGAGCAGAAAATGTTTTTGACTTCTTTAATACAACCCTTTTAGTCCTAAATTTGTCACATAAAATAGACGTGAGTGCGGCCTACTCATGATTATAAGGCACTCCTACTGGAAACCTTTAGGAGAAGTTGGAAGCAAACATAAAGTGCAAACTATGCTTCTCCAAGTGCAAGGGTGCAACGTTATTCTGAGAAATATTCCTTTCTCTCACTGCTCTCTCTGGCCAGTTCACCACTTGGCATGTCTAATGCCGACACACACTCCTGCCACTGCCTTCTGTGCTAGTGCTAATCCAGCTTGCAAGTGGTCTTTTTGATGGGGAAGGTGGTGTGGATGGGTGCTTGAAGACTCGTGTACAAAATGTCAGCAAGTTGGCCACAAACAAGTTTTAATTTACAAGAAAAGGCCCTAAAATGTACGAGTGGGCTGAAAAGTTCGATTAGATAAAGTTGTACAGTATACCGACTCAACAGAGATTTGCAAAAATGGCACTCGATATATGGAACCCAAAAAAGGGAACTTGTACTAGTGAATCTCAAACCCTATGTACAAATAATGTATACATTTTGATTAGTTGCAAAACAGCCAACATGCACTTGCAAAATGCCATCAGGTGGAAGCAGATGCTAAGTGCAAGGTATACAACCGTACTTAAAATTCAGCAAAAACATCTATAATGACACCACCCTAAGCGACAGCGGCAAAGAGGCATGCATTTGGAGCCCTGCATTGGAAAAGGAAAAGACAGAAGGTTGTTTTTTAGACAGAGAACCATCCCATGAGATCAGACGTAGGGTGTTTATGGGAGATACAGGCTGAGCAAGACTGTCACACTCCTAATTGCTGATTTGGAGCACATATTAACCAGAGAGACTGCCAATAACTCCCATGTCTGCATTGCAATCACCATGCTTGTGTAGCTTCCAGGCTGAAGAGTACTTGCTCCGCTTGTATGGCTGACAGACTTTGCACTGTTCAATGATTCTGCTATTTTGTCTCAATGATGTGACTTTGGAGGGATGGATTTGTGTCAAGACAAAGGGCCCAATTTAGAGTTTGGTGGACAGGGTACTTTGTCACAAATGTGTACCCTGTCCGGAAAACCCTCAGTATGCCCACTCATGGCTGAGTCAGGCAGACCTCAGTTTTCTGATGGTAGTGCCCATACTAGCTCTGCCTTCAGAAGAATTATTCTGATGGCATGTCAGAGAATAGCCATCAGACCCCTTAGCCCTATTTAGAGATGACAGTCTGTGTTTTTTTTCTGTCCATCACTACCAGGGAAAACCTGGCAGTCATGGAGAGAAAAAATATAATCATTCCCCATCAAGGGCACAACTCCCTGGGCATGGGGTCATTAGTTATTTGTTTTTGAAAACAAAGTCCCATTCTGGGAGTATGTTTTTGGAAAACAAAAAGTTTGGTGGACGGCCGCTAAAACTGATGTAGTCCGACGAGCAAACATTTTGCACCTGCAGAGGAACCACTGTGGCGGCTGTTCCTCTGGAGGTACAGAGATCACAGATGGGCCAGAGGTGATTTCTAAATGTGGTGGTCAGAAGTCTATCAGGGAGGCAAACGTTAATGTTCTCCGCCGCCTTGATTGACAGACTACCTTCCTACTTCTAAATTGGGCTGAAAGTAGTCATGGAGCTTGTTACCATTTAGACAATTCATTGGCTGTATTGAAATATTTAATATAGGCATATATTGCTACCTTGTGTCTGCTGCCTTTATATAATAGCACATATACATATTTTAATTATTGTACCTTGGGCTTTCGTTGAATGAATGTCAAGCTTTTTACTTTCAAAGGGCATCGTGTTGTACATGTTGAGAAAAATGTTTCGCGATCACATTGTAAATAAAATGAAATATACTTATTTTTAATAGATGTGATGCTATTATATGTAATGGGAGCGATAGTAATAATTGCTGTATTGCACTTCTTTGAAAGTAGGACGAAAAACCTGGCAATGGGTTAGAGTCTCTAGGTATATATGTAAATGGTTAAATAGTGCAGGTGAATGTTTACTTCTTACTTCTTACTTTTACATGCTTTTAAATATACATTATGGCCTTGCATATATGCACTGCAAGTGCCATGGTGCAGTATGTCCTCACAAGTTTTCACTGTTGCATCTTTATTGTGCTTGAGATGTGACTATATGTTCTAGCATGTGTGCATGAGTGTGTGTGTATTGATGTAGCGATGCTTTTGTCTGCCACCCACATTCACCCCTTTGACAATCAGCAAGGTTGGCTTACCTGGTGTGCTGAGCACTGGGGTTGAAGTATCAGTATTCTGGGCATCTGTGACAGCCTCTTGGAGGAAAATTGTGGCAATCATTTCATGCATTGGTTTAGGGGAAGGGGATGGACTTTCAAATTAGGACCACCACCACCCCCGTTGCCAGTAATCTCCACTCCAAGACGTAGCTAGGGGGGTGCGGTCCGCACCAGGCGGCACTATTTTGGGGCGGCGGCGGCTGCGCTGGTGACCCGTGGCAGCACTGCACACGTGTATGAAGTGCAAGCGCACCTGCTTGCAAATGCTGCACGCACCACCTAGTATAATGGTGGTGCGGGCCCTGGCGTACCATCTTTGTGGGTCCCAGGGCCGTCATTCTTGTGACGCACGAAAGCGCTACCAATGACGGCCCCGGGCCTCATTTTTGGCCAGCCCCTGCGCTGTGACGAACGCCACCACCACGCGCTCTCGTGAGTGAAATCTCGGGACTGCTGGGCGATTTTCTGCAGAACCCCAAAAAAAGAACGGGTCGTGTCTCCCGGTGCCACTGTGGAGTCTACACAGGAGAGGTAAGAGCTAAGCCTAAACCGGTGACATACATTTGAGAAATATTTAAGAATTGAGGAGTGAGTAAATGCGAGGGGCCTATCCGTACAAACACATCATATGTACTTTATGGATGCGTGACTGTAAAATTGTAACTCGAGCTTCAGTCACTGATATACAGCACTATGAAGGCCACATTTCTTAAGTGCACCTGTTACAAAACGAGTAAAAATAAGAAATGTTATTATATAGTTGGTGTTTTGTATAATTTTTTACTGTACAGTGATCTGCAAGACAATCATGGCCAGGTGGGCGCTGAGCACAAAATGAAATAAATAAAATAATGGATATTATGTTAGTATAAGGCAGTATTTACTCTTGAATCCATTTGATCAGTAAATGATGGACTCTACTTAAGTGAATTGGAAATCATGCACTTTGATTTTTCCCGTGGTGAAGTTTGAGAATTTTACCAACTTCCCTACTTTTCCCTGGTTGGGCGTCGCGATGAGAACAAAAGAGAGAGAGGAGTTCAAAGAAATTAAAATCACATATGTGAAGCCTTTATAAAAATCAATTAAAACCTTTTACAGTTTCTAAAAAGGCACCAATATTGTAGAACAGTGCTGCAGCCACGGGGCCCTTGATTCGCTGTCACAGTTCCGCAGTGAACGACGGTCATTAAATTATTCACTATGATTCTATTGTATCAGGGACGTGAAAGGCGCTGTATCACAAGCAGCCTTGCTAACGTGGAAGGGTGTGCAGTTAAACCAACCAGGCATGGAGTGAGTTCGGACAGGAGTGCTGCAGAGATGACAGTCTGTATCAAATGCTTGACATGGTTGTAGATGTGTCTTTTATGTTATGACATAACTACCACAGGGCACAAGTCTGTATATGTTGTGGTGACAAAACACTTCATTTAAACAGATGTTGTACTGTCAGGTAAACTCCAGTTTGTGGCCCAAAGAGATACTCTAGTCGCACGCTGTGTTTTTGGGAATGTATTCGCGACCCGCCCCGCTCCACCCCAGTGCTCCCCCCAACTTCCCTGCAAACGTTCATGTCATTTTAATACATTTTACGTCACCCCAGAAATCCCCAAGAGCTGTGAAATGACCAGATGTCAGCACCTTGATAGATGTTAAACTACCTGGGATTTTCCCATCCTCAAATATCTTCATTTATTTTTATTTTTTGCTAGGATCAACATTTAAGAAATGTACAAATAAAGGCGCGGAAAAGAAACAGACATTAAAAGGTTAATTAAGACAAGAAGGTTAGAGACATCGCATAACTTTATGACTCCATACAGAGTTTGGCACAAGCACTGGTCATTGCATGTGCCCACAAACTCACAGGGAATGGATGTTTCTTAAGCACGTTTGCCTTTCCAGCTGACACATGTGCTTGGAAAGAGCGTTAAGTATGGGAAAGTTGCAAGACCAGCTTTCTCGATGCGGAGCACCTGGGCCACTGTGGCGTCCCTCCCACCTTCAAGGGGTAGCCGGGCGGTGGACTTCTTGTGAATGAATATTATGTGTGAGGGTCCTCGATCCTAATTTCTTTAATACCGGTTGTGGGTTCAAAAGCGTATAAAAAGACAGATGCAGAAATAAATGTTCTATTCTGCAACGTTATGTGCATTTTATGTGACGTTCACTAGGTCCTGACTCCTGCACCAATTTTGTAATCTGGGCAACATTTACCGTTCTGGGAACTTGTGAAGTCTGTTGACACTGTAATTGGTTTTGTATTTTACTATGTAGGGTGATTTACATTTACATTAGCTAATGGCTGGGAGGTTAGAAGAGAGTAGTTCTCGCAGTTTTGACTGTTTAGTCACTGACCTCTGTTACTTCAGCAATACTGGAAGTTATACAGTTGTTTTACCAGGAGTGCAGGCCTTTGGAAGGCATGTGGATGAGAGAGCATGAAACTGCCTGCGCTGTGGGGAAAAATAGGTACATTGTATTTTTTTTACTCTTGAAAGTAATGGGGGGTAATTTTGGGGAAAAATTGGCAAAGCAGGTTTTGAGTACAATTATTCCTTCCTAAAATAGAATGCCTTGAAGCTGTGGACTTTCTTGCAGCTCCAGCACATGGGGGCAGGGGCTAACATAGTTATTCAGTATGCATGTGACATCATGGTGTGTGCCATCACAGTCAGTGATGTCACAATGCATGACATCACACGTGGCATCACAGTAAGTGACATCACAAGAAGTAACATCAGATATTATGATCTCACACTTTTGTTTTTATTAGGTATATCATGAGTGCATTTAAACACATTATGAGATTTAACAAATTAGATTTTGCCTTCGGGTTGTGCTAAAAAGAGGCGCAATCCCGATGCAAAATCTTTGTCTCAACTAATTTTACACATTTTTTAAAACCCTGCCACAAAGAAATTGGCAACAAGGAGAAGCATGTTAGTAGATCTTTTATGATTAATTGGTTACAGAGTCTGCGTTTTCTAATATTTTTATAGGGTTAAGACATCTGCTGCAGAGGTGCTCAGTAAATATCAGAGAATAATAATTGGTGAGATAACCCTGGAGGTTAAAATATTTCTTGGAGAGATTTCTGTTTGTGTAGTCCCAGATCTGACTGAAAGTAGTATAGAAGGTTAATGTGCCTGCAAAGCACATCATGTAATATGCAGATGGCAGAATTGTTTTTTTTTTAAATATAGCTAGGTAAGTGGGTTACTGCTTTGAACACAGATCCTTTTGTTACTTGCAGTTCTTAAAAACTAAGCCTTTTAATGTAGCACAGTGAGCTAAGTAGGATATGTGACTGCTACACCTTTTAACCCTTACTGACTCATACAACACATCTTGTACACTGCATGATTTATTGTCAATCTGTATGTTATGTGAATCTCTCTGACACTCTGCATTGGGATGCGAGGTTAGTGTTGGGCATGCAGCACCTCCTCTCCGACCTTTGCTTTCACCTGCAGTGGAGTAGAGAGTGGCGTCGTAACTTAAACACTGCCAATCCACCTCTGCTGCTCCTTTTTCCCCAGCATCCCCCCGCCCCTGCTACCTGCCATGGGCGGCAATCTGGGGGATAGCCCCGGGCGCCAGAAGCTCTTGCTACGCCACTGCTCCACTCTTCTTGTTTTCATTCTCTCCTTGGCACGTGATCTTAAATCATACCAACGCTTTTGAATCTGGTCCTGTTGGTCACTGCCACATCATTAGTGAGGTCTCTGATATGACCACATTTTAGTATTTTGGTGGTCTCTGGAACATTTAGAGAGGACTTACCAAAAACTTGTCCTCTCCGTTCTCTCATATTGCACCTGGCTAACTGTCTGGTTTTCTGATATCATCAGTGGCTGTTGGTGGGACATTCACAATTGTTTGTATTATTCCAAATCGCAAATTGCTAATTGGTATTTTGTAAATCATATCGATTCGGTATCTCAGTACAGGGTATGTGAGTACATCTAAATTTACGAATTGCTTTTAGTGAGTGGTTATTTTTCGCAAACTTAGATTCATAAAATCAGATTTTAATACATTGGGGTCTTGGTGCAGTACATTTATTCTTATCCTAGATTTTACAAAATCGGAGAACAAGAACATTTCTGAAGATAGAGAAGGTCCGATTAGACTTCCTTTCAATGCACTGAGCTGTTTTTCATCTGTTGAAGACTTAGGTGATATTTGCCCATAGACATTGTGTTCAGAGTGAGCAGGTGTGTAC
This sequence comes from Calotriton arnoldi, assembly GCA_963921515.1. Taxonomy (NCBI): domain Eukaryota; kingdom Metazoa; phylum Chordata; class Amphibia; order Caudata; family Salamandridae; genus Calotriton; species Calotriton arnoldi. The sequence goes on from CAWUFW010013949.1 coordinate 160,521, forward strand.
CAAAATGATATCCTTCAAAAAGGTGATTGCATGCCTCTTTCATTCCTGCCCTTTCATTCCTTACATGTTTTGCTTTCATGCATGAAAGTGCCCTTGCTGTAAAAATCGTTTTATTGTGAGTAACAAGTACCAGGCTTTTCTGTGCATCCCAAATCACAATCCCACACCAGAAGCATTGGCAGCATAACATTTTAGCCTTTCCAAAGAACATTAAATAATATGGAATGCTACAACTGTCTAGTGTTTGCAGGGTTAAAGCGAAAATGCTAACCTGTGCACACAAAAAGTAAAATGCTGCCATGAAAGAATGTATTTTTCCAGATATAGAGCCTCTGATATTAGGTCCAGTCATTTGCTCAATGTTTTCAGGGCTTGAAATACAACAGCCTGGCTTGTGTTTTTTCAATTAAAAAGAATGCTCAAATAAATAGGGCTATTAACCAATGAAGGAAGTGACCCGATTAGGGTAACCCGGGTCACTCGCGACCACCTCTCAGCCTGCCATACAAATGAAGAGTCGGTCAGACAATAGAGAATACAAACTAAGTAAGTTTTATTCAGGATACACTCGAGTGGAGTCAGGTCTGACCAGCCTCCTTGGTAAAGGGAGCAATAGTCAAAGCAAGAGGTTTGGAAATGGGGCTCACAACCGGTACACCAGAAAATCCTACCGAAACATTATTATGGCCAGACAGAGCCGCCCCAGGGACCAAGGAACGAGAAATAGAACTGTTCGTCGCACCTGTATCCCCCAAAAATTCCTTAGCCGAACCATGCACGTCCGCACTAACGTACGGACCTCTTTGGTCTACAGGTATCAAAACTGGTCCCTCACCCTGTCCCCGGCTGTCCTAGCTGTAAAACATCCCTGTCACCTCATCCGTATCATAGTCATCGTGGTAGTACTGTTTGCCCTGAGGGTCATCAAAGTAGTTCTGCTCAGTACGACCCTGCGATGTCTCAGCTGTCTGAGCCCTGTCCTGGCCACCATCTCCACACTCCCGTCCACGAGAACCCCGTCCTCTAGGGGCCGCGACCTTTTACAAAAGTACTGGACACTCGCTGCGCCAGTGTCCCTCCTCCTCACAATATGCACACCGATTCGGCCCTATCGGTGTAGTATTCCTGCTAGTGCGAGGAAGCTGCCGGGCCGGACCACCACGTCCTCTACCATTCCCTCGAGAAGACTGCTGCAGCAACACCTTCATCCTGAAATCCTTATGCTTTTTCTCCATCTTTTCCTTATCCTCATTCTCCCTGTGCTCGTAGTATTGCGCCATGTTCAAGATAACAGAAGGAGAAGACGTGGACCAGGTTCTCTCGGAAGCCTGTATTCAAGTCGCGATCTCCGGGAGCAAATTTGAAACAAACCTACTGACAAACAAACGCACACCACCTTCAATCAACAAGTCCTGTCCACTATAATCCAAGAACACACTTTCAAACCGGGTGAAAAAATCAGACACACTCTCATCTTTCTTCTGAGGACAGGCCGAGAGCTTGTCCCAACCAATCTTTCGGGGTGGGATAAGGGAATGCATATAAGTGATAATACGGCCAGGCAGAGCAAGTATCTCTGCCTTAGGCTTCTCACCAGGCTTCCTTTCCTGGTCCCATACCTTAATTTGATCCCAGGTACCACCCAATTCAGCAACATGATCCTGTGTATGTACCTGCCTCCAAATATCAACGGGCACCAACAAACCAAAGAACATTTCAATATCCGCATGCGTCATCACCGTTGATGAAGCGGCCTCAGCCAATTCTTTATAATATGCAGTAGGATTTTTCCTAGGGTCAGGTAACTGGGTCTTAAGGGACAGGACTTCACTCCTTTTCCATGGGGTATAAACCCACTGTTCTTGGAAACGGGCCGCTACCCCTGGTCTAATAACGACATCATGCTGATCCTGTTGCTCTGGTATTTCAGGGTGATATATGGGATGCACTTCCCTCATCGGGTACTGAGACACCGGGGTGGGGCTCTTCTCCAGTAGCTTTCCCCGATAAGCAATCAATGTTGCAACGTTACCAAAGACATGAGCAGGCTCCATATCAGTAACATACACATGATCCCTAATATCGTATATGATCTGAGGTGCTGCACCCTTGAAAAGCTGCTCCCAAAGACCGATCAGAGTAGCCGACATGTGCATAAGGGCATGTTGCTGTACAAAAGGCTCATAATCTTTCATCACGTCCCACACATCCTCCACACAATAAATGGGATTCCTGGCCCACTGTGCAACCTGATTAGCTACTATCTGTTTTTCAACCTCGCCTACGTCAGATCGTATCAGTGTTCGCCCTAATCGGTCCTTGAATTTCGTCCAGTCTCTATCTTCGGGCCGCACACTGGTGTCCCAATACTCCGCAATGTCGGGGAATGGAGGAAAACAGTGGGAGTGACAACAGAGGTAGTGGGCATTAACGTCGCTGCTGGCTTGCTCGTGGGTGTAAGAGCTGGCGAAAGGGATACCGTAGCAATAGGTGTTGCAGGTATGCTAACGGTCGTAGTTGCCACAGATGGCGAAGACAGAGAAAGGACAGGAGGTGCCGTGGCCAAGGCAGACTGAGCAACAGTAGCGGGAGCAGAGACAGCAGAGGCAGAAGAACCGGGCAGCTGGGCCTGTGGGGGAAGTACGGGATATACCCTCTGCGGGGCATACAGGGGTGGGGGTCGAGCATCTAGCAGTTCCTCTACAAAAGCGTCATTTTCTTCTCGGGCTACATATGATTTATCAGTATTCAGTCGAAACCTCCTATCTGCACGTTCAATTCCTACCTCCTGCATCTCTCTATCATGCGCTATAGCTTTCTGAGTCAATGTGTGCATCTTCACCTTCCGGGCCTCTTTCTCTGCTTTCATTCTCCTCTGTTTAGCCTCCTTTTGCAATGTTCTGAGGGAATCAAACATCGACTGCCTACTCCTTTTCGCAAACAACTTCTCCTGTAAAAAACTACGTTTTTGTTTATCAAAGGTGCCTGTCAAAGGCCACTGTAACTCGGCATTGTCCCTCGTATAGTTGTGCCATAACGTACTAAACATAATAGGGCCAATGCCATGTTTTACATACATTTCAAAATTCGGAGTGCCTTCCGGAGGCGCTGGCTGATTCTCTTCCAGTCGAGCATCAGCGGAACAACAACGACAACAAGCAACCCAAAATTTACTACACCCGGGCATTTTCAAAAATATACCAAATTCATTATGTTGCCCGACAAAGTGTTCACAGACACTTTGTGCCAAAAGCGGTCAGCAACTCGCACCAAATCCAAAGGCGCTCCTCAAACCGCACCAAATCCAAACCAAAATGGTACCATATTCACAAAGAACCAAAACAAACTCACCTAGTGCACACAGGTAGAACAAATGTATTCTCCACTGCCGACTCTTCGGACCAAATGGTCAGATCCAAGGGTTTCGCCGTTCAGGGCCCCAGTCGAGATGATCGCTGGGCGAGGCACCGACCGGTCAGACAGACGGGGCAGCTGCGAGTTCAGGGCTGTCTCATGCAGGGATCCCTGGTCCGCCCGTCCGACCCGACATGGCCCCGACCTCCTCACCCGTCCACGGGCGAGGATGGGTCACCCGATCGGGTCCCTGTTCGGACGCCAACTGAGGGAAGTGACTCGATTAGGGTCACTCGGGTCACTCGCGACCACCTCTCAGCCTTCCATACAAATGAAGAGTCGGTCAGACAGTAGAGAATACAAACTAAGTAAGCTTTATTCAGGATACACTCGAGTGGAGTCTGACCAGCCTCCTTGGATTGTTGCAGAGGGACTGACTTCAGCAAGCATGGTGATACAATAAGTATAGTTCAAAACCAATAAAAACCCGCCCTGACTGGAAATTTCCAGTTGGTAGCTGGTGAACAAAGGAGATACAGAAGGATTGGTTTTGATCCTGAGACCGGGCACATGCTATCTCAGTGCCAAGGTCACTCTGCCTGCCCTTGATGCTCTAGGGTGGGAGCAGGCCTATCTAGTGGGAAAGGTATGTACAGACAAAGACAGTGTATTCATTAGTACAGCGAAGCTTAACCTTGGAGAAATGAAAACGATTGCAGCTGCTTTCAACTGGGGCAAAACATTAGAGAGACAGAAGTTAATTTTCGATCACGACTCAAAATGGCGGCTGGAAATAAAATGGTGCAGCGAATGCTAACTTAAGACATTCAATGCATGGATAACTCAGCTAACACATTTTTATTCCAACACCAATGGAAGAACACTGAATCATGTTCTACAGATCATCAGCTTTCATGGCTGACTTTCTTTTTATTCAATCTTCCTGATCCCTATCACAAGGTTAACTAAGTTCATCTCTGTAGTTCTTGCTGTATGTAGAATATGAGTGAAGAATGCTTTGGATAAAGGTGCTAAATGATCCAGTTAAAAAATATAAATCCTTCTAATGATCCCTTAGACCAAGGTGATCCAAAGCCACTATTCAAGCCTTTTCCCCATCCTGACACAGAAGACATTCAAGAGGCATCCACGTAGCTCACAGGAAAATACCAGATGCCGGAGACACAATGATAGATTGAAAAGTGTCTTGTCCATTAGTTCAGAACATTGGTGACACTCGTGTTGTGCTCTTACTGACCAGCCAGGGGAAATGTATGAGGATTCTAGTTGAATTTTTAAAGGATCGACAGATAGCATACTGCAATAGATTTGTAACTACATTATTGCTGTATTACTTGATTTCTTAGAACTTAAAGATTGGGGACTAATATAAATAAATAAATCTGCAAGAGTTTCTTACAGGTCTCAAGGGATGTATGACGGAACAACTCATGCCTTTACCATGCAGTCTTTAAAATGCATATACCGTGACCACACATGTCTTTACCATGCATACCTTTACCATGCATACCTTTACCATGCATACCTTTACCATGAACATGCAGAGGATTCCATTAAAGTAACCATTACCATGCAAAATTTTACCACACATACCTTTACCACGCAAACCTTCACCACGCTTTATGTAAATAGTAAAAATTACAATTAAATAAAGAAAAAATAATTTAATATATTTAGCCAAATGTATTTAAATATACGAAACAATGTTTTTACAAACTTAAAAAGTACTGCTGCGCAATGTAACAGAAAACAACACAGCACAAAATAAAACAAAGCATCACAACAGTAAGCAAATAAAAGTAATGTGATCTCCATTTCTACACAATGTGTAACTCTGTCCCCAATCAAAATGGTGGACAAAATCTCTGAAAAAGGTCAAATATATATGGAAAAAACCACAAAATAATTATACTTTTAGTCACATATTTGTTCACCCAAAAACACAGATTAAAAGAATGATTTTACTGAAAATTGTCGTTAACCCTTACTAACCGAGTCATTTGGAGCCGACTCGTATGGGTCTACGGATCACGTTTCCGACCGACGTATTACGATGTCGTATTCAGACAGCCTTTCCGAATCGGTTGTTCCGACACGAATCGGCTGTCGGAATCTAACTTTGGGGGCCCGTAGCAGGCCCCCTTTCACCCAGGGCCCTCTGAATGGGGCTCATGGGGGTACCCATGGAACACCTCTTCAATACCATTCACATTGTGGCAGGCACCATGGGGTGCCTGCCACAGGGTGCACGAGTTTCCCCAGCCACCCCTGTTTTCAATGGGTGCCTGTGTAGTCAGTCGGAACACAGGCTCCCATTGAAGTCAATGGAGTCCGACCGAACGGTGTTCGGAACCATCGTAATCGGTCGGTCGGACTCCCCGAATCCGATTCAGTCGGAAACCATTCCGAGTCGGTCGGAATGTTTTCCGACTGACATCATGATGCGGTAGTAATTATAAATATAAATATTAGTGCCTGTTAAAGGAAAAAATGTATTACAGCTATTGGATTTTAACATTTTTTAAACATTTTTAGAATTTATTGTCTACAGAGTTTACCAACTGTAGGAACATTTAGATTAGTCAACGTGTAGAAATTTGTCATAACTGTAAGTAAAAATAAATTCAGAAATGGCATTTCAAATAGCAAAACGAAAGCTTACAAAGTAATAAAAAACTTAATTTGCTATTATTTTTTGACTAACAAAAAGTGTTCCAAGAAGAACACGTACAGTAACTGTATGAGCCAATTACAATTCCAACCCCAATAACTGTTACCTCAGGGAAGGTGCGAGGTACCTGGGGGGCAAATTTACTATTCTAACTCCGCCAAGTACTTGCCTCGGGGAAGGTGCTGGACAATGGCTGGGAGACAAATTTACTATTCTAACTCCATCAAGTACTTACTTCAGGCAAGGTACTGGGCATTGGCAGGTGACACATTTACTATTCTAACTCCACCAAGTACTTACCTCAGGGAAGGTGCTGGGCAGTGGCTGGGAGGCAAATTTACTATTTCAGCTCTGTCAAGTACTTACCATAGGGAAGGCGCTGGACAGTGGCTGGTGGGCAAATTTACTATTCTAACTCCGCCAAGAACGTACCTCAGGGAAGGTGATGGTAAGTGGGTAGGGGCAGGTTTTCTATTCTAACTCAGCCAACTACTTCCGTTTAGGGAAGGTGCTGGACAGTGGTTGGGTACAGATTTTCTATTCTAACTCCGCCATGTACTTACCTCAGGGAAGGTGCTGGACAGTGGTTGGGGGGAAGATTTTCTATTCTAACTCCGCCAAGTACTTACATTCAGGGATGGTGCTAGACATAACCAGGGGGCAAATTTGCTTTTCTAACTCTGCCAAGTAATTACCTCAGGGAAGGTGCTGGTCAATGGCAGGGGGCCAGGTTTTCTATTCTAACTCTGCCAAGTGCTTGCCTCAGAGAAAGTGATGGACAGCAGCTGGTGGGCAGATTTACGTGTGTTTTACAACAAGCATTAAACATAAATAAAAACTTTAAGAAACAAAACAGAAATATTGCATTTTTTTCTCATATTAACATACCACACATATATTTTTTTCTTCATTTAGCTGAAAAATAACTCCACGATAAACAGAAACAATTGAAAATCCATCTTTGACAGGGAAGAGGGCGTAGGTGGCTCTATTCTGTGGCCCTTCCCTTCTACATACATATTACGAGAGGTGTTTTTCGTCCTTCCATAGGCTCCCAGGGATGCCTGTACCATTAAGATCTCTGAAGACCAGCCAGACAGGGCGGGAAGCAACCTGTGGTTTTTTGTGACGGGCAGCACTTTAAACCAATCCCCAGGAGAGGGGCTGCTCAAGATCCTGGAAGAGAAGATGGAGGGAGGTCCGACATTGGAAACACGAGATGCTAGGAAGGAGACGTCGAACGAGCGTATAGAAGCAAACCCCGAGATGGCTGCATTCTATGCTGGCACAATCGAAGGAGAAGCCACCACTGATGTCGGAGGAGTACCAGGAGGCCACTGATCCTACGAGCCACCCCGCCACATTCCTGGAGGAGCGTGGCTGACCAAGGTACGTGCTTGTGGCTGGGGAATAGTGGCAGGTGGTAAAAAGGGAAGACCCTCGGGAAATACTGATAGAGGGTTCCCCGTGTAAAAATTTCCCTTGCCTGAGTCAAACAAAGTTTTTTACCTGACAGCGGTTCTAACATGCAAAAGCAAGTAATTCCCCAATTTGCATTTTTTTTTATTGTGTTGTCCATTACTTAACGCCATATGAAACTATTCAGAATATTGGTGTTTTCCATTCAACATAGTGTAGTAACTGGGTTCTGGAACTCACACAGCTTTTCTGCAGCACTGGGTGATGGGACAGGAATTTTTCATTTAAGCTGGTGACCTCCCTCACAAATCCCATTCCCTTCAAGCTCCGCATAAACCAGTTGTAAGCACTTACCTGTGGTTTTCTTTTCATCCGTGGGGCGTTTCCTGCATGGTGGTCCTGGGTTCCTGCTCCTGTAAAGAAAAGAAGAAGAGGAGAACTACTTACCCCATGACTTCTGTACTTTCTTATTGGAATAATAAAATGAGCAAGCGAGAAAGATATAGCCTCAAGACTTCTATAACAGGACAATCTGAGTTTATTACTCGCTGCTCCCTGCCCAAAACCTGCCACCATCTTACAAGTACTTTAAGGAAAAACTATCACAGGTAAAAACAATTTCAAAATCAAATAGCATTACTTTAACATAAATATTCAATCCCACAGGAACTAATAAGCCAAAATAAAATTCTTGCAGTATAACAAGGAAACAAGTTTTTTACCTAATACATTCTTAAATATTAACCATTATTTTTCCATCTTTAACTCATAACAGAATCTCAATGAACTATCTCATGTCGAGGAACCAAAATCATAAATCAAAGTATAAAAAGAACTCCAACACAACAGACCAAATCTTCAATCCCATGAGAGTAACTCCTAGGACTTACTAAATATTAACATTCCTCCTGAACTTTCTAAAACCTTCAACCAATAACCTTTTGAACTATGTGATAATGAAAACCCTCTTAAACACATACTAATTTTCTGTACCATTCATAATACAGTTACGATAGAGAATAGTGAAATTTGGATGACGGATGGAACTTTTAAATCAACACCCTATCCATTTGCCCAAATTTATACTATTCAAGGAAATGTAAATAACACCATCATCCTTTTAATATATAGCTCACTGCCAGACAAACATTCCTCAACATATACTGAATTTTTATCAGCTATAAAAACCAAAACAATTAACAAAAGTCCTAGGAAATTATTAATTGACTTTGAATTAGAAATGATAAATACTATTAATAAAATTCACCCATTTACCCCAATTCAAGGATTTTTTTTCACTTTTCCCAGGCGTAATAGAGAAAACTTCAAAAAAACATCCTTAGTTGGAGAATACTTGACAAGCATTTAACTACAATATGAACTTCAGAAACTAACAGTATTGTGTTTTGTACCTCCTGAATGTGTGGACGAATTCTACACCTCAAATAAAATTGGAATGTTTTACCCAAAATGTGGACAAATTGTAATCACTTCTAAATTACTTTAAAAATACATAGATAGGCCATCTAATCAGGTTAGGTCACAGAAGAAAATCACATTTTCCAATTGAGTGGTGGAACTGCTACTCGGCCTGCTTAGAGGGAGGTTCAAAACCAACAATTCAATAGAAGGATGGCATAATTCATTATAACAGCAGTATTAGTAAAATCCATCATAACCTATACCATTTCTTGGGAATTTTGATAAAAGAACAAAGTTTTCAAGAAATGAGAATGGCACTATCACTGTCAGTTACTCTGAATCACTGAGTTTCTAAAAAAAGTAAAGAAATGCCAGAGATATCATTGTGCAAAATTCAACAATTTTTGTTGATGGGTGCTTCAGAGTACCTAAACAATCTTGCGTACATTCTACACTATCAAAATGAAAAACATCTTATGGTGATTGCTCTCCTCTTTTACACTCTTAATTAATTACATTGGCATTTTCACTTTTTTTTCCCAATAAATAAAGAAGTATAAACCCTACCTGCGGAAGATTTCTTTTTCAAATTTGGTGAGTTTCCTCAACTCCACTCACCAAAAATTACAAGTAATCAGATGAAGAAAAGAGAACAATCCAAGTCAAAAACCAAAACATTTTCTTTCCTGGGTTTAAAATGTTTAAAAAACCCATCTCCTACTTCCCCTTAATCACAATCCGAACTGGCCTCCAAAATTTGGGGAAAAAACATGAAGTTAGTTAAAACAATGAACTTTTAAAAGAAATTAGATCCCTTATAAAAAATGTAAAAATCTAAATCTAAATATAATCCTTTTCTTCTTTGCCCAGAATTACTTCTTACTTCCTGGAGAATTTCTAAAAACCACAACTCAAAAAATTCTAAAAATCATTATATTTTGATAAAATAGCTTTATAGAAAGAAACATCACCTTTAATTTCTTTTTCACACCTATATTATAAAAATAAATCTACAGGTCCAATGTGTGCATACGAAACAACTTCTATGCTGATCTAAAACTTGTTAAAAAAAACATAATGCAAACTTTTTTTAACATTAATACCATTAACTACCTCCCTGTATCTCTCCTTACAAAAAAGTACTACTCTATATGTTTACAAAAGGAAATTAGTTTCTTCTTAACTGAGTGCAGCTCCACTGTCCACCTGACCTTGACCGCGACACTCCACCGACTGCAAAAAGAGATGCAAAACCGAGGAAGTCAACCAAAAGCAGAGAAATTAAAAAAGGACAATTTCTACCAATGAAATAAATGGAAAAGTGTGGGGAAATTGTTTTTAAACAAACATTTTAAAATGCTTGATAAATATTAAAAATAAGTCTACTCTTGTTGCAAGAAAATTAAAATACTGTATTTAAAAAATGTATTTGAGTTTTTATAAATGGAATAAAAGTTTTAAACTTTTTTATTTATTGTGGTTTAAAACACTTTTAAACTTATGATTAACAACTTTTAAAATATAATAATTATTTTTAATTTAATAAATGTCTAATATTTTTAAAAATTACTTAAATTTTTTATTTACTTTTTAAAATAAAATTTACATTTCAACAAATAAATTTCAGGAAAATAAAAGTATGACTGGAGTATTAATATTACTACCTGAGCATTGATACACTTCCCCACCCAGTACCCCAATATCCCTTACATCCCACTCCTAAAATTCTATTTTAAATATTTTAAAAATGTCTTGCAATAATTATTTTAAAAATATGAAAATATTTATTAAATGGATTACATAATTAATACTCAGGTATCATAGTTGATGCCTGGATATTGATACACTTCCCCACCCATTACCCCTATATCCCTTACATCCCGCTACTAAAATGTTTTTTTGATATTATTAAAATATTTTGCAATAATTTTTTGAAAAATATTACAATATTTATTAAAAGGATTACTTAATTAAGACTCAGATATATATATGTTTGCAAAAATATGCACATAAAATTACATTTAAAAAACGTAACCATACTTACATTTATTTACAATCATACTTACCAAAAGACCGTGGTAAAGGCATGCGTGGTAAAGGAATTTGTGGTAAAGACATATGCATGATGAAGGCATGTGTTGTTAAGACATATGCATGGTAAAGACTTCATGGTAATTGCACTGCATGGGAAAGGATGTTTCCCGTCTCAACCATTCTCAATACTGGCCCACTCCCATGTGTACTAGCTTACAGAGTGTCAGTGAGATCTCTGCTCATTTTTCTGCTCTTCAGTTCAATATCCTATCCACACCGTCAGGGTGCCAAGGAAAATCTAACTTGGCGGGCCAAAATCCATTTGGCTAGCAACAGCCTAATCGTGTGTTCATTTGGACATATGTGAAGTGCTGCTTGGGGAAAAAATGCAGGGCGCAACCAGGTACGCTCAGGGAGGCCTTATCACATCTGATGTCCATAGGCAGTAAACTCTAAAGAGCTGGGGCAGTGTGAGAGAAAGACTACTTAGAACCCCAATGATTTACAACTTTTTTGTTTGTAGTCAGAAAGTATCTTTGCTTCTAAGACTTCTCTGACTACCAGAAATTTTCAGCGAGTTGTGCAGGTATGCTGGTTGTTTTTAATGAAGTGCTTTGAAAATAATGCATGCACTTGTGAACCAAGGGATGCCAATGGAGGGCTCCTAGCACCTGAGTGAAGTAGTCAAGGTTTGAGGTGAGTTGAGCTGGTAACTGATTTGCATTAGTGAAGGTTTCTCTGAGGCACAGTTTCCCCTTTTGGAATCATGTTGGGTAGTCTTGGGAGGAACAGGTAGTGATCTCTGGAACCACTGCATTCTTCACCGATGTGTTCTCAAATGGAAACGTTTTTTAACTGCACCTGTCCCTTTATTGGACACGGGATGCTTTGATAAAATATGTCCTAATATTGGAAAAAATGCAAGGATGCTGGTATACTGGATGCTGGTTCCTTGGAGCCATCATCCCTGCTTTTGTAGCCTATCAAATTATGGTCTACCAAAGTAATATTCATTAAAAAGGTCATTTCTTGACACCCTGTAAATGGAGTCACAAAATGACCTGTGATGCGACCTATTAGTACATGGGTCACATTGCAAATTCCATTCCCATCCACAATGCAATCTGCACAACCCTGGTTTGTGAATATGGATATTACATGAGGCCATATGTTTTTTTTTACCATGAACATTACAGATGTGATTACAGGTGCCACAAAGGAGCCTGAAATATTTATTGCACCCAGAAATCTGATACCACTATTTTTGGAATTGATCAGGTATGATAAACAGCACCTGTTACAAGTTTTGCCCTAACAATCGGGCACAGTATGTGGATTTTGGTACTTTCTTCGCCGAGTCTGCTTGTCCTAGTACTTACTGTGCCTTTATCACCTGTTAAATATCACCAGGTTTGACCTACAGAAATGTAGTCCCTGATTGAAATAAACTCTACTCCACCTGTAACTTGTGTGCAAGCAGATGTTTTCATAGGGACTTTAAACGACCAGGACACTCATAATCGAGGATACAAGGTTTAGTTTAGTACAGGATGAATTAGCACATGACACTGTCCAAAAGAGTGTAAAATGTGTATTCAGTTGCCAAGACTTTGACGCATTGAACGGGGAACCTGACAGCATTTTTTTTAAAGTTAGGCACTGGGCTAGTCTTTAAGCCCAAATCAACAGAATACCTTTTGCAGGTACAAATGTCAGAGCACACTGGTGTCTATGTATCATGTTCCCATGCCTATTTTCTGATTTATTGTCCCAACTCCTCTTCCTGTATTGTATCCTGAAAGGGGCCTACATATTCCAGCAACAACTGAGGTCCTGAAGGCTGCCATTGTGAAGAAAACTGGTTTAGCTCTATCTAGCTCCTATAGATGTAGACTTACTAGTGAAGAATAGATATTTCGTCTCAGTATCCAAAGCAATCAACCTCTATAGCAACAAATGAAAGTTAATTTAATCCAGGCTACCAACAGAATAAAACACAACATTTCCATCAATTGATGAAACTTTGCTCTCTTTTTGATCTCATTCTGTTAGAGCATATGGAAACAGCCTAAACCACGCAATCAAAACAACGCGTGGCTGAAAAACGCAGGCGGAACCACGTATGTCTAAACCACGCGTATGCCTTTACTACACATATGTGTGGTTTAGACGTACGTGGTAGTTAGCGCTCTAGACTCGGGCAGAGGGTCGGACTGGGCGGAGGCGACTTCCGGATGAGGAATGGACGGACGGAGTAGCATGGTGAGTACGATTTTTTTAAATTATAAAATGCAAATTGTTGGGAGGCCTGTTTTAGGGCTCGGGAGGGGGGCAGCGAGGTCGAGTTCTGGGGTGAAGGTTTTAGGGCTCAGGTCAGGGAGGGGGGTCAAGCTCGAGATCTGGGGTGAAGGATTTAGGGCTAAGGGTGGGGCGGTTTTAGGGCGAGGGGGAATCGTGGTGGAGTTATGGGGTGAAGGTTTCAGGGCGAGGGGGAGGGGGGGTCGGGTGGAGTTCTGGGGTGGAGTTAGGGTGGGGGTGTCAGGTTGAGTTCTGGGGTAAAGGTTTTAGGGCTCAGGGTGGGTTGGGGTCAGGTTCTGGGGTGAAGAATTTAAGGCGAGGGTGTTAAGGTTGATTGCAAGTCTGGAGGGCGGGTTTTAAGGCTCAGGGCGCAGAAGTCGGGGGTGTTTTAAAGGCTGGGGTGGGCTTAGTATTTAGGCTGGAGTCTGCATTTAGGATTTAGGGCAGGGTGGCTGGGGGCTAGGGCAGAATCTTAACCAGGTATATGCCTTTACCAAATATGCCTTTACAACTAAATTCGCTGTAAAGGCTTGTGTGGTAAAGGCATGTGTGGTTAAGACGCCGTCTTTTTTAAGACCACGTTGTTCAGTCATGCGTGGTTGGGGATTGCGTGGCTGCAACATATAACTCAACATTTACCACCATTCCTCTATACTAGAGCCCTCACGGTATTATTCTACCCTAATAAAGAGTCTGGGAACTCTCATTTATGCTGCTTCCAAGGCAGTAAGGTACCCATTGATGTGCATACGTGCAAAATCCTTCCTATCTCTGTTCCACACGGCTGAGTGCTTCATCAGTCTCCAATTAATGTCTAAAAAATACTATTGTAATAATTCCATATATATGTACCTACGTGGTACATATATTTTCAAGGCATTCAGAGGTGGAGTTAGGAATAGTATATCTATACTTCCCTATATGCATTTACATTTTGATTCTTTGGCACTCGATAGCCTGTCTTTGATTTTCTTGTCCCACAATATTGTTGGTGCCAATATACAGCAGTGCAACCACCATGGATAATTTTTAATATGCGAGCTTTTTGAAGGTATCTTCTACCTTTCCTCATAATTTCTCCACTGGATTTCTTGCAGAAATGCTTCAAGTTGTTATAATCAATAAACCATAATAAGGGCCTTAAGGCCTAACCAAAACAATGACAAAGTGCAGACCAAAAGGCAACATAGTCTGTATACAGTGCAGATTGAAAGTCAAGCCAAACCACACACTGAATCACAGTAAATGATTTTGTTTTGTCTCTTTTCATGGTAGCTGCAAACACTGTGTGAAAACTTCATATTTTTGATCAATTGCACAGCCATGTGTATCAACAGCGTGAATTATGGTTAACAAGTATTACAATCAATCCCACGGTATTATGCGACTGTCGGGCAAAAAGACGTTTTGTCAATAACGTGATTAATTTTCTTATTTTCCTTGTAATATCATTCTGGTTGCATTAGTTCATCAGTCGCCTAAATGGCAGACTCTGTCGTGTTTTTCATGCTACCTTAGTATAGATAGATGGCTGCTATTGGCTAAACATGGTTATTGGGTGCCCAGAAAAGCCTATTTGTCACTGTCTAATATTACAAAGAAAAATAACCACAACACTAACCATGTTCCCATCAAAAGATATGCATTTGTAGTTTAGGAACCGAAAGAGTAGTATTTTCCGTTTTTATCTGCATGACTTTACACTCTTAGAAACAAACATTTTCAGGTGTTAAGGATCCTGCTACATGACAGCTGGTGTCACCTAGGTAAACAACTGGGGCGTCGGTTCTGTTTCTTGTCCCAGTCCTGTGTTTTGATTGGCAGTTACATTCAACGAACGGATAGACATGAACACAGGAACAAGTAACCAATGGTGTCTGGAATATGGCGACTACAATAGTGCAAGCTCCGCATTTGGACTCTCAAAAAATAACTTTTCACAGAAGTAGTGAAGCCAGTGTGTCATGTGCCCTGGTGCAAGAAAAGACATTCGTGACCCCCTGGCTGTATGAACTGCAAAATGCATCAATAATTTGGGTACAGTGGGTCGCACAGGCCCCGTGGCCACTGCACCTGCTCTACCAACCGAAGCAACGCCCCAATTGTACAGTGCCCATGTTTGTTACAGATGCCAAAATCAGGAATAAACATTCGGCAAGAGAACTGTGATTCTTTCATTTTTCCCCAGACAATTCACCAGGGCAAACCTGATGCAATATGCTGGGGAAAGAAAAACATGCAGGAAGTTGTATGGAAGCCCAGGTTCCTGTAGTAATTCTACGTTCTGAGGGGGAAACTCGTGATTCCAAGATATTCCGGCTCCTCGTAATTACCGAACCCCAAGGTATTGCTAATTCCGGCTCCAGGAATACCGATGCGGACCTCAATCAGGCGTGCCACGCCCATAGGGCTATAGGGCTTCACGGAGAAGGAGGAAATGGGGGAGGGGCGCCAAAAAAAGACTGTTGCTCCGTGTGCGACCAGTGCTAGGGCCAGCCCTGGCTGGGAGTGTTAGCCGCCCCCGAAGCTCGGGTCTAGTTGCGCCCCTAATCTGAATCTAAACTTGGAATAAGAGCTTTAGGGGCTTATTTACAAGCCCCTTGCGCCGCTAGTGCATCACTTTTAACATGGGAAAAAAGTGAGGCACTGCAGGCGCAAGGGGCTTTTAAATATGCCCCTTAGTATCTGCATGGACACGTATAGAAACGAATTAGGATTAAACACAAATTATACGGGACCCATCAGTATACGCTCACAAGTGTGAGATGGGTGCAGAAACAGCACAATGCTTGCCTATTGTCTTGCTGTTTGTCTTTGCTAGACCATTAAAGTGATAGTTTCAACCCCACTCATTCCTCTCTGTGCATTAAACAAACAAAATTCATACCTATGTTCCCACACCTGTGATTAGACCTCTGCCTGAGTTGTGTGGTAGTTGTTGTGTCTGCCAGGGTAACCCCGGTACATGCGGGTACTCAGCTTGGGGACAGATCGTTATGGGCCTGACAATAAAGACACGGAGCCAAGTGGTGTGGTTCTTATTGCTGCCACGTACGCGTGTCTCCTGACGTCACGTCCGCGGTAGTCGCTTTATTAAACGGACATCATGTGACCGGGACCATACTATCTGGCCCGGTCCTAGCGGGGATGAAAGTCCAGGCTCCCCTCCTTCAGACTCCACATCGGGGCACCCTGCTGGTCGCATCCGTTACCTCACGGGTGCGACATAACATTCCTCCCCAAAACAAAATTCAAAACAACAATACTCAGGTTAACCAAGTGGGGGCTAGACCCCAACCATAAAGTTCAATACGAAAAGGAACAGTCTTACGTGAAGTAGTCCTTCAGCTTGCGGGTTGGCTCAGGGTTGCGTTGGTGCTGATACTGGGAACTCCCACGCCCGCCTGATTCTCCATCCGCCTCCTCGCTCGAGACCAGGCGTGGGGTCCCCCGGGGCTCTCTGGCACTTCAGCGTTTTCTGACACCCTGATATCATTGTACATCAACAGGCTAGGGGCCACATCGATGGGTCGCTGAGTAGAGTCGCCAGCTTCATCCGAGGGATCATAGGCGGGATGAGCGTCTCCGGATGACCGGTTCAACCTCACTGCGCCACTGTCCGAAGATGCAATCTCCAATAGGTGAAATTTTTTAAAATGCAAAATGTTTCGCGTTACAGTCTCACCACCTCTCCGGGCCATCACCCACGTGCCTCGCAATATGACAACAGTCCAAGGGTGTCTTTCATATGGGAGACTGAACTTGCTGCTGGTCATGCGGTTCTTGAGTAAGACTCGATCTCCTCGTTCCAGATGCACCTGTTGAGCTCCTCGGCGCTGGCTGACTTGAGCATGCGTCCGTCGTCTCTGTTCATCTATCCTGTGGTCATCAGGGGGTGCTGGGCGCCACTGGGGATGATGCGGGATGGAGTCGGTGATGACCCGCCCCATCGACAGGTGTCCTGGAGCCAGACCAGTTGTGGTGTGAGGAGTTTGCCTATAGTTTCGCAAGAACGTGAATAGAGCTAGCTCCATGTGCTGATGACGTTCGTGGGCTATGCGGATTACCTTGTTCAAAGTTCGAATGAACTGCTCTACCTCCCCGTTGGCATGTGGCCAGCGAGGGGTGATCCGCCGGTGTTTGATGCCCAGGGAGGTCAGGTAAGTAGCTATCTCTTGTCCTTGAAAAGGCGGTCCATTATCAGTCTTCAGTTCCTGAAAGATGCCATGAGTTGCTATCACCTTCTCCAACTTCGGGATTATTTCAGCAGCACTCAACGTTTTGACAATCTCGATTTCCGGATATTTGGAGTAGTCGTCAATGGCCACAAAGGTATGTCTCCCGTCCCGGCAGACTTCCGAAGTCGAGACTGACACTCGCCTAAGGACGCGGGGGCCTCGGCTCAGTGATCACAGGAGCAGGCTTAGGAGTTTCTCCAGTCGCCTGGCACCATTGGCACTCACAGACGGCGGCTTCCACGAGCTGTCCATTAAGGGAAACCATACTTTGGTTCGTAGCCTGGACTTGGTTTTGACCATTCCTTGGTGCCCACTATGGGCCAGTTGTATTACTCTGGCAGTCAGCGAGGAAGGGACCACCAGCCGGTGTCCTCGCATGAGACATCCTGTGGTGTCTTCCGTCAATTCTTCACGGATGTGGTATAGGCTTTCCAAGATTCGTCGTGCGTCCACTGTGAGTATCGTCCACTCTTCTCTGGCTTTGTGCCAGTTTCCATGCTTCACAGCTTGTTTGGCTCTTTGTAGACATTCATCTTTGTCAGTTTCATACTTCAGGCTGGCCAGTGAGAGGGGAATGGGGCATGATCTTTCTGTGATGCATCGAACATACTCCTCCGTGTCTGCAGCGTCTTCCTCCTCTTGGGCGGTAGCCTCTCTCGGATGTCGAGACAGATAGTCTGCTGGATTGTGGCTTCCGGGCTGGTATTCAACTTGACAGTTGTAGTTCTGTAGCTGTAACATCCACTTCTCTATCCGAGGAGGAGGTTTCGACGAGGTGCCAGAGAAGAGAGAGAGAAGGGGTTTGTGGTCAGTGGCCACCACAAACGGCTTGCCGTATACGTAGAGGTGAAAGTGGCGACACCCCCAGTGAATGGCAATAGCCTCCTTTTCAATCTGGGAGTACCTCTGCTCAGTGTCAGTTAGCGAGTGGCTTGCAAAGGCCACTGGGGCCCAGTCCTCTTTGGCATTGCAGCGTTGCATTAGCACGACCCCCAGTCCCTTCAGACCTGCGTCTACCGCAACCAGCGTAATTTTTTGTGGATCGAAGAACGCCAGAGTGGTGGTGGCTGATAAGGCGTCTTTAAGGTCCTTGAATGCATTGGTCTGTGCTTCACCCCACACCCATGGGACCGAGTCCTTGGTGAGATCCCTCAGGGGTTGAGTGAGGGTCGTGAGGTCTCATATAAATCGCCCGCAATAATTCACCATGCCGAGAAAAGCTGCGGACTTCGGTGATGTTGGCCGGGGCTGGCGCGTTCTTGATGTCGCAGACCTTGTCAGGGTCCGGATTCACCCCTTCTGCCGAGAAGGTGTATCCAAAGAACTGCAGCTTGGTTTTGAGGAACTCACATTTTTCTCTGCGGAATGTGAGTCCAGCGTCTCTGATTCTCTGAAGGACTTTGTGTACTGCTCGTTCCTCTTCTTCGTCATCGTCCATGTCGCTCGATTCACCGCCACCCTCGGGTACTAAGTTGACCGTTGGCTTGGGTTTCCTGTACTTCTTCGAGTGGCATACTTTTTCAAAGTGGTTGTACCTGCCACAGCCGGTGCATTTCTTGCCTTTCGCTGGGCATTCAGCTGCTTTGTGAGGTGGGCCTCCACAGTAACCACAATACTGCTGGTTTCCCTGCGGGTTGTTCGCTGGTTCCCTCCTGTTGCGTCGGTCTGCAGGCCTCGTCGTGACTGCATTCACCGGTTCCACTTTGACGGGCGACTGCAGTGCCGCCTCCATGTGAGCCGCCCTGGCTTTGGACAGTTCTTTCGTGCGCCCAAGGGTCAGAATTTCCGTCAGTGGCTTGCCCGATTCTTCCAAGATCCATTTGCGAAGCTTCGCCGAGGCACACCCTTGGATTATTTGCCCTCTAATCTCTTCCGTCTCATCCCTAAATCCACACGTAGATGCCAGGTTTTTGAGTCAGGCATGGAATGTGTCAAGCGATTCGTCGGGCAGTTGTCTAGCCTGACGGAAGATGAAGCGTTCGTAATCCTGGTTAGCCATAGGTTCGAAATAGCCTGTGAGGGCATTAATGAGGGTGTGGTGAGTCTTGGGTGTCGCTTCCGCGAGCGTTTTTGTGATGCGATGGATGTCTTTACCCCTAGGTGAAGTAGCATGGCTCTCTTTTGGTCCTTGTGGACTTTCGTGGCCTCGAAGTATATAATGAGGCGTTCCACTCACTCCTTCCATTTGGGTGCCTGGGCAGATGGGGGCCCCTCCACCACAAATGGCTCTATCGGTGGAATAGTGGACATGATGGGTCCCTGGAGGGCAGCGCGCTGCGATAATGCTGGGTGCTGCGTCAGCCATCACTCCCAGTGGGCCTGGGTCACTGCCACGCCGGAGGTGTGGGAGGGATCGCCGTGTATCGTAGCGTGCTGGGGGTTTAGGGCACTGCCACCCTTGTGTTGGAGCGAGCTGCGGGCTTAGGGCACTGCCACGCCATCTATCTGAGAAGGACCACCGTGTGTCACAGCTTGGAGTCACCGCAGGACCCCAGAGCAGCAGTGGCGCGTGTGTGCAGGCCTCAATCCTCAGAAGTCTGTGAATGAATAACCACTGAGGAGGAGGGGGACCCCTAAAAACAGATTTAGGACAGGTCAAAACGGGGTAAATAATACAACTATAATCCACACAAAGTAGACCTGTCCGCATTGATAATAAACAGCGCTATTCAATAGTCGCTATAATGTCAGTAGGCCTTGCAGAGTTATGTGTCCCACACATTCGCATTAATTGTACAATAATCATACGAAAAAACAAATAAATGTTTTGATACTTTTTTTATTCATTTAATGATAAGTTTATATCAAAAAGGGATTCATCCTAATATAAGACATAATTTAAATACATATCAAATACATATATACATCAAGTCCCACATTCATATACTCATTCATACCGCACATCGTACAATACCATACAGACCCATGCAGTCAATCCACACATATGTCATCACACCAATTCACACATCAAAAGAATATAATTTACTATGTAGATATACAAAAATTATTGGTATACACGCCAGTGCCTTCTACAGGGGATTGATTACATACAGGTTGGTATGGGGCACAGGACCATTCAGCGCCAACGCGCGTTTCGGTGTCTGACCCCAATTTGGGTCATACCTTCATCAGGGCAGCCAGTATATACGTGGGACTTTGGGATGTACCAATATATTAAAAACTCCAAACAAAGGAGCCGGAACACGGATGGATTTAGCGATGAATTCCGATAAATTTCAAGGTTCTGAGTCCTGTAGTTATAAACAAAACGGGATCATCAGATTTCAGGCATAGCCATTGCAGCCAGACATAGAAGGTTCAGGTCCAGTCTGGGTTCAAAGGATATAAGTGGAGAGATACACTCCTACAGGTCCATATACGTTCGAGGATCCTGAAG
Source organism: Calotriton arnoldi (assembly GCA_963921515.1). NCBI lineage: Eukaryota > Metazoa > Chordata > Amphibia > Caudata > Salamandridae > Calotriton > Calotriton arnoldi. Next base: position 181,375 of record CAWUFW010013949.1, read on the forward strand.
ATGCGGGTTCATACGGAGAGTCGGTCTCGCGGCCGCAGGTCCGATATGTGGCAGATATTGCTGTTTATTATCAATGTGGACCGGTCTACTTTGTGTGGATTATAGTTGCTCAATCCTCAGAAGGCTCGCGCGCATGCGCACTGGCAGCAGCCACGTGTGTGCGCGGAGCGCAGCGTCTGCTCCGATGGTGGATCTCCGGCCGGCCTGACCTGTGGGGGGCGTCGGGCGCTGACGTCAGGATCCCTGGGGCACGAGCACCGCGGGGCTTGGGAGCACCACACGCAGCCGCCCCAGTGCAGGGACATGGCGGGGACACGCCCGCCCTCGTCGCCAGTGTTGTGTCTGCCAGGGTAACCCCGGTACATGCGGGGACTCAGCTTGGGGACAGATCGTTGCAGGCCTGACAATAAAGACACGGAGCCAAGTGGTGAGGTTCTTATCGCTGCTGCGTACGCGCGTCTCCTGACGTCACGTCCGCGGTAGTCGCTTTATTAAACGGACATCACGTGACCGGGACAATACTATCTGGCCCGGTCTTAGCGGGGGTGAAAGTCCAGGCTCCCCTCCTTCAGACTCCACATCGGGGCACCCTGCTGGTCGCATCCGTTACCTCACGGGTGCGACATAACAGTTGTAACAGGTGCAAACCACCCTAGTGAAACTGTTTGCACATGGTGTTTCTTGTGCTTTTTTTTTTTAAATGATCTTGTTTTTTGTAGGACATAATGGGGAATACCACGCAAACAATTTGTAACCCCTCCTGCACAGTTTGGTAACTTGGTGGTATGTTGATGCACAGTAATCGGCAGAGAGCAGGGTTTGCTCTCATCTATAATGGGATAAAGATGCAGTGAGCAGGGTTTGCTCTCATCTATAATGGGATAAAGATGCAGAGAGCAGGGTTTGCTCTCATCTACAATGGGATAGAGATGCAGTGAGCAGGGTTTACTCTCATCTATAATGGGATAGAGATGCAGTGAGCAGGGTTTGCTCTCATCTATAATGGGATAAAGATGCAGTGAGCAGGGCTTGCTCTCATCTACAATGGGATAGAGATGCAGTGAGCAGGGTTTGCTCTCATCTATAATGGGATAGAGATACAGTGAGCAGGGTTTGCTCTCATCTATAATGGGATAAAGATGCAGTGAGCAGGGTTTTCTATCATTTATAATGGGCTAAAGAAGCAAAACCAGAACCAACATCAATAAAACCCCAGTTTTTTATACATTTATTTTCGTCCAATTGGAAATGAGCCACTTAATTCCTTCCTACTATTGCTCCACTATGGCCCTCTATAGCAATGGCCGGTAACTCCACCACCTGGAATTACCAATACATTGGCATTGGTAACTTGGGTCGGGCGAGGCAGGAGAAGTTACCAGGTATTGCATGTTGAACCCTGGGGTTCCCCTGGGAGAAACACAGATTTAATAGGGATTGTGTTCGTCTGTTCCCTAGTCCGCAGGGTAATTCCCATTTCACTCTCGAATGTCACACATTAAGCACGTGGGGTTTCTTCTGACACTTCTGATCTGTAGAGTTCCCGCAAACCGTGTATTCCTTATTTGACTGGTAACTTCTATTACGGGCCAATTTGGGGTTACATGGGATCTCGTAAGGAGCCCCTATTTATTTTGCAGGTCTTTTTCAAACATTGCCCTTTGGCCTCTGCCAATACAGCACGTATTATAGCACAGATTTTACTATGCTGTTACCTAAATTAATGGTTCTCAGTTTGCTGACTTTGGGAGGATGGACGGATGAGTCAGATATACTGATTGCCACATGTTTCAGCGGAGAGCGTTCAACTTACAGAGCCATCTGCCTTATGCACTATTTGCATGACATTTTCTTACGTCATTTGTGTGTAATATGTTTCCGTTACCAAACTGTCACTGAAGTAGCCAGGCAAGTGCTGAATCCGACTGAGTGCAAATGCCAGCATGCAGTTTAAAATAGACTTTTTTCAAAGTACAGAAAATTGTTTCCTGTCAGAGATTTATTTTGTCCCACCATGAAGTCGTTCATTATACAATGTTTTTGTTGACTTATTTACGTGCTCAGTCACAATGTATTTATTTGTTCTATGAAGCATCTTGGACGGACACGTAAGTATCCATGTTCATTTGAGAAAAGCCATCTGTTTATATATTGACAACTAAGCAACAGAAACAATTTTTATTCAAGATTTACCATTCGATGTTTATTACATGACCACTCCTGCGGACTCATTTATTTGTTTCGTAGTCACCTATATTTTGCCTATTTTGATAAATAGGTTTTTGCAGAAGCCAGCTCAAAGAAAATGCAGAGAAGACTATACTTGTAGTTCATCCTTTGCCAATTTTCCTCTCTATTTTATTCACGCTATTTGTTGGAAATCACCATCTTTCGCGTGGTATACCCCCAGATTATTGCCTTCTCTTGATGAACCCATTTTTTGGTGACCACAGGACTCTGCCCACTATACTCCTACTAATCTTTGGTAACCTGCCCGTGCTCTCCCTTTTAAACATCGTAAAATTGGCATATACCTAATTAGATCCTTTAATTTACTTATAAAGTGTATGGTACTTCATGTACCCAGGGCCAGTAAACTAAATGCTACTAGTGGGCTGCATCAGTCATTGTACCACCACCAAAGTAGCGCTGTAGAGCATATCTCCAGGACGGCCAGTGCAGCCTGGGTGTGCAGTTTTAAGCTGCCATTTCAACCTGGCAAAATAAACCTTTTACCAGGCCTACACCTTTCTTTTTGATGATTACAAGTCATTCCTAAGGCAGGCCCTGAAAGCCCACAGGGCGAGGTGCATGGTTTTTAAAAAGCAGGGCATGTATACATAATATTTTACATGTCCTGGTATTGAAAAACCTCCAAAGTTGTTTTTCACTGTGGCAAAGCTGGCTCTAACATAGGTTAGCACTGGCTTACACTGTGACCTTTAATAAGTGTGAAATCCAGTTTGCGAATACATGGGAAATGGTCAAAGGACTCATTTTAATAGTAATTTAAAATCCAACTTCATGGTCAAGAAGGATTTTATATAGTGCGCTCACAAGGTGCAACTTGCCGCCCCCCACTGAAACAACTCCCAATGAGATAGCCAAGTGCAATTAATGAGGTTTAACCAAGGGCGTAGCCTTTTATTCACATAGTCACATTGCATCAGTGAGGAATGATAACCATAGTTAAGCATACATCATTGTTATGAGAATACAGTAAGATCGGCCATACATTGTTATGAGAATACAGGACATAAGCTTTAGCAAAACAGCACAACGATCGTACAGGCATTAAAACAGTTGTCTCCACCCATTACAGCGCAACACTTCAGAATGCACTTGTAAAATCAGTCCAAGGCAATATTGTTCTGAGAATACAGTACATAAGATCAGCAAAACATCTCAAGGATTGTGCAAGCAATAAAACAATTGGCCACACTTTGGAATGCAAAAGTGCCAGCAGGCCCCTTTTCCATATCCATCGCCCAAGCCCTCAACCCAGGGCATCCGGGGTATAACTTTGCAGCAACTTCCCCTCCATCACTCAGAGGGATGGGCAATACCAGCAGTTCCAGATACCAGGGCACCGCATAGCGCTTCGTCCCTGCCGGGTACCTGTCACCAGGCTAAACCCCCAAAAGTTCCACTCTGGGCATCCCGGGGTAGGGCAGAAAGGTCCAGGACCACCAGAAGTTCAGTCCCCTCTCCTGCCTGCCTGGTGCCTGCACAAAAACACTCCTCCAAGGGGAAAATTCAGTATATCAGTCCACATTTTTGGGCAGCCCCCCTTTTTCGGCTGCAATAAATTCCGCCACAGGGCGAAGAGGTCACTGGCGATCTCGCCCTCCCCCCAGCCACCGCCGGAGGGCCTCAGTAACAGCCCCTAAGATAGTGCAACTTCTGATGCATCCATCATCCAAACTTAGTGACTTGCCATGGGTTGCAGTCTACACTTGCAGTGTCAGAACAGAAATATTCCTTGTGCCTGGAACTGATGGAATACCAGCTCTGGCTACGAGTCCCCTACTCGCTGTGTAGACCGAAAACAGCAAGCCTTGCACTTGACAGAGGCTATTCTATGTGGGATATGGTGATTTGATCATCCACTGGTAAGATTCACGATTAGCAGTCCCTCCAGGCTATAAAGCGTCTGGCCGCCTTGAGATAATGTAACTCAGGTTACATAATATATCCAGCACCTGAGGTGAAGCTGGCAGATTGTACCTCCCACTGCCTCCACCACGACCCACTGTTGAGCGACAGGACCACATGTGCAACTAAAAACATACCCCAACATCCAGTTATTGAGTTGAATACTAGGCGACAGCCTGGGACTTTCGAAAGCCTTCGCTTTGTCCTCTATGTGATGTTCTATTACCAAGTGGACTGTAGACCCTCATTCCATCTCCTAAGCATATTATTCCCTGCCAAACCGAACCACCCTATCCTATCACATGGGCCCTCTAATAAAATGAAGACATTGCCCCCCACAGGCTTGTTAGCTGATTGTGAACAAGCTGGGAATGTCCCCCCTGACCACTCGGAACCTTAAAATATGCAAAACTATGCAATAATATCCCGCTTGCACCTGCTTTTAAAGTGGCTCCAGGCCGTGCCTTGGCTGCATAATTTGGATGTTCTGCAAGCCTGCTTATGCAACCCAGCCACATAATTTGGTCTTCCCCTGTCCTGTTAGAATACCCAGATATGCGACTGCCTCAGTCCTACCAGCCTTAATGACAAGAGGCTTCCGTGCATCTTGCACCAGCTCTGTAAACTTCAACACATCCAAAGGACCGTCAGAACCCAAAGAGAGACCCTTGCCCCATTTCTATTCAATCTCCTTGCCACCACCCAGCACCGTGGTTAGACGTAAACCAGGATGTGTAATCATTAAAAAGGAGATGTTCCCAGGACTGGTCAAAGTGTAATGCTTCTGAATAGCCAGAATTTGACGGAAGGTGACAAATGGCTGCTCGAAGTGGAATATTGCTCACCAGCCGGACCCTATGTGAAATCATGGAATGCTGCACTAGCCACATTTCCTGGTCTAGAGAAAAATAGTCATCTTTGCCACTGGAGGGAGGATTTGGACAGACTTACCCTAAATAATCAGTGACCAACCAAAGACCTGATTATTGCCAGAGCGCCAGGCTCTGCGAGAAATTATATCTCTCTGCACTAATTGCATTTACTTACTCCTGGGGAAAATAGCAGCCATTGCTCCTGGCAGGAGGGTGTGTTCAAACGTACTCTAAATCAATGCTACCCACTGCTGATCTGCGTATAGCCTGGCAAGCACCCCAAACTAGGGCATTCTGGGCAAAAGGTGCCTTGCGTGATCTTCCGAAACATGGCGGACTCCATAGCTACTTGAAGGTACACCTATGATAGTGTCATGGGAGTTATAGGGCTGGACTTTGGCGGATTCAGGCAATGCTGCACTGCCTGAATTTGTATAATGCCTTGGGGCCCCTAAGGTCTTCTCTCACTGGCTAGTACTTGAATATCTTCTGGCATATACCACGCTCTATATAAGATCTACAATATTCATCTGACTTGTACCATGCCAATATAAGTTAACAGTAGTAAAAATACCCCCAGAGGTACGATATCTTCCTAAATGGCCTTCACACCCTCCCTCCAAGTCAAACAGTATTTCTGAAAGCAATGTTTTGGAATCTGCTCATGGTGCCCTTATCAGTTCCTGATTACTGGCACACTGATGAGTTTGGCAGGCCAGGCTGGTGACCAGCTACTTCATGGGAGTTCCGTACCAACTGTACAAACAATTCCTTAGCCTTGGGAGGAATAGTCAGGAGATCAAAAGGAAACTAAGGAGCCAGCATATGGCTTCCATTGATTGAGTCATCCTGGATTGCCAGAGCTCAGTGCCAATGTAAAAGCCTAGCATGAATAGATTTGTAGTAATGCCCAAATTGATGGCCAATCATGGAAAAATACTGCTAGGGGCTCTAGAAGGGGTGCCCCGCAAGATCTAACACATATAGCTGAAACTGGGCAACTGGGGGCCCCTTCGCTATGTGCAGGGGGTGCCTGGGCAATGCAAGTTAGTTTGGCCATGGGCTCCTAAACAAAACCAGTGCTGGTAGTGGAGTTCGCCAGCGACCAACACCCATCTCAGTGTTAAGGCAGGCCGCAATTCGGGACTTGGAGGTCTATGAAACACCAGGAATGTCAACCCAAAGTGCAGGATGCTGGTCTCATGAACAGACCACCTATTCCTTAGCAAGAATGGTAAGCTCTGCTTAGACCCCCCAACTACTCCTGCCTGGATGCTTCCAGATACTGACCGCAGGGGAACCTATTCCCACCTGAGCAACACACGTCCGTAGAGCTCCCACTGCGACGTCAGTTGCGTGTACGAACGCGCAGAGATAAGGCTTTATAGCCATCCCCCAATCAAAAGGCTGCTATGTGATGTTGGCAAGGAATGCATTTATGTATGCAGTGGCCTGATAAATACCTTTCAGCTAAGCTTAAAAAAATCAGATTGCCTTACCCATACAAACTGAAAGACAATGCGCGACCCGGGAGCCTTTGACGCATGCATGCTGGCACCTCAATGGTCTTCTAAGAACTCTCGCCATTCTTGGCACCACTACCACAGCTGGCCATACCCCCTCTGTATATTCCGGTCCATCTTCCTGCGATCATGTTGACAGCCTTGTAGCGCGATGTGCCTCCCAGTCAGCACAGTCATAAAAGCCATGAAAAAAGAAAGAAATAGCTGTTCAATGCCCCTTCCCAGTTGCTGTACATATCAAAGTAATATTTCTGCCTAGTTGTTACAACACACAACCATATCTCTCCTTAAATCCTGCACACACCAAAATCAAAACTTATCTTAAAAGGAGGCTAACCAACAGTTAAGGAAGGGTTGTACTCTTATCTCGTGGTTCAGCACCTAGAGAGGGGAGGAGGGGGGGTGTGCGAGAATAAAGGGAGAGGGGCAGCTAGAATTTTAACTGGAGGTTAGTCTGCAGGTCTCGTGGTATATTTATGGTTTCACTAAACATGCCTTTAAATCATGCTGATTACAGCAGTGTGCCCTGCCAATGATTGTTTACCTATTTAGAGGGCAAGAACGGACACGTGATAGGCCCATTTTATCTGTGACCTTAAAGTTGCTAGATGCTGACTTACAATGACAAACCAAATCATATCGGAATACCCGTGGACACTCATTTGTGAAGGAGTGTCTTCATAGAACCTTGGGGCCCGGCCCCCTAGTGTTGCCAGCGGTTGCCCTTTTTGCATGAATTAGTCGCAACCCGTTAAGAGTCTGCGCTGAAATGAGCCGCACTTTGCACTGGGTGCCCCCAGCAATGTGCAGCACTCCAACCATGCAGCAGTGCTGAAAGGAAGACACTCGACATCAATTTCGAAAAGAACAATGCGTACTTTGTCTCGTATGTATGTTAGAAACATTTCTTACCCCGTGAACTAACTCTAGAACATTCCTGACTTGTGTCACATCTGTGCATAGTTGAATGCATTGGGTAGGATTTAACGTAACCCCACCATTACTTCCCTAAGTAAACTAGCAGCATTGTGAAAATGATTAACCCTTATATCTACAGCAGGCAACAATAGGTCAGTCATGTTTCAACCTAGAAATATCAATCGTTTGTCAGTTTCCAGTAGCTTCTACTGTAAGACTCTGTCAGTGTTTAATTCTAAAAAGATTGTCGTACCCAAAGCTTTGCCCACAAGCCTGCGGCTGGCGCAATTAAATGTCAGCAGCAGACTACCATGGCTGTGTAGTATTGAAAACACCCTGTGCCCAGGGCTTTAAGTGGGCTGGGTCTGTCCGGGTATGAGCACCGGCAGCTATTTTTAGGGGGCCTCGAAACGGGTCTCTATCGGGCTCTATTTTCGGGCCTCACAAAGGCAGTCCGTTTTCTTTTTTTTTTTCTTGCCGTTTTCTTTTTTCATTCTTGGACTCCAGTGAGAGCATGCACATCGATGTGCGCATGCTCATTTTGCTCACTACTGATAAGTGAAGGTCAAGGCATGACGTCATGACGTCATACCAGGTGAGCCGTGTTGTAGGAGGAAGGGAAATCGGAGGGGTCGCCGGGGTCGGCAGTTTCTGCTCTCCCTGCACCATCAGCTCATCTCTTCAATTATTTTCAACATGATTACCTTTGCCAATGCTTGTTCTTCATTGTGGAGAGGTGCGTTCTATGTGAGGAGGCGTCAATGCAGGTTGGAGGGATCAGCCTGTTTTTATGACTTCAGAGACTGTTCGGGGGCTAGATGTTGGCCATTTTGTGTGCTTATGACATCACTAATATGATCCTTGTTGTTACAGTCCCTTGTAAGGCGTCCACTCCACCCTGCCACTGCTAAATATATTTATAAATCATAAAAGTAGACAAGGACTGCTTTTGTAATAAGCCTATGAAGAGCCATATAACGTCAGTTTCCGCTAGGCCATGCCATATTTTGGAGCGTCCTCTCTGTGTCTCAGGATAATGTTTATATTTTGAACGAGGTACTCATGGTGCCAGGACCCCAGAGACGGGCTGTGTGTGATGTTTGACACCCAGGCCCCTCAAAAGCTTTTGGCATTCCTGGTGACTGATATCAGTGCAAGACAGATCAGCAGAAGTCTAATTATGTTAATCTGGTGCCACATTTCCTCCATCAACGACACATTTTGAAACCTATATATTTATTTATAAAGATGTCAATTGAAAAGATGTTGTGGCTATGACCAAACCTGAAAGCCCACAGAAATGTCATAGTATCAGTATCATAAAAGCTTTATTCGATTTTTGCAAATCATAAAAGCACAGAATAAAATACAGAGGGGCATATTAACAACGGCCAGCGATAATTATCGCTGGCCGTGCTTAGCGATAATTATATTATCGCAGGCTATCTCTGGTATTTATCGCCCTGGTAGCGCGTTATTAACAACACGTTACTCCAGGGCGATAAAAATTCCAGAGATAGCGAGGATGATCGCTTTGCAGGGAACATCGCTGGTTTTCCAGCGATGTTCCCTGCAAAAGGGCTTATAACCTGTTGATACGACCCACAGGGTCGTATCAGCATAATCCACCCCTATGTTAGGGATGGCTAAGTCAGGATTTTAGCAGACGTTAGGTTTTGGCGAAAACGGGCGTTTCGCCAAAATCTAATGTGTACTAAAATCATGTGGGCTGCCTTGTAAATATCGTGATGTAAACATCAGCGATATTTGCAAGGTAGCCCATCTTGGGTACGCCCAGTAACGCCCACTTTGCATCTCATTGGAGATGCAAAGTGAGGCGTGTGAAAAAGGGTGCTAACATGCAATTATGCATGTTAGCACCCTCTTGTAAATAGGGCGCTGGTTTTATCTCCGCTTTTTTGGCTTTGTAAGCCAAAAAAGCGGAGATAAAGCCCTTGTACATATGCCCCAGATTCCTTTCATTAAATACATCAAACAATACGCCAACAATTTCCAACGTCATCTCTTAGAATACAAGTTGAACATGTCTTCTCCTAGCCGACAATGCCTATCATCCTAGCGCTCTCAGAGACTTAGCAAATCAACAGGACTCAGATGGATACAAAAGCCATGAAGCTGTTTTCCTATGAGCATCTAATTAATCAAGATGTACAGGGGCAAGAGTAAATGTAGAAAAAAAGTGCGGTGTGCAAGATGTTATCACAAAGGTTTTATATGTATTGAAAAAGTTACATCAATATAACAACAATTTTCTTCCTGTTCAGCAAGTAGTAATTTACCCATGAATCTTTCTTATTGAAAGTGCATTGTGCATCAGTGCAAGGTGTTATCATGGAAATTTCATATATCATGTAAAACGTTACGTCAGTAAAGCTGCAATTTCCTTCATGTTCAGAAAACAACTCTTAACCATAACGCTTTCTTACGTGAAGTGTGGCTCTTATAAAAAGTAAGAGCAGCACAGTAGATTTCAGGGAGTCGAGAGAATGTAGTAATCTAAAACCTTCTCCATAAGAACTAGGGCAACGTACTCTCAAGAGTGGAAGCAAAAAGTTGTTCTTGGGGTTTTGTAAAGTGCACTGAAGTGAACAAAGTGCAATGTGGATTGATTTGAGGTATTGTCGCAAGAGCAATAGTGAAAGGTTTTCTGTCCATCCACCTTGGGTCAGAAAAGCTACAGTGTACATTGTCCAGGCGAAACCTAGTCAAATAAAACCTATACAGTGGATTTAGAATAACAAACAAATAAAACGGCATCTCTTGGCTGAAGGGAGTATCATTAAAAAAGCTCAAGGAGTATTGCTGAGCGGATGATCTCTGATGGTTAGACAATGCCCTTACTGAATATCCTTTGCTGGATCCGACTTTGATTTTCTTAAGCACACAATGCTAGTTATCTTGATTTAGACCACGCCCCCTACTTGGATAGGCCACACCCCTTTAAGAGGTTTGCCCCACCCCTTTTAGAGCACCCCCAGTTTTTTTTTCCCACTTAAAGCCCTGCCTGTGCCTCTTCATCTCTCTTGCAAGTTCCCGCTTTTCTTCTCTATGGTGGTGTATCCAACTTTCTCTCACCCCCCCCCCCTTTTTTTTGTTGTTTTTTTTCTTTTTCTCTTGCTCTGGATCAAAGCCTGAGGCGGAAAAATAAGTGCTAGTCCCCAAAAAATGAGTTCCAGTGGGCCCCACTTGCACACACCGGCTCAAAATTAAGCACTGCTCTCTGTGCTTCGATAAACTTACGTCAAGAGTAACTAATAACACCAAATGGAAATGAGAATTTCAGCGAGCCAGTCGACTGTTACCATTAACAGGTGATAATGTATAGCAACTTTGGCTCAGATATATGGGATGCTATTTCCAGACAAAAGTCAGATTGCGATTCAACAAAGATACGTTCGCAGGCCAAACAATAAAATGCAAAAGGTAGAAGACAGAATATACATTATGCGCTTCTGCGCAGGCCATGTGATCCAGCTCAAGTTTACCTATCAGTCACGCCCCTGGGGTCGATGTAGAGCGCATCGATGTAGCACGGAGGTACAGGTGAGGTATTAAAGGCAAGGAGGGGAGAACCAACCCGAGACTCGAACCCGGGTCTCCAGTTCCAAAGTCGGCCCTCTGTATATTGTGCCACATTCAGCCACGGATAATTATTGTACCGAGCAATCTTTGCTGGGGAAAATTTTTACTTAAGACATGAACAAATGTTTGATTATGCATGCTGGACAGCAAGAGATACGGTACCCGTCCCCTAAACAGCTGCTCAAATGAAATGTTTTAAAACGTTTTCCGGGCGCTTCGGATCTGACTTGGTCAATGATGTGCCGACCTCTCTGTCTTTTCATCGCGTTGTCAGTTTGACAAGTCAGTTACGAAAACAAATGCCCGAACCAGTGAAAAGTCATTTAAATCCTCGGTATACTAATGCGCCTCCTCCCCGCGCAAATCATGTTCTCTCTGTTCAACATCCAAAATGGCTCCTTAGCAACAAGGGGATCTAACTCCCTAAAGCCTGCCTGTAACAACTGCCGTGCATTATACTGGTAGCAACCCCTGCTTTTAAACCATGGCAGATCCGCCACTCACATTCTAGATACCAAGCCAATGCACGAGCCATGAGTCTTTCGCCATGAGTCTTTCGCCATTACTGCAGGCTCTGCGACGATCTTCCGAAAGTTCTCGGGCGATGTTGCTGGGGCTACGTTGCCGCTTTCTGCGCGAGGTGGCAAACCAGGAACTTTTCTCCATGACTGCCCAGAAAGTGCGTGATTGATGTTGCTGGGACAATGTTGCTGCCATTTAGCGAAATATTCCTCGAAGTGAAGAGAAAATAAGAACGTAATAGTTTAGTGCAAAAGAAGATATTTCCAATAATTTATGAAAATGTATCCACGACTACGCTCATGGTAGTCCCCCCACACGCGCACCTACCCCAGCCCCTGCAGCCCCCATGATCACCTTTAACAAATGCTCCCAAAGCATGCAAACTCCGAGACCTATTTGATGCAGACTTCAGGCTGGTGCGCGGTGGAGAGAAAAAGAGGCCGGTCTCCCCTCTTGCGATGCCTTATAAGCCTCCGGGCGCCCCCCATGACGTCACCAGCCAGCGACCCTCTTCCATCCTGAAAACCGATGAGGGACTCCCGCTTTTAAGCTCCTGCACTTGGAGTGACTAAGGGCGCCCCACCGCTATTCACGAGGGGCACCTGGTCATTACTATTTTAGAAATTACACTTTTTGAAAGATGTAATTTTCCTGCCTAACCCAAAAGGGCCTTTCTGCCAGTGTCCAGTGTCACCTGACTGCTGATGACTCCCCTGTGGTGAGATGTGGATTCCTACCAGACAGTGGAGGACAAAGGGCTTGTGTGTAGTGAGGGGTTGCCTTCCTTGAGCAGGATGGCCTGAGCTTCAAAGGATGCCTACCCTGCCACTGGCAGATTTAGTTCACACATAGGCCTGCCTTGCTTTTGTTTTGGTAGTTAGCTTGGCTACAAACCCAGTGGGAGGGGGAGCTGCCGTAGAGCTGGTTTGGAGTGACCACGAGGGAAGGTGTACCCATTATCATAGTCACAACTCTGGGTGGGCACAGGGAGCTATGGCCAGGGGAAGAAAAGATCTGCCATGTTAGATTTAGGGAGCGAGGGCCACTGTGTGGCAGTGTAAAGTAAACCACACAGGAAGTGCTGCAAAATTGAGTAGGGTAACCCCTGGGAACCTTTACCCCCTTGGATAGAGTGTGGTCAGGAGTTTTCCCCATCCCACAGGCTGGCACTGGGCATAAATGTGGAATTTCCAGTGCTCTCTTCAGAACACTCCAAGACTTGTGGAGAATCAGAAGATGGACGGCCCTGCTCTCTGAAGAACATGAAGGAATACTGTACCTGCTTGCCTTGAATATAGGACCCCAGAAGTTTCAAGGGTCAGTTAGCTGACCTCCTGTTTGAGCGTCAGGGACACAGCACATGTCAAGAGGCCTGTCTCCCTATAGCTGCCAAGCTAACCAGTACCAACTGGACCTCCCTAGAACCTTGCTCCTGGCCTCTGTTGGAATAAGTCCTAACCCCCAAGTTGTGCACCCCAGATCCTGGACTCTTGGCTGTTGTTAATGTGTACCCATTCAGTCCACGCTGCAAAAGCTGAAAGTTAGAAACTTTTTGCCAACATTCAGCCTGGAGAACCGACGGAGACCAGGATTGCGGTTCAAGGTGAAGCAGTCCATGTTGAATCACTGGTCAGACTCAGCTGGCTAGTTTGCCCCGCTAAAGGAAATCTTACTTCCTGAAAATATTCTAAGTCCGAACATAGAGGGCTTCATCGGGACCGATGTCAGGCAGCAACTCATCAATGTCGCGGCCTACTTGGGCACAGGCTTTGGACTTCCCCCACTGAGAGATTTCAAGCCTTCATAGATGCCTGCCCAGGACCCCACTCTTCAGTAACCCATCGTCATGAAGCCCTGCTTTAGATCCACCTTGCCCCACCGACAGTTAATCAACAATCACTTTTTCTCCCAAAAAAGTTCTACGTCCGAAGGTAAACTTTCCACTGGCTTGTATCTGGTCCCTGTATCCGACCAGCAATCCATTGCTGTTGGCCTTAAATTTTGACTTTGACCTGGTCTAGAGCAACCAGATCACTGTTTTTTGGCAATATTTTTAATTCAAACTTTAAAAATTCATATCTCCAGTGCTACACATTGGATTGATTTTGGTTGGTTTGGTGTCACTTTATTTATTAAAATATACTGTATGTTTCCAAATTGATATGGGCTTTTACTTGTGTTGTCTATTCACTTTATTACTGTTTGAGTACTGCATAAATAATTTATACACTGCCTCCAAGTTAAGCCCGACTGCTTTGTGTCAAGCTACCAGAGGGCTGAGGATAGGTTTATTTAGTGACTTTTGTGGTTCCACCTGACAAGGATTGTGATTGTCATTTGAGGTAGTTTCTCACCCTCCTCAACTAATACTCCAATATTTTACATTGTTGTGGCACAAACTGTATCAAGATGTTAACACATAAACGCAAACAGGCTAAGCAGCAAATCCCCAACAGTCAGTTGTCAAAGCTCACACACACTAAATACATCCATGCATCAGTCAATGTATTCATAGCTCTTCTATCTATCCTCCTGTGCACCCATCCATGAATAAATCAATTCATGTAAGTGCATCCAATCTTCTGACTGTTTTATCACTCCGCCCTTTGCCTCAGTTTTTGTTGGCTCTGTTGTATGTATTTTGCTTCTCGTTGCATGCTTGCCTCTTTCTGTGTATACTGTTGGCGTTTGTGCATGTTTTAAATAAAAGTCCAGTAGCTGAGGTGTAAGTTCTGGATGAAGATTTATTGATCTAAGTTGCAGGTAAGTATATTTTAGTTCTTAGCTCAGATCTCAGGATAGCTTCTATGATAAGCCCCACCAGGAGCAGCAGAATATATACCTTTTTTTCGCATGCGTTTACAATGCATGCCATAACAACGCGGTCGTTAAAACGACTGCGTTGTTATTTCGCATACCGTTACAACGCAAGTTGGAACAACGACTTGCTGTAGGGGGCGCTGGATGTTGGAATAGTATAATTTACTATTCCAACTCCAGTCTGTGCGATACTAGGAAGGTGTTGGATTTTAAATCCAACACCTTCTTCCTCCTTAACGCAAGTCATTTTTCCGACTTGCGTTGTAACGGTATGCTGAAATAACAACACGGTCGTTGTAACGACCGTGTTGTTATGTCATGCGTTGTTCCGCTTGCGAACTAAATGCTGTTTACCGGAGCAGCATCCCTGCTGCTCAGACCTATACTCCAACTGACACTCTCAACCTCACAGGCACCCACGCATTCCATTACATCACCATGCACACCAACTTTCCACACAGCACATTCACACTGGCTAAGCAGCAAGGACAAAAGCACAAGGGAAGATGCATAGTACAAAACCAGATAAAACACATCTTCCCCCTTTGCAGTACATAAAGGAACATGCATCAAAAAATATTAGAAGTGATGTTGCGAATACTAGATGGAAACATCGCATTACATAAATAGACATGCATGGAAACATATTAATTGTAAAAATATGATATAGCATATGCATAAAGACCATGAATGTAAAAGCAAGAAATAAGAGATGTAACCCACATCTCCTCCTTTTCAAAGCATAAAAAAAAACATGCACACTACCACGCCCCCACATCTTATACTGACGCCTACAGGAAGTAACAAACCACCTCTGTTACGCCACGAAACACACACAGAAAACCAACACATAGGTGGCACGGCAGACAACACACAGCGCCCAACAAATAACTCTCACACTCCCAAAAAAAAAAAGACAAAACCTCGGGTGACTTACTCACTCACTGCAATCCCACACACAAAATAATCAAATGTGCACAAGCAACAGGTGACTTAATCCCTCCCAGCCATCCCACACAAAAACATTAAATGTGCACCAGAAACGGATGACTTATCCCTCACAGCCATCTCAAACAACAGCATGAAATGGGTGACCTTCTCACTCAAAGCCATCCCTAAAAACAAAGCAACTAGTGAACAACAAGAAATGGGTGGCTTATCACTCACAGCCATCCCAAACAACAGCAAGAAATAGGTGACTTACTCACTCACAGTCATCCCAGACTACAAGAAATGGGTGACTTACTCACTCACAGCCATACCGGAAATGGAAAACAAAAATAAAAACATTGCAGAATAATGCAACTAAGCATGCCAATAAACTGGGAAAAAGAACTGCATGGCAGCTTTAGTCATCCGGATAGTCACTGGTAAGATGTCTCTCACCCAAACTGCATCCACACACACTCAGAACCATGAGAGCCTAGCCTAGAGTCCACATACCACACCATCCTCAAATACTGACAAAGCGTAAACTTTAAGTGGTATGATAACCACCAGTGCAAACAAATCATAGGCACAGACATGTACACTCAAAACACACTCAAAACACCACCAGCATACTCAAATAAAAACAAGTATCAAGTGCCCTAGAATGATGAAATCACAACTGTGCGCATCAGCGAGAGCTCAGGGCGCTTCTGTCAACACCAATTTTTATCAAACGCCGGTCATCACCACTGAGTTCAAGAGTTGGAGAATGAACCCAATGGTCTGTAGCCAGGCAACGTAGCTTCCGTAGTGAATAGAGTGAGGAGATCTCGGGGCTAGCATTCATCCACCAGCACACAAGCTGCCGTGCAGTTCACCATGTCACCACACACTTCCAACTCACCACTAAGCCATCTTCAAAAAGTTTCTGAAGGTGCCAAAACCGCTGCACTAAAAAATGTTGTCCACAAGAATTTGCGCGTGTTGATTGGTTTACCACCATCAAATGGTCTAACAGTGCAGCAGCTCGAAAATGTGAGGTCAAAGACGTGCTCACAGGGGGTGTGGCTACTGCGCCGTGCAAGATGGCGGCTCCCGCTTGAGCTCCGCTACATCGCGGAGTATTGGATGAGGATACGGACCGCTTCCTGACTCTGCTCTACGCTAAACAGGCAGCATACGCCTCCGCTTCATGGCGGCTCACGTTTGCTGCTACTCCTGAGAGCGGGGCACCTGTTTTTGCCGAATTTGCCACAACCTTCTTTTCCAGTCGCGGGCGGCCGCCATTTTGTGTGCGCGGCGCCCCTCACGGCTGAAGTAACTTTCTCTGAGTGACGACCAGTGCTGTGGCAGTCTCGTCACGCTGGTAATTATGTTCTAATTACCATATTTCTTTTGCTGTTGCTTATTGTTTGTGAAGGAAGAGATGACTCTGTGCTATAAGGGCATTTTTGAGTGAATCCAGCCCTGGCATTTTTTATGCCTTATCTTCATCATCATCAAGTCCATTCAAGGGAATGTTTGCTGACCTCGTTACTGCTGCAGAACCTCTTCCCTTCAATGTCAACTGATCCTGCTTCTCTTTTTTCTGCTTATACATCAATATGAATATCGTCGTCTATGAGGTCTCACTTACATAAGTCTATATGCCTATTGTCATGAGGTGCAGAAGCTGAGGAAGCCGCCAACCTACCTCTTCTTTAGGTAATAAGCATTTGGTGCTGTGGTAACTCCTTTGGGCTGGTGCTATCAAGCTGCATGTTATCTTCACCTCTACTATTTGCCTTCAATTGCTGTCGACTGGCATCAAATTTTTTCTCACAACCGCTCATACTCGTTAACTTCTACAATTCTGCGAATATAATTTATGGGAAGGATCTCTACTCTCAAAAATCATCCTACTCCTCGGAGTCAAGTTTATCTCATTAAGATGGCTAACGAATCCATTTCCCTCACAAAGTCTTCTTCATCTTGCGCCAAACCGAAAAGAGTTAAGAATGATCCCCCATCGCCAATTCAATCTTCTTCCAACCCGGTCCTAGACTCTAGCTTGGAGGAACTTCATGCCTTAAAACCGTTCATGAACGGCACCAATGAAAAATTACAACTGATTGAAGACCGATGGATTAAAATGGAAGGTAAAATGTCCGAAATGGAGCAACGCATAAGTAATCTTCACAATGCAACTACTAAAATACCTTTGTTAGAACAAGAAATCCATAAGCTCAAACTCCACACTGAAGATTTAGAAAACCGCAACAGAAGGAACAGTCTTCGTCTGTATGGTCTGCCCGAAAACATCGAAGGTCCGGATCTCCTTGCTTTTCTGAAGAAATTCTTGACTGACCTCCTCAATCTTCAAACTTCAACTCCCCTCAACATCCAACTAGCTCATCGTCTTGGTCGTCTTCAACCTCATTCAAGCAAACCAAGTGGCATAATTATGCTATTTCTTGAATTCACCGACCTGATGCATATTCTCAAAATTGCCAAAGAAAAATGTTGTCTTGTTTGGTCGGGTCATAATATCTTCATCTCACAAGATCTCTCTAATGCTACCAATGCCAGACGTAAG
This sequence comes from Calotriton arnoldi, assembly GCA_963921515.1. Taxonomy (NCBI): domain Eukaryota; kingdom Metazoa; phylum Chordata; class Amphibia; order Caudata; family Salamandridae; genus Calotriton; species Calotriton arnoldi. Next base: position 199,293 of record CAWUFW010013949.1, read on the forward strand.
GAGTTCCTAGCCCTCCGACCACAAATGAGATCTATGAATATCCGTTATGGTATCTTGCATCCTTGTTTTTGCAAAATTACCCATGAGGGTGTTTCCCGCTCTTTTGAAGATCCTCTCAAGTTGAAGCAGTTTTTACATTCCATTGCGAGACTGCCTATGGACACCAATGGTCATTGTCCTTGAAATCTCATATGCGGTTATATGACTAGAATGTTGCTCTATTATTGTTCATTATTAATCCTTGTTATGGTCTTTAGAGTTACTTATTTATTTATGATGATCTAAGCGGTCCAAATAATTTCTCTTGTACCATTTCACTTATCCTATATTTCATATTATCTTCTTCTCTATATTCTTTCTATCCTCTTCCTCTCCATCTCTTTCCATCTCTATCTTGTCCTTGAGTGCCGACATGTCCGGTTTTTGTCTTTCTTTCTACTTATTACAGATCTGCCTTTCTGTCCTTGGTCTGTCTCTTCTTCCTCTTTCTTTTTCTAATCTTTTTTCATTTTCTTTCCCTGTTTTGCTTCCCTTCCTTCCCTCTCCTTTTCTTTGCTTACCTCCCTTTCTTCCATTTACATTCGTATGAGTATTTCTTTTATGTGCTTTTGTACAACCTTCTAAATTTTATCCTATTGTCCACTATTTATGATCAATGTTTTTCGTTTTTATTGTTGTTTTTGCAGTTCGTCACCGTTGTGAGTATTCCCTTGTTACGTAAACATTATCATGTTTAATGTTGTATCGTGGAACGTTCGTCGTCTGGGTCATCCTGTTAAGCGTCAAAAGGTACTTTCACATTTATCAAAACTTAATTCTCAGATTGTTTTTTTACAAGAAACTCACTGTAATGACGTTGAATCTCTCAAGCTCAGGCGTCAATGGGTGGGCCAGGTTGTTTTTACCTCTGCTGTTAATCGTAAGGGTGGTGTTGCCATCCTCTGCCATAAATCTTTGAACTTACAAATTGTATCTACTGAAAATGATGCGAGTGGACGATGGGTAATACTTCACGCCACTGTTCACAATAAGCTTATTACTTTTTTAACATTTATGGGCTGGTTAAATCTGACCCTGATTTTTGGAACAATATTAAATTAAAATTGTCATCAATTACTAACTCTAATATTATTGTTGCTGGCGATTTCAACAATTGGCTTGACCCATTTTCCGATAGGAAATCTGATTGTAAATTTAAACCAGATAAATGTCATAAAGCGTTTCAATCTGCTATTGCCTCTCGTCCACTCTATGATGCTTAGAAGACTAGTAATCGTGATGATTGTGAATTCACGTTTTATTCTAATGTTCACCATACTATGTCCCGCATTGATTATGTTTTAATTTCGAAACCCCTACTTCCTTCGCTCCAATCCTCAGAGATTGGCTCCATTTTTATTCCTGATCATGCTCCTGTTTCAGTTTCTCTTGATTTGTCCCTCACTACCTCCAAACATGCTAGATGGCGATTTAATAATTCCCAATTATCAGATCAAACTTTTATTTTAAAGGCTACTTCATTTATACAAGAATTTTTTCACTTCAATAAATCAGGCGACACCTCAGTACACAACAACTGGGATGCCTTCAAGACCTCATTCAGAGCATTTACCATTGCATATACTGCTAGTAATAAAAAATCACTGAACTCACAGTACCTCTCCTCACTCAACCATATTAAAAACCTGGAACATTTGTATTATACTTCCAAATCTTCTGCCCATCTTCGAGACCTAATCAGGGCTAAATCAGATCTAAACAAGTTAGCTACCACTGATGCTTGTAATATTCTACTCAAAATCAAATCTAAATATCATGGGGGACAAAACAAAGCTGGGAAATTGTTGGCCAATTATTTAAAAGTCAAATCAGAAAGGAAAACCTTTGTTCCCATTCGTAATACCCTTAATAACACTCTACTACATTCGGACCCTGACATAATTTCAGCATTTCAGACTTTTTATCATACACTCTATACAGAAGATACTCATCCCACTACAACCGACACTCAATTATTTTTTGACGGTCTCCCTTCTCCTCGCCCTATTCCGGAAGCTATGGCCCTCTTGGAAAAGGACATTACTCTCCAAGAGATTTCTGATGCAATTAAATCTTTAAAAAGAGCTAAGGCTCCTGGTCCTGATGGTTTTTCCATTGAACTTATATCTTCTTTCTCTTCTATTTTTTCTTCACATGTACTTGCACTTTTTAATTCCTTTTTACTCCACTCTAAGCCTGAAGGTTCTTTTCTTGATGCCCTTATAATCATTCTCCCTAAACCTGACAAAGACCTCTCCCTTTGCCAAAACTATCGTCCAATTTCCTTAATTAATTATGATTGCAAAATGTTTGCAAAAATCCTTGCTTCGAGATTGGAAGATGTTATTCCCTTACTCATCAAATCTGACCAATCTGGCTTTATTAAGGGTAGGCTTTCATCAGACAATGCAAGAATGTTCGCTAATGTACTTGCTTTGGGGAAAGATTATCCTGATCCTTTTGCCGCTCTCTCCCTTGATGCTGAGAAGGCATTCGACCGCATAAATTGGCAATTCATGTTTAAAACTCTTCAGTGATTTGGCTTCGGCCCCAAATTTATCTCTTTCATCAAATTGCTGTATTCTGACCCCCGCGCGTGCGTTTCGGTTAATGGTTTAGTATCACCTTACTTTAATTTACATAGAGGTACATGGCAAGGTTGTCCCCTTTCTCCTTTGTTATTTCTTTTATGTCTCAAACCCTTCCTTGAACGTATTCGTCATAATCCTTTGATTACTGCTTTCTCTCATAACTCTTGTGAAACTAAACTATCTGCTTATGAAGATGATATTCTTGTTTATCTCTCCAATCCCCTAACCTCCTTACCTCCCTTTTTGCAGGAAATTGACTTATATTAAAAAATATCTGGTTATAAATAAAATTTTTCTAAAACTGAAATATTACCCCTTAATTCAATTTGTTTCCAATTTATGTTCGCTGGCACCAACTTCAAATGGTGTCCGTCTAAAATTAAATATCTTGGCGTGTAGTTTTCCTCTACTATCCCTCAAACTTTATCTCATAACTTTACTGCCTTAAAACTTAAAATTCAAAATCTACTTTCTTCATGGTCTCCATTATATTTATCTTGGTGGGGTAGGTTGGATACTATTAAAATGATGACTATACCACTTATTCTCTTCCTATTATCTATGTTACCTTTCAAAATTCCTAACTACTATTATAATCAAATCAATTCCATTTGTACTAAATTCCTTTGGAATAATAAACTGGCTTGCATTGCTTTGTCTAAATTAATTAAACCAAAAAATGAAGGAGGTGCACGATTTCCTAATTTTAAGTTATACCGCACTGCTTTTTTAATTAGGCAAGCATATGCTCTGAATAGACAACACCATGATGTTCCGATTCCCAGTTGGATCCGTTTCGAACGCTCTCTGTTACATGACTTTACCTTTTATGATATTTGTTTTATGTCCAGTTGTACCTTTATATCTAAGCATCCTATTCTAAAATACTCCCAGCACTTGTTACATTCACGGTATATAGATGGTTCTAACTTTTATCAAGCTTTCCTTACATCTTCTATTTAGTACAATAAGTTTATTAAGTTCCGCCACAAATCATTCTATTTTAAACATTGGAAAGAAAAGAATATTTTATACGTTCACCAACTTATATCTAATAATTCTGTTATTCCTTTTCACACATTACAACAATGTTATGATCTACCCTCTTCCTATATCTCTCAATATAATCAATTATCACAAGCACTTCAATCATTTATCACAACCAAAAACTTTCCAACCAATTGCACCCCTTTACTTCCCTAACTCCTTTGCACAACATATCCCTTGACTCCAATCCTAAAGCTGCCTTTATCTATAAACTCTTATCCCATCGTATTGCTGAAAGACCAAAATCCCCTATTGAACTTGCTTGGGAGCTAGATCTCTCCATCACTCTCTCAGCTACAAAATGGGATAGACTATGGTTAAAATTTTTCTCCACCTCTAGAGCTGCTAATATTACCCAATCTTTATTTTTTCTGTACAATAGAGCGGTTATGACTCCTCTCTGTTGGTCCTATCTATCCTCAGATGGTACTCTTCTCCATTTGATAAACTATTGTCCCAATGTTCAAAAAATGTTGGAAAAGTATTTGGACTAAATGCTCCAAGATTTTTCAATTGTGTGTCCCTCTATCAATTCATAATGTATTCTTTGGCTCCCTATCTGTTGATTTTCATGATACATTGCTGAAATTGAAGTTACTTGATCTTTTTATTGCTCTTGCATTTAAAGTTATTCTTACCTGTTGGAAGGATAACTCCAAAATTTGTATGTTACAATGGTGGAATTTTATTTGTGACGAACATAGAATATCTACTGTTTCATCTCTATCTTTAACACAAAAAATTAAGTCTGATCTACTTTGGTTACCTTTTATTACTTTTGTATCTTCTTATCCCTCCTCACACTAATACTCATATGATAATTCTTCTGTCTTCCTTTTCTCTTTCCTTCTTTTTCTTTTTTTTCCTCTCCTCCCCTCTTTTTATTTCTTTGCATTATAAAATTGATCAATTAATTATATTCCAGATGGTACCCTAATCTCCCTATTTTCTTACTTCCGTTTACTGCACATAGTTGTAATTAATAGTCTTTCTAATACATAATTCGTATTTTTCTTTGCTTTCTGTTATGATGTATTCAAGTAAGTCATTCTGTTATCTTGTGCCTAAATTATACTCTTGGTACCTGTTTTTCTTACTCAATAAAAAATATTTAACAAAAAAAAAAGACATGCTCACAGCAGAATCCTACACAGTGACTCCCATTTGACTGAAATGGCTGCCAGTGCGCCGTAATACATATGTTTTCTTAGAAAATTTGGCCTTCCATCCATGCTGACGTCAACTGGAGCATGTACATTTTTGCCTCGCGCCAGGATGAGAGCCACAGCAGGAATTCAAAAGTAAGTAACCTCGTGCATATCTCACGCAGCAGCAACGTGAGATCTAAAGTTCAAACGACAATGCCAATGATATGCACAATGTACTCACAGTTCATTTTCGGTATACATTGTAAGAACAACTGGACCTCGTAAAACAATTGTAAATGGCAGTTCCCCTCACTGTCAGTAACTCAGGCTCACTCCCGACTGACTTCAATTTGCCGCTGCCAGCTGTCCTAAACAAATGGTGGCTATTCCCAATCCAACGCACTGCCAAATCCTTTATCCAGACGCTCGTAACAATCATCACACGCTGTAAAAACCAACTCAGGACTTACACATAAATTAAATGTGCCAATTGAGTGGTGGCCAATTTTGCCATGTTTTCGGGGGCAGCACAAGCACCTTAGCACTGGTTAGAAGTGGTAAAATCAAGTGCACGGAGTCCTAAAACCAACAAAAATGAATTCAATACAGCAAAAGGGGTGAAGGCAAACATTTGGGGGGAGAACCTGCAGAGAGGGCCAGGTCCACAAGCTGCGTTGATGTTACAGCAGTGAAACACTTGGCCCCAAAGCCTGTACTCACACTGGCAGGGATCTGCCACCTCTTCCAGGTCTCTACAGTCCCAGGAAGGTGGAGGAACACAGACGGCTTCTGAACCACCAAATGCCACATCTCTTGACAGCCTAGGGTATCTGCAGACCTGTACTGATCATGAAATAGAAGCTGCATTGACAAATGGCTCTCAAAAGGTGACTGTCAGCATGGTGCTTGCTCTCCACTCTCAATCCGAGAGTGGAAAGTGTGACTTCAGGTTTGGGATGGGGATGGAAAGGGCAGAGGGTGGTGAAGGTGGATGTCAGAATGCCAGATACTAATTTGTTTATGGTGGAAAGGTGAGGGCATTACTGAAAGAGAAAGGGAATGGTCGCAGGGTGCCAGATAACGTTTTTTTGGTATTTGATTTTGGAAGGACTGATGCTGTAGAGAGCTGTGGATGTGGGTTGCACAACACCAGAATTTCTTTTATATATGGATAGAAGAGGGGAAAGTAATGCAGAAGAAGAGGTGGATGAGTTGCAGGACACCAGATATATATTTTAATAGATGAGTGGGTACAGAGATAGTAATGCAGAGGGTGATGGGGGTGGGTGGCACGATGCCAGGCTGTGCATGGCTCACCAAGAACTCTTAACCCCTGGGCTGCCTGTCTGAACAGTGGCAGAGTGTGTGGGGAGTATACATGGGACAAAATTGCACATAGATAACCATAAATAAAGGAGCTATTTTTCACTTTGGGGTTCTGATTGACATCATAGACAACTCGAGCTTCGCTCATGTGGTCTATTTGATGTCACTGAGACTCCCTGAATGAAAAGCATACCCGTTATTAACTGTTACCTATCTATAATTTTACATATGTTATGCTAACAGCATATGCATATCGCATCCCCCTATGTGTATTTTCCAACTACGCTTCAGAATTTGGGTGTCCTTTGCTGTGTAGGCTGTCCAGGCCATCCCAACTAGGAAACCCAAGGCATATTTTGTATGAGCAGATTAGTATTTAGTCAGTGGCGGCTCCTCCGGTTAAGCGGAAGAGCATCGCCCCACTGCTTTGCAGCAGTAAAATAAAGGAAAAATATAATGATTGGTCAGGGGAGCCTGGGTGCTTCCTATTCCTGGCTCGGAGAGACTTGGCAAGAAGACAGAGGAGAGATGCGGCGACGACGGAGGAGAGAGGAGGCAAGGAGGTAAGTTTAATGTTTCTTCTTTTTTTAAACCCCTCTACCCCCCGCACCTTGCCCCACCAACCCCGATCCGTCCCGGTCGCCACTGCATTTAGTACAATATTTCATCCCTTTGTTAGCATTCCAAAATGTGTGTTTCTGTGAAAAACTCAAAAATGTATTAAACGTATCTTCACTATTCCCTCCATGTTTTTTCTGTGTAAACAGATGAGCGAGCAGATTTCCACGTGGGCAACACAAAACAAACATCCCATGATGTGAGAAAAAATACATAGTTTGGATGCACTCTAAGTCAAAAGAAGTAAACATATTTCAATTAAGTCTTTGCAATTTATGTTTTGCAAAACGTCCTAGTTTCCGAGTGTGCCTCTGCATCGGCATTATAAGGGTTAAATTGCCTTCTCCCTGTCTCTACTATAGTGTTTAATTAAGTCATAGGAGTTGTTATGCTCCTGAGATTGCCAAATAAAACTGTTGTTTGGAAGCTTTGGATTAATTCGATGTATAAAATATGTGTGAAATCAATTATAAAGTAATTACATACCACCAATGGGCTGGAACTAATTAAAAAGAGCATGACAATTCCACTTTAATAAATATTCCATCCATTCATTTATTTCTTAAAATGATTCTTCAGGGTCAAGACTTTTCATTGGTAAGGTTAACAAGCACATCCTTTTGCACATCTGTTTGAATTTTGGATTTGGATTTCTCGTTTGCACTTTAAGTCCCAACCTGTTTACAGCCATTTCTGCAAAGCACATCTAATATTTAGAAAGTAAAAACTAGTACTGGCAAAACAAATTGCTCTGTATAACGTGATAAATCATGCACACAGATGCATGCAAAAATGTGCATAGAATATTTGTGCCATGTATCTGTTTAATCTGCCTTTTTATGCGCTCCCACTGCCATTTGATCTGTTTTTTATTCACCAAGTTTTCGATTCTGCATAGCGACAGCACTGCAAGCTCCAGGAATAACAAGCAAACAGCACTGAGAAATGTGAGCAATTTAAACTTGGGCACAGACATAGGAGGTACAGAGACATGGAACAACTAGTCTGTGCATTTCTGCATGGGTCTGAGTTTGCACGGCTTTGCTCAATAAAGCCAGACCAGTTGGATTTTACCAGTGTTTGTTGTCAATATATTTGAGGTCTTTAGATTTCACCATGTGTGTCTCTGGTTGAGCATGGGTCAAGATCACTCATAATCTTGAAAGGAATCAAAAAGCGATGTACCAAATCAGAGAGATAAAGAGAGTCTGAGATGTCTGTTGTGCTACTTCACAATATCCAGGTCTTACTGTGGGTAGAGTAGGTTGAATGTTGTAGCACATTTCTGTGGCTACGTTCATATTTTCCATGGAGAGGCTGACATATAGGAAAATCCGACCAGAAGAGGGAATAGTTAGTGAGTGCTATAAGCAAGATACACATTAATAAAGCACTTTTGCACCTAGGCAGCCTCAGTGGTCTATGTGTGTGTCTGAACCCTCCACAGTGAGGCACTGGACTGAGGAGAAGTTTTAATTGATGTGTCTGATAGGCAGAAAAAGCCCATTCTGTCTGTCTAGAAGTTATGTCTTTAGTAAAAGGAACATAGAACAGATCCGGTTTAATGGAGCACAGTCATTTACTCTAGTGTTTTCACTGATTGTGTTGTGATCTAGGTGTGCTGCCTGCCCACACTGCCTCCAGAAGAACCTTAGGATTCAATACCAATACTAATACTGACAGTCAAGAGCTTGAGGGGATCTACTTGGCGCAGTCTTGCTTCCTCTCAGTGGTACTTAAATGTATAGTTCTTATTCTTTCACCTTTTGCACAATTCCTTTGCTCTAGCCGCTTCCCTCTCTGCACCATTTCTCCAAGTGCTACATTGTTTGCTTTTAGACCGTGGGAGATGTACTCTCCTGCGACTTTGTTCTCAGGCACTTCTCCATGCGTCCATGTCTTTCCTTGGGTGCTTTCTACCACCGTTTGCCTCCCTACTTCTCTTCCCCTTTTAGTTTCTTATTAACCCAGCCTACACCAGCGTGACCGATTGCCTGCGAGCTCCCACTCAACGCATTCTAGAACACCTCTAATTATTGCAGTCTCCCTCTTTTCTGTGCTCCATCACGTGTTCTATTTGCAGTGGTCTCCCACTTTCAGCCTGCACCCATCCCAGCTCCCACAAAGCCAAATCCAATGCAGATGTTCATAAGGATCCTGATTTTCCCCTTCTCGTATGATGTGGCAGCCCTCTTGTGTACTTGGTGGTCACTTAGTGACCTCTATCTAGCAGTTACTTTGCATCTCGACACTTCGAATCATCAGACTATTGTATTACCACAAAATACCTCTGCATATCGACAACATTTATAATACAGAGCAAGACTGGATATTCCTTCACAACATTGCTAACCAAAACTATTTTTTTAATGGGTGTACAGGCTCTTTAACCAATCTTAATGAGGCCGTTATTTTTACCTGCATTTTTTTCTTCATCCCTAATCCCTTAATACCCGACAATTACTATAAAGAGAGACAGAAAGAAGTGGGAAACAATTTTAAAATGTAAAGGAATATAGGGTCACCTTACACCTTCCATAACTCCAGCAAGTTGGCACAGCTTGCATCATCTTCCACCCTAGAAGGTTTTCTACATTATGTCGGAATCAGAGGAGACTAATAATGAGGCCTCTCCCTCTTTCCTCGTTCAGTATTGCAGCTGCAAAAAGTGAACAATTCAGTGCCTGAAGTCAATCCTCCTTAGATAAGGTAAGTGCTGGGCAAGTTAGCATCTTCCTGGCACTCTTCGTTTCCGGTGCACCCCGGCCTGCTCCATATCCAAAGGCCTTTGGGAAACACTGCAAAGACCCCTTAAATGTAAGCATGCACTAAGCCTTCCCTGGGATAAAGGGGGCATTGACAGCCAGTTCACTCTCCGGAAGAGATCACATGCCTGCATAAAGCAAGAAGCCAGAACCCTTCCCCTGAGGGCTTTCGCCCAGCTCATCAGACTTCTTGCTGGCTCCATCTAAGACATTTTCCCTGTTCCTCTGCATTATAGAGCCCTCCAGCTTTGGAAGATCCACTTTCTTTGCGAAGGTCTCACTTATTCATTGCACATTCCTCTAGACAATGACTAACTCGCAGGTCTTCATTGGTGGATCCGCAACATGAAGTCCTTGAATGGGAAAGTCACCTTTTGATCTTTCCTATATCTGCTCGTCCGTTCCGATGCCTTAAAATAGATTGGGTTCCAATTTCGGATCTTTTACCACTGAGGATGGTGGTCACCATCCCAAAAAAAAGTTTCACATTAGTGCCTTGTAAATCCTCACAGGCACATTTGCTATCAAAAGTCTTACCAAACACAAATCCAGCTGCTGGATTCTCCTCCAAATAGACAATCTGTCTGCATTAAGATACATCAACAAACTCGAAGGTACCAGATCCAATCCTCTAGCAGACCTTTTCCAAGATCTCTGGGAGCATTGTCTTTGCAACAAACTCTCAGCAATTGTGGAATACTATTCAGATCCCTCTAACTCCACTGCAGATTACTTTTAATGGCATCTTTGCGACTCCAGCAACTGAAGTCTGCATCTGAATATTTTTTTCTTTCCCACCATTCCATGTGGTGCTCGAACTATACACCTCTTTGCCTCACCCTTAAACCACCAGCTACCCATATTTGTGAGTTTGCACCCAGACCCAAAAGCATGAGCAACAGTTGCCTTTCATCAAAACTAGACTCAGTTATGCCCTTATGTTTTTTCTGTGTTTGCTCTTCTCCTCAGAATCCTCCTGTTTGCCTGAAGCTCTTTCTGGCCATGATCATCCCCCATTGGCCTTCTAAGACCTGGTTTCCCCACCTGTTGGACCTGACCACAGATTCGCAATTAGACGTGGGCAGTGAACTCCGCTCCGCCGGTGGAGTTTGCGGAATTTGTGCAACTCCGTGCTCAGCAAAAACTCTGCAGCTGCTGCATAGCGCAGTTTATTTGCCTGCGCCCACCTCATTCTGTTGTAAACAGGTCTGAATGAAATTCTGTTGGCCCTATGTTGTCATTTTGTTGGTATATTTTGTTAGGGGCATCTTTTCATGGGCTGTTGTGCTCCTTTTCCCTCTCACTGGAAGCAGCGCAGTCTGTTACGGCCAGGGAATGTTTCTCGTGAACACTGCTAGGTGCGGGCACCTGGCACAGCAAACGCTGGTAGATGCATAATGTTGCCGGCCATGGAGGGTAAGAAATCTTGCCAGAGAGCTCATTTGCAGGGAAGTGGTGCTTGCAGTTGTAGGTTTTTGGCACCCTTTCAAAGCTTAATTACACATTTGCTCTAACTGGAGCCTCCAAGGCACGCAGGGCAGGCTATGGCCAAGGACGGCTGTTCATGCGATGGCCTTTACTCACGTGACACATTTGAAGCAAAACAAAAGAGCCTAAAAGGACAAAGAAAGCAGAATCTTAAAAATATCCACTTTTGGTACGTACGCTATACATGTTTGGCATCGACAAGGAAGGCTAGCACTGCCGTCACTCGTGTAGGGCGAAAAGAGTGCATAGCCATCACTAGTTTGAGGGGGGGCTTGCACTTCCGTTCTGGGCACTGTGCCTCGGGGAACCTTTCACTACCACTCTGGGCACTCCATGCTCACTGGTATGAGGGAATCTTGCACTTCTGCTCTGGCCACTGTCCCTCACAGTGTCTCAGGGAAGCTTGCACTACCGCTCTGCACTCACTGCATATGAGGGAAGCTTGCACTTGAGGAAAGCTTGCACTTCCACTCTGGGCACTGTGCAGTGTGCTCACTGTGTTTCAGGGAAGCTTGCACTGCTATTGTCAGCGATGTACACATTTTGTGTGTGATGATGAACACTTGCAATGCTGCAGAATTTGAGAGAGGGCATGCTGAATTGCTGACTTAAGAGATTCCTTTCGGTATCTTAAAAGTTCAGCCTCACGAGGTCGCACAAACTGGACTGATAGATCATATGCTACAACGCACTGCTATTAGTCTTGTGTGTGTGCCCGGAGAATCACAGCTACTAACTGGGAGGTCACTTTGTACATGTGTAGCACACTTATATTTATGGTTTTCCCACATGCAGCTGGCCCTATCCATACGTCACTGGCCTTATCCTTACATCACTGTCCTTCTTCTGTTTGCCTTGCTGACGGGCCCACAATTGCATTTTGTGTGTGTTAAGACAGAGGCGGAGTGATTCCGCCGGCTCAGGGAACTCCGTGGAATCTCACTGAGTTTTTCGGTAACTCTGCAGAATTCTGCAGAGTAAAACTCTGCAAGCTCCACCCAGGTCGATTCGCAATAACACCTCACCTCCTTCAGCTCTTTTCAGCTATATCCAACCCAAAGGGCTGCCTCTATGATCTTATAATGCAGGGTCATCTTCAATTTCTGGTGTAGGAAATTCTTAGGGATCCAGATCTTTCAAGGGTCGCTGCAGACCTCATCTACAAGTCCTGGGCTAGAGGCCCTCAAAGTGTGTACAAGTCTGCCTAGAATGTTTGGCTTCACTGGTGCCTGGGATAGAACCTAGATTTCCTTCTTTCTCTCCCTCATCCCTGACCAATTTCCTCTCAACATTTTTCTCCAAAGGGCTCTCTTATAGAACCATTAACGTCTATCGCTCTGCTATCACGGCTCACCTCCCTTTCTCTCCTTGTGTAGGAACCCTCTTGTCCCATGCCTGATGAAAGGTAAATATCAAGCGACAAACTTTGCCTCGTTACTCCTCTACCAAGAACCTCTCCATTTTCCTTACCTTCGTCTTCTTCAAATTTTTTAACTCTGCAGTTTCCTTGAAATATCTCTCCTTTAAGCTGGTGTCCTTTATATGTATCATCTCTTGTAGAAGAGTGTCAGATGTTCTAGCCCTCTGCCTTTCCGGTATCAACTTTTTGCCCAGTTAGGCAATATTTTAATTTTTGGCATATACCAAGATTGTCTCTTGATCCTCTATCCTTTATCTTCATTCTCCTGCCCTTTCAACTATTTGCATTGTCTCCTGCCTTCAGCAATACATTTCCAACACTTCTCTTTACTCTTCAGACCAACTCCTCTAATTCAAGAGCACTTATAAGCCAGTTTTTTTGTGCTACCTTGGCCTGTGGGATCAAGCTAAACATGTCTCCCTATGGCATTAATACCTCCTCCTTTGCAGCCCACTCTGCTCTTGGGGCTATGGCTTTGAAGACTTTCTTCACTGGCTCCAGGCTTGAGGACATACTTAGGGTTGCCAATTGGTCTTGAGTGCCAATCTTTGGAACATTATACCTTAAGCCATCTGAACATATGTCTGACAGAGTCCTCTTAATGCTTTGAATGTTCATGTTGTAGCACCTCATATCTTGTGATTAAATGGGTATTTTCCTCGCTTCAGTGAAGAGCAAATTTAAGCTCACCTTCTTATGCCTTGTTGTTCAGGTTCTGCATGAACCGAGTATCTCCCTCAAGATTCACAGTGCTTCTTAAATCCTCTTGAAACCTTGTGAAACTCTCCCTCTGCCCAGTTGGTGTTTGGATTGAACCCTTCTTCTTATCCAAGTTCACCCTCCTTCTTCTCATTCCTGGTTTCTGCTTTGTTTGACAATAAGAGAGGGCATTAGCTTCTGTATCTGCTACGTCATTCTGCCAGTGTCATCATAATGCCTTTGTATGTCATTAACTCTTATTGCTGCTGTTAGGAACAGATTAAAAGAGATATTGTATATTATACACTCTCATTGTCTTTAATAAAAGCTTACACTTCCTCTTCATTGAAGGTAGTACAATCCACTTTAGGTGCAACATCAACAGGAACGAGGAAGCACTATAAGGAGCAAAAATCACACTTAGGTGCAAAATCACCCAGGTATGTAAAGTTAGCAGGAGTGTGTTATCAAATTTAGGTATGTACCACTCAATACAAAGAGAAAATGTGGTAATGAGATATCACATTAGGCATAAAAGGTGTGTATTATATGACATCACATTGAATTGACAGCCCCCGAGGTGCAATGCTACCCTTGTTGCAACATCAGCAAGAGTGTTGAAAATGTTTAGAAGCACAAGTCACATTGAGGTGTGAAATCACTTCAGCTATGTGTGGCATGGGATTGGCTGCGGAGCGCAGGGTGGAGGTTGGGCGTCTGACCTGTGCCCAGTCCCCACTAGTGGTTGGTTGGACACAGGGCCTGGTGCCCAAACCCCTGCAGGTGTGCATGGCTGACTATGTGATGCTACAGTATAAAGGGGGTCATTTTAAGTAAGGCAGACCTACTGACTTTGTCAACAGGCCAGAACACCAAAATATCAAAAATAGGCCTATTGGTTTTAGGAAGCGGTCAGCATATCAACATATATAGAGCACATCAATTGTCTTTGTAATAAAAAATTAATAATAATTATAATCAAATGTATATTTCATTAATTCACACCATACAATGTTTAATAAACGTGATTGTCATAAAAAAAGATGTGAGCCTTTTAACAGTTATCAAACTACAAAGTGGAGCCCTAGAACAAACCACAACAGGGCTATGCACTCCAGCTGAAGAACATAGAGCTCCAGCTAGGAGTGCTTTAAAAAAAATGGTAAGGTTGGGGGTGTGGATTTCATGTCCCAGGAGACTTACTGTTTTATTTTTTCATGTTGTTGGCAGGCTGCTTCACTCCCCCATCAACATTAAAAAAGGCTTGGTGGTGCCCCAGCCCCTTCTAAGGACACCACCAGGCCCCAAAAGTTATATTTTAAAAGCCCTCGCAGGGCATTATGGGGCCATCCTTGCCAGAGCAGTGAATAATAAATGAGCGGCTCTTGCCCCTCATTTATTATTCTTTTTGTTTGTTTAGTTTTTTGGTGTCCCAGTGGCCAACCAGGACACCCAAATCTTTAATTTCCTTGGGGGCTGCAGGGGGAGCCCCAGGGCCCCTGGCTCCAGCTGCCTCCCCTAGCAGGAGCAAGCCACTCTCATATCTCATTGTCCCGGGCTGCAGGGAGAGCCCAATGGCCCCCGCAGCACCTGCCGACTCCCTGGCCAGCATCATTCCTTTGCTCCCACCTGTGAGGGAGCAGTATTTTTGACAGCTCCCACGCGGGTGGGAGCAAAGTTTTTTTCCTTGCCCAGAGAAGAGTGGGCAGCATATGTCCACACTCCACCAGACAGAGAACTCCAGTGTCCCTTGGAATAAGGTCCCAAGGACACTATGTTCATGCTCTGGGGGATGGGGTGCCTAAAGTTGATATCTGGGGAGTGGGGCCCCAAGTATACCCTCATCCCCAACAAAAATACACTGGTTTCCAGCAATGGGGTGCCTGGGGCCTCTTTAAGGCTTGGGGAGTGGGTCTGCATGACCCCCTCCTCTTCTTAAAAAAAATCAGCCCTGTGGGATGCGGTCTACTGAGCCTCTTTGAGGCATGGGGAGGGAGGCAGCGTATGCCCCTCCCCATATTAAAAAGAAATTGGCCCTGGGCGATGGGGTTTCCGTGGCATCTACGAGGCTTGCGGAGAGGGAGTCACGTGCCACTCTTCCCAAAAAACACAAATGCCCTATTCTCCAGGGCCCTGGCCCACCCCCGGGGGGGAGGTTTTAATGAAAGATGGAGGGCAGCCATTTTTTTTTATCAGAGCTGCAGATCCCAGAATCCTCCACAGATCCCCAGAGCTAATAAACAAAATGCAGTTTTTGGCCCTGGGAGGGGAGGTCCCTCTGTGACCCACTCACCAGGCTTAGGGGGCAGGGTATCTCTACCCTACCCCCGTATCTTTTTTTTCTTTCATATAAGACAGGCAATTGAGTCCCTGAGTCCTAAGAGGGCTGCCACCACATCTTTGTTGATGTGGTGGCACTCAATCAGATCTC
Organism: Calotriton arnoldi; assembly: GCA_963921515.1. NCBI lineage: Eukaryota > Metazoa > Chordata > Amphibia > Caudata > Salamandridae > Calotriton > Calotriton arnoldi. Next base: position 214,865 of record CAWUFW010013949.1, read on the forward strand.
GTCTTGAGATCTGTCGGCTCCACATATCCTCCACAGCATGAAATATACAAAAAAGATGTACACCATATCACCAAAAGCACTGTTTCTGGGCCAATGTCTAGCTTTCTGCCAAATTTGGTGTGAATCCGTTCAGCTGTTAGGCTGTAGCTGCGTTTAAAGTTTCTATGGAAAAATGAATGTGGAAAACTTATTTTGGGACCCCCCTTTTTCTTGGCCCCGCTTGACGGATCACCCTGAACATTTCCATGCAGAAACTAGGCAAAAAAGAGCACTTCTAAAATATGTTTTGTGAAGATAGTCGAAAGGCGCCAAAGTTATTAGCAACACATAAAAGGGCTTTCCTATTGAATATTGAAACACGATCATAATTATAACTACTCAGTGGTGTCCGTCCGCTACTGGGTAATAAGTATCTCTCTCTCTACATATATATATATATATATATATATTCACTGAAAAAACCATAGGTTTCAGGCACGTTATATTTAGAAATTAGCATTTAAAAAACCTTAGAAATTCACTGAAAAAACCATAGGTTTCAGGTGCGTTATAGTTAGTTGGACATTTCACTCGTACAAAACCATAGAAATTCCCCCGTTATAGTTAGTTCAGCTAACTATAACTTCGCGCGCACCGCAATGCACTGCTGATGACGTCACATATTACATCACTCATGACATGGTCAGTGACATCACTCTTGACATCACTGATGACATCTCAAATGACATCACTGATGACATCACTGATGACATCATCCAGTGAATGTGTGTTTTTCTGAAAATTAAATATGTTTATATATGTATATCTCAAGGTCGATGGAAGAATAAATGGGTATATAAGTGCCTAAATGGATGATTTTTTTTGTAAAATTGATTGTATAACTGACTGATTAAGTGTATCTTAGTGAATACATGGGTTAGTGAGTAATGTTTAAATATGAAAATATCTGTATCAGTCACTCACTTGGTGTACAAGTGGCTGCATGGGTTGGTGAGTAGCTACATGAGTGTCTATATGGGTTATTAGTTGGTTTTTGAGTATCAGTATGAGTGTCTGAGTGTCTGTATGGTTCGGTGGGGGTATTACTTAGTGCATAGATGCATGAATGAGTGACTCACTGTTTGTATGTGTTGAAGACAGCATGTGTGCAGGACTGTATAGGTGGATGAGTGTGTGTATGGGTGTGTTAGTGAGTGAATGAATGTCTCAATAGTGTCTTTATGAGTAACTACATGTTTTAAACTAGTATATGTGAGTATTGGTGTATATAAGTGAGTATATGTGAGAGTGAGAGATTGGAAGAGTTCCTGTACAAATAAGTAGGTGTTTCTATAAGTGATTGTTTAAGAGAGTAAGTATGTGTAAGTTTCTGTAGAAGTAAGTGTGGTAGTGTGTGTATAACTGTATATGCAAGTAAATGGATGTTTGATACTTTGTTTGCATGTGTGACTATGTGTGTGAGTAACTCTAAGGATGAGAGGCGGTGTGTAACAGGATGTATAGGTGTATGAGTACATATGATGAGTGAGTACATGTATGAGTGACTGTATAGGGACTGTTGGTGAATGAGTGGATGTGTGTGTAGATCTTGGAATTACTGAATAGGTGTGTTGTAACTGGTATTGGTATGTCCATTGTTTTGAAAATGTCAGTTTGTATTTTTGAGTGTGTGTATCAAAGGTTATATTAGGGTGAGAGGAGGTCTACCACTCTATCACAAGGATGATGCCACCAGTGATGTCATCAGTGATGTCATTTGAGATGTCATCAGTGATGTCATCAGTGATGTCACTGACCATGTCATGAGTGATGTAATATGTGACGTCATCAGCAGTGCATTGCGGGCGCGCGAGTTATAGTTAGCTGAACTAACTATAACGGAGGAATTTCTATGGTTTTGTACGAGTGAAATGTCCAACTAACTATAACGCACCTGAAACCTATGGTTTTTTCAGTGAATTTCTAAGGTTTTTTAAATGCTAATTTCTGACTATAACGTGCCTGAAACCTATGGTTTTTTCAGTGAATTTCTAAGGTTTTTTAAATGCTCATTTCTAACTATAACGTGCCTGAAACCTATGGTTTTTTCAGTGAATATATATATATTTATTATACTATGTATACATGTGAAAATGTCTCGGTCCGCCTGTTTGCCTCGGTGGCACGGAAAAAATGGGTGGAACTGACTTCAGCACGCCGACGAGGTCCTCTTATGGCTCCGATGACGTCATACGGTGTCGCGAGCGGAGCCGTGCTATTATGACGTCCTCGTTGACGTGGGAGAGCTAGGAAAGAATTTCCGTGGAATGCTGGTGCAGGGGATATTCACCTAAGTGTTCAGGCTAGTCCTTTGGGAGCAACTGTTTATGTTGCCACTCCAGAAACCAAAACCAGTGATCAGAGGGCAGAGGGCAGAGGCCCTGCAGATGGCAAACGAGGTGGGGTGCCCAGTCGTGTGCACCGGCGGGGCAGCGAAGTGACAAGCACCACAACCCACAAAAAAGGTAACGAGGGCACTGAATAACACAGGATCTTCTCTTTGTATCTGGCAGGAACAACGAAGTTAAAATGCCCTAGTACCAAAATGTAGAATTAGTGCTACAACGGTCTTCAAGAGGACCTGCGATGCCGCTTCTGCCTCCCGTAACCTGGAGGCGGCACATGGGTCACACGGTGCGGTCATACTGCGGTGGGATGCACACTAGTTGACCTCTCGTGGCACTGCTCCACACTTCAGGGAGGACGCTTTCCATTAGCTATGTTTTCTGATGACGTTTCGCGCCGGCCCCGTCCAACAACAGAACTCCTTTAGATCCAAACAGACTCTTTCACTCTCTCACCGGAAGTGAAACCAGGCCACGCGGACACTTTCACAATACAACAGCCGGGAATGCACTTTTCGGTACAAAAACCACATTCCTTCCTCCTAATTAATCAAATAAACGTCTCACTGAAGAACAGGGGCCAGCTTCGATCGGTAAGCAGCCGTTACAACAACTTTTTTACTTTGCGATACCATTACAACGCATGCATTACCACGCATGCGTTGTACATCGCGAAGTCATTACTACGCATTTTTTTAGAACGCATGGTCATTTACCACGCATGCCTTTACAACGAATTTTGTTGTAAAGGTATGTATGGTAAATGACCATGCGTTCTAAAAACATGTAGACGTATCCATGTCGTTGTAAGGAAACAGAGGCTGTTCCGTTTCCTCACAACGACGTGCACCGCCCCTCAGAGACGACGTGAAGCAGGAACCATGAGGAGAGAGGAACCATGAGGAGTGAGAGGTAAGGGGGATTGGGCATGGGGTGGGGTTTCTTTTCTAGGGTTTAGGGTAGTGCAGTGGTGTTTGGGTGGTGTAGGGGGTCGTGCTGGGGGTAGTGTTTTAGGGTTTAGGGTAGTGCAGTAGTGTAGGGGGTCATGCTGGGGGTAGTGTTTTAGGGTTTAGGGTAGTGCAGTGGTGTATGGGTAGTGTAGGGGGTCGTGCTGGGGTAGTGTTTTAGGGTTTAGGGTAGTGCAGTGGTGTTTGAGTAGTGTAGGGGTCATGCTGGTGGTAGTGTTTTAGGGTTTAGGGTAGTGCAGTGGTGTTTGTGTAGTGTAGGGGGTCATGCTGGGGGTAGTGTTTTATGGTTTAGGGTAGTGCAGTGGTGTTTGGGTAGTGTAGGGGGTTGTGCTGGGGGTAGTGTTTTAGGGTTTAGGGTAGTGCAGTGGTGTTTGTGTAGTGTAGGGGGTTGTGCTGGGGTAGTGTTTTAGGGTTTATGTTAGTGCAGTGGTGTTTGGGTAGGGTAGGGGGTAGTGCTGGGGTAGTGTTTTAGGGTTTAGGGTAGTGCAGTGGTGTTTGTGTAGTGTAGGGGTTAGTGCTGGGGGTAGTGTTTTAGGGTTTAGGGTAGTGCAGTGGTGTTTGGGTAGTGTAGTGGTTCATGCTGGGGGTAGTGTTTTAGGGTTTAGGGTATGGCAGTGGTGTTTGGGTAGTGTAGGGGCTCGTGCTGGGGGTAGATTTAGGGTTTAGGGTAGTGCAGTGGTGTTTGTTTTGTGAGGGGGTCGTGCTGGGGGTAGTGTTTTAGGGTTTAGAGTAGTGCAGTGGTGTTTGTATAGTGTAGGGGAGTTTAGGGTCGTGCAGTGGTGTTTGTGTAGTGGGTCATGCTGGGAGTAGTGTTTTAGGGTTTAGGGTAGTGCAGTGGTGTTTGTGTAGTGTAGGGGGTTGTGCTGGGGTAGTGTTTTAGGGTTTATGTTAGTGCAGTGGTGTTTGGGTAGTGTAGGGGGTAGTGAAGGGGTAGTGTTTTAGGGTTTAGGGTAGTGCAGTGGTGTTTGTGTAGTGTAGTGGTTCATGCTGGGGGTAGTGTTTTAGGGTTTAGGGTATGGCAGTGGTGTTTGGGTAGTATAGGGGGTCATGCTGGGGGTAGATTTAGGGTTTAGGGTAGTGCAGTGGTGTTTGTGTTGTGAGTGGGTCGTGCTGGGGTAGTGTTTTAGGGTTTAGAGTAGTGCAGTGGTGTTTGTATAGTGTAGGGGGGTTTAGGGTAGTGCAGTGGTGTTTGTGTAGTGGGTCATGCTGGGGGTAGTGTTTTAGGGTTTAGGGTAGTGCAGTGGTGTTTGTGTACTGTAGGGGGTAGTGTTTTAGGGTTTAGGGTAGTGCAGTGGTGTTTGTGTAGTGTAGGGGGTCATGCTGTAGGTAGTGTTTTAGTGTTTAGGGTAGTGCAGTCGTGTTTGTGTAGTGTAGGGGGTCGTGGTTTAGGATATAGGGTAGTGCAGTGGTGTTTGGGTAGTGTAGGGGGTCATGCTGGGGTTAGTGGTTTAGGGTTTAGGGTAGTGCAGTGGTGTTTGGGTAGTGTAGGGGGTCGTGCTGGGGGTAGTGTTTTAGGGGTCAGGGTAGTGCAGTGGTGTTTGTGTAGTGTGGGAGGTCATGCTGGGGGTAGATTTAGGGTTTAGTTTAGTGCAGTGGTGTTTGTGTAGTGTAGGGAGTCATGCTTGGGGTAGTGTTTTAGGGTTTAGGGTAGTCCAGTGGTGTTTGTGTAGTGTAGGGAGTCGTGCTGGGGGTAGTGTTTTAGGGTTTAGGGTAGTGCAGTGGTGTTTGGGTAGTGTAGGGGGTCGTGCTGGGTGTAGTGTTTTAGGGTTTAGGGTAGTGCAGTGCTGTTTGTGTAGTGTAGGGGGTCATGCTGGGGGTAGTGTTTTAGGGTTTAGGGTAGTGCAGTGGTGTTTGGGTAGTATAGGGGGTAGTGCTGGGGTAGTGTTTTGGGTTTACGGTAGTGCAGTGGTGTTTGTGTAGTGTAGCGGGTCGTGCTGGGGGTAGTGTTTTAGGGTTTAGGGTAGTGCAGTGGTGTTTGTGTAGTGTAGGGGGTAGTGTTTTAGGGTTTAGGGTAGTGCAGTGGTGTTGGTGTACTGTAGGGGGTCGTGCTGGGTTCTAGTGTTTTGGGGTTTAGGGTAGTGCAGTGGTGTTTGTGTAGTGTAGGGGTCGTGTTTTAGGGTTTAGGGTCGTGCAGTGGTGTTTGGGTAGTGTAGGGGTCATGCTGGGGGTAGTGTTTTTGGGTTTAGGGTAGTGCAGTGGTGTTTGGGTGGTGTAGGGGGTCGTGCTGGGGTAGTGTTTTAGGGTTTAGGGTAGTGCAGTGGTGTTTGGGTAGTGTAGGGAGTCGTGCTGGGGGTAGTGTTTTAGGGTTTAGGGTAGTGCAGTGGTGTTTGTGTAGTGTAGGGGGTTGTGCTGGGGGTAGTGTTTTAGGGTTTATGTTAGTGCAGTGGTGTTTGGGTAGTGTAGCGGGTAGTGCTGGGGTAGTGTTTTAGGGTTTAGGGTAGTGCAGTGGTGTTTGGGTAGTGTAGGGGTTCATGCTGGGGGTAGTGTTTTAGGGTTTAGGGTAGTGCAGTGGTGTTTGGGTAGTGTAGGGGGTCGTGCTGGGGTAGTGTTTTAGGGTTTAGGGTAGTGCAGTGGTGCTTGTGTAGTGTAGGGGGTCGTGCTGGAGGTAGTGTTTTAGGGTTTAGGGTAGTGCAGTTGTGTTTAGGTAGTGAAGGGGGTCGTGCTGGGGGTAGTGTTTTAGGGTTTAGGGTAGTGCAGTGGTGCTTGTGTAGTGTAGGGGGTCGTGCTGGGAATGTTGTTCATTTCTATGGCAAAATGAACCCCTCATTTTGTTCCTTTTTAAATTAAATGTTTTAAGTGTTACCAGTTTATTCCAATCAAGATGGCTTCAGTTGTCCCATAATTTTATCATAAGTAAGGCTATTAGCACTCTAGTTGTTCTTTAGAACACTCTGGGAAGCTGCAGTAGAACACAAAGGCATCAACTGACAGGCTGCTCCTGTTGAAATATAACAGGAAGATATTTGAGATCACACTTGAAACATGTCCTAATTTTTCTTTCTACAGCACTAACCATAATTTCTATGACAAAATGAACCCCATCATTTTGTTCCTTTTTAAATTAAATGTTTTAAGTGTTACCAGTTTATTCCAATCAAGATGGCTTCAGGTGTGCCATACTTTTGTCATAAGTAAGGCTGTTAGCGCTCTAGTTGTTCTTTGGAACACTCTGGGAAGCTGCAGTAGAACACAAAGGAATCAACTGGCAGGCTGCTCCTGTTGAAATATAACAGGAAGATAGTTGAGATCCCACTTAAAACATGTCCTAATTTTTCTTTCTACAGCACTAACCATAATTTCTATGACAAAATGAACCCCCTCATTTTGTTCCTTTTTAAATTAAATGTTTTAAGAGTTACCAGTTTATTCCAATCAAGATGGCTTCAGGTGTGCCATAATTTTGTCATAAGTAAGGCTGTTTGCACTCTAGTTGTTCTTTAGAACACTCTGGGAAGCTGCAGTAGAACACAAAGGAATCAACTGACAGTCTCTGCCCTTGTTGGATGTACATGTTTTACTGAGAATGTCAGACTTCATTCTCACATGACTGAGAAAGATAATGTGAATTTACAGAAAATATGCTCTCATTTTAGCTTCTGGAGCACCTTCCAAAACTCTATGGGACAAGCATGTGAAAATATTTTTCTCTCAAACATGATTCATGATATCCCAGCAGAAGGTTTTTCACAGGGTAAAATCACCTTAGAACACACCACAATTCCGGAAATTAGTATGGTACCATCAACAAATGAATTCTAATGTAACTAAAGTCTGTTATCACCCTTTATAGTTCTCCTTTTGGTAACCCTCAAAATCTTTGATTCACTACAATGCATTTCAATGGGGTACTATCATGTATATTGGTCCCAAGATGGCTGCCAGCAATTCCAGGATGAAGTGCTGACAGCCAATCAGATCTCACAATGACATGTGTGGTTAGGCTCCGCCCAGATATATATGTGATTTTACTTTTGATTTTCTCAGGAACTACTGAACGGATTTACACCATTTAACAAAAAGGGTTCTTTCTGAACCAAGAACTACCTCTTTGCCAAATTTGGTGTAATCCCGTTCAGCAGTTCGGGCTGTAGCCGTGTCTAAAGTTTCCTATGGAAAATTGCATGGGGAAAACACGTTTTGGGACCCCCCTTTTTTCTCGGCCCCCACTTGACGAATCACCCCGAGACTTTCAGGATAGGAGCGGACCGGAGCGGGCCATAAGTTTTGAAAATTTCACGAAGATTCGTCGACCGGCGCCAAAGTTATTGGAAATAGAATGTTGTGAATTTCCTATGGAAAATAGGTCCTAACTATAACTATCTACTGGCGACCGCCAGTAGATAATATATATATATATATATATATATATATATATATATATATATATATTCACTGAAAAAAACATAGGTTTCAGGGGCGTTATAGTTAGTTGGACATTTCACTCGTACAAAACCATAGAAATTCCCCCGTTATAGTTAGTTCAGCTAACTATAACTCGCACGCCCGCAATGCACTGCTGATGACGTCACATATTACATCACTCATGACATGGTCAGTGACATCACTCATGACATCACTGATGACATCACTGATGACATCACTATTGACATCATCCTTGTGATAGAGTGGCAGACCTCCTCTCACCCTAATATAACCTTTGATACACACACTCAAAAATACAAACTAACATTTTCAAAACAATGGACATACCAATACCAGTTACAACACACCTATTCAGTAATTCCAAGATCCACACACACATCCACTCATTCACCAACAGTCCCTATACAGTCACTCATACATGTACTCACTTATCATATGTACTCATACACCTATACATCCTGTTACACACCGCCACTCATCCATAGAGTTACTCACACACATAGTCACACATGCAAACAAAGTATCAAACATCCATTTACTTGCATATATAGTTATACACACACTACCACACTTACTTCTACAGAAACTTACACATACTTACTCTCTTAAACAATCACTTATAGAAACACCTACTTATTTGTACAGGAACTCTTCCAATCTCTCACTCTCACATATACTCACTTATATACACCAATACTCACATATACTAGTTTAAAACATATGTAGTTACTCTTAAAGACACTATTGAGACAGTCATTCACTCACTAACACACCCATACACATACTCATCCACCTATACAGTCCTGCACACATGCTGTCTTCAACACATACAAACAGTGAGTCACTCATTCATGCATCTATGCACTAAGTAATACCCCCACCGAACCATACAGACACTCAGACACTCATACTGATACTCAAAAAACCAACTAATAACCCATAAAGACACTCATGTAGCTACTCACCAACCCATGCAGCCACTTAAACACAAAGTGAGAGACTGATACAGATATTTTCATATTTAAACATTACTCACAAACCCATGTATTCACTAAGATACACTTAGTCAGTTATACAATCAATTTTACAAAACAAAATCATCCATTTAGACACTTATATACCCATTTATTCTTCCATCGACCTTGAGATATACATATATAAAACATATTTAATTTTCAGAAAAACACACATTCACTGGATGATGTCATCAGTGATGTCATCAGTGATGTCATTTGAAATGTCATGAGTGATGTCATGAGTGATGTCACTGACCATGTCATGAGTGATGTAATATGTGACGTCATCAGCAGTGCATTGCGGGCGAGCGAGTTATAGTTAGCTGAACTAACTATAACGGGGGAATTTCTATGGTTTTGTACGAGTGAAATGTCCAACTAACTATAACGCCCCTGAAACCTATGGTTTTTTCAGTGAATTTCTAAGGTTTTTTAAATGCTAATTTCTAACTATAACGTGCCTGAAACCTATGTTTTTTTCAGTGAATTTCTAAGGTTTTTTAAATGCTAATTTCTAACTATAACGTGCCTGAAACCAATGTTTTTTTCAGTGAATATATATATATTTATTATACTATGTATACATGTGAAAATGTCTCGGTCCCCTGTTTGCCTCGGTGGCACGGAAAAAATGGGTGGAACTGACGTCAGCACGCCGACGAGGTTCTCTTATGGCTCCGATGACGTCATACGGTGTCGCGAGCGGATCCGTGCTATTATGACGTCCTTGTTGACGTGGGAGAGCTAGGAAAGAATTTCCGTGGAATGCTGGTGCAGGGGATATTCGCCTAAGTGTTCAGGCTAGTCCTTTGGGAGCAACTGTTTATGTTGCCACTCCAGAAACCGAAACCAGTGATCCGAGGGCAGAGGCCCTGCAGATGGTACACGAGGTGGGGTGCCCAGTCGTGTGCACCGGTGGGGCAGCGAAGTGACAAGCACCACAACCCACAAAAAAGGTAACAAGGGCACTGAATAACACAGGATCTTCTCTTTCTATCTGGCAGGAACAACGAAGTTAAAATGCCCTAGTACCAAAATGTAGAATTAGTGCTACAACGGTCTTCAAGAGGACCTGCGATGCTGCTTCTGCCTCCCGTACCCTGGAGGTGGCACATGGGTCACGCGGTACGGTCATACTGCGGTGGGACGCACACTCGTTGACCTCTCATGGCACTGCTCCACACTTCAGGGAGGATGCTTTCCATTAGCTATGTTTTCTGATGACATGTCGTGCCGGCCCCGTCCAACAACAGAACTCCTTTAGATCCAAACAGACTCTTCCACTCTCTCACCGGAAGTGAAACCAGGCCACGCGGACAATTTCACAATACAACAGCCGGGAATGCACTTTTTGGTAAAAAAACACATTCCTTCCTCCTAATTAATCAAATAAACGTCTCACTGAAGAACAGGGGCCAGCTTCGATCGGTAAACAGCCGTTACAACGACTTTTTACTTTGCGATACCATTACAACGCATGCATTACCACGCATGCGTTGTACATCACAAAGTCATTAATAAGCATTTTTAGAACGCATGGTCATTTACCACGCATGCCTTTACTACGAATTTTGTTGTAAAGGTATGTATGGTAAATGACCATGCGTTCTAAAAACATGTAGACGATCCATGTCGTTGTAAGGAAACAGAGGCTGTTCCGTTTCCTCACAATGACGTGCACCGCCCCTCAGAGACGACGTGAAGCAGGAACCACGAGGAGAGAGGAACCACGAGGAGTGAGAGGTAAGGGGATTGGGCATGGGGTGGGGGTTTCTTTTCTAGGGTTTAGGGTAGTGCAGTGGTGTTTGGGTGGTGTAGGGGGTCGTGCTGGGGGTAGTGTTTTAGGGTTTAGGGTAGTGCAGTGGTGTTTGGGTAGTGTAGGGGGTCGTGCTGGGGGTAGTGTTTTAGGGTTTAGGGTAGTGCAGTAGTGTAGGGGGTCGTGCTGGGGGTAGTGTTTTAGGCTTTAGGGTAGTGCAGTGGTGTATGGGTAGTGTAGTGGGTCGTGCTGGGTTAGTGTTTTAGGGTTTAGGGTAGTGCAGTGGTGTTTGAGTAGTATAGGGGGTCATGCTGGTGGTAGTGTTTTAGGGTTTAGGGTAGTGCAGTGGTGTTTGTGTAGTGTAGGGGGTCATACTGGGGGTAGTGTTTTAGGGTTTAGGGTAGTGCAGTGGTGTTTGGGTAGTATAGGGGGTCGTGCTGGGGGTAGATTTAGGGTTTAGGGTAGTGCAGTGGTGTTTGGGTAGTGTAAGGAGTCGTGCTGGGGGTAGTGTTTTAGGGTTTAGGGTAGTGCAGTGGTGTTTGTGTAGTGTAGGGGGTTGTGCTGGGGGTAGTGTTTTAGGGTTTATGTAAGTGCAGTGGTGTTTGGGTAGTGTAGGGGGTAGTGCTGGGGTAGTGTTTTAGGGTTTAGGGTAGTGCAGTGGTGTTTGTGTAGTGTAGGGGTTCATGCTGGGGATAGTGTTTTAGGGTTTAGGGTATGGCAGTGGTGTTTGGGTAGTGTAGGGGGTTGTGCTGGGGGTCGATTTAGGGTTTAGGGTAGTGCAGTGGTGTTTGTGTTGTGAGGGGGTCGTGCTGGGGGTAGTGTTTTAGGGTTTAGAGTAATGCAGTGGTGTTTGTATAGTGTAGGGGGATTAGGGTAGTGCAGTGGTGTTTGTGTAGTGTAGGGGGTCATGCTGGGGGTTGTGTTTTAGGGTTTAGGGTAGTGCAGTGGTGTTTGTGTAGTGTAGGGGGTCATGCTGTGGGTACTGTTTTAGGGTTTAGGGTAGTGCAGTTGTGTTTGTGTAGTGTACGGGGTTGGGTTTTAGGGTATAGGGTAGTGCAGTGGTGTTTGCGTAGTGTAGGGGGTCATGCTGGGGTTAGTGTTTTAGGGTTTAGGGTAGTGCAGTGGTGTTTGGGTAGTGTAGGGGGTCGTGCTGGGGGTAGTGTTTTAGGGTTTAGGGTAGTGCAGTGGTGTTTGTGTAGTGTGGGAGGTCATGCTGGGGGTAGATTTAGGGTTTAGTGTAGTGCAGTGGTGTTTAGGTAGTGTAGGGAGTCGTGCTGGGGGTAGTGTTTTAGGGTTTAGGGTAGTCCAGTGGTGTTTGTGTAGTGTAGGGAGTCGTGCTGGGGGTAGTGTTTTAGGGTTTAGGGTAGTGCAGTGGTGTTTGGGTAGTGTAGGGGGTCGTGCTGGGGTAGTGTTTTAGGGTTTAGGGTAGTGCAGTGGTGTTTGTGTAGTGTAGTGAGTCATGCTGGGGGTAGTGTTTTAGGGTTTAGGGTAGTGCAATGGTGTTTGTGTAGTGTAGGGGGTAGTGTTTTAGGGTTTAGGGTAGTGCAGTGGTGTTTGTGTACTGTAGGGGGTCATGCTGGGTTCTAGTGTTTTAGGGTTTAGGGTAGTGCAGTGGTATTTGTGTAGTGTAGGGGTAGATTTAGGGTTTAGGGTAGTGCAGTGGTGTTTGGGTAGTGTAGGGGGTCATGCTGCGGGTAGTGTTTTTGAGTTTAGGGTAGTGCAGTTGTGTTTGGGTAGTGAAGGGGGTCGTGCTGGGGGTAGTGTTTTAGGGTTTAGGGTAGTGCAGTGGTGTTTGGGTAGTGTAGGGGTCAACCAACATGAATTTGTCCTTGTGTGATGTAACCAATGCTCATGTAAAGCACTCCAATACCTGAGCAGTCTGCACTATATAAAACTGCAAAAAAACAAAAATAAAAAGTGTTTTGCACACTTCTGTCATTGGGCTATACGTGGGCTACCTCTGGGTGATATTTGTGCTACATTTGGGCTCTTTTTTCTCTGGTGGCCATCTTGGGAGACTTATTTGTTATGAAGTTTCCTAATTTCCTCATTTATTACAGTCTCCTCAGTAGGAAATGCTTTCAGTTTTTTACTTTGATTCCATCAAGAAGGCATTCAGATGTGTCACACATTTGCCATAAATTCAGAATGTTAGTACTCTAGTTGTTCATTAGATCACTGTAGTAAAGCTACTGCTCACCAAGGAGTTAACTGGAAGTCTACTGCTGGTATTGAAAGTGATTGTTTCAGTCTGCTTGTCAGAATTTTCTAATGAAATAGAAGAAGATTTGAGATCTCACTTAAAACATGCCCTAAATTTTCTTTTTGCAGCACTAACCATAATTTCTATGGCAAAATGAACCCCCTCATTTTGTTCCTTTTTAAATTAAATGTTTTAAGTGTTACCAGTTTATTCCAATCAAGATGGCTTCAGGTGTGCCATACTTTTGTCATAAGTAAGGCTGTTAGCACTCTAGTTGTTCTTTAGAACACTCTGGGAAGCTGCAGTAGAACACAAAGGCATCAACTGACAGGCTGCTCCTGTTGAAATATAACAGGAAGATATTTGAGATCTCACTTAAAACATGTCCTAATTTTTCTTTCTACAGCACTAACCATAATTTCTATGGCAAAATGAACCCCCTCATTTTGTTCCTTTTTAAATTAAATGTTTTAAGTGTTACCAGTTTATTCCAATCAAGATGGCTTCAGGTGTGCCATACTTTTGTCATACGTAAGACTGTTAGTGCTCTAGTTGTTCTTTAGAACACTCTGGGAAGCTGCAGTAGAACACAAAGGCATCAACTGACAGGCTGCTCCTGTTGAAATATAACAGGAAGATATTTGAGATCACACTTGAAACATGTCCTAATTTTTCTTTCTACAGCACTAACCATAATTTCTATGACAAAATGAACCCCATCATTTTGTTCCTTTTTAAATTAAATGTTTTAAGTGTTACCAGTTTATTCCAATCAAGATGGCTTCAGGTGTGCCATACATTTGTCATAAGTAAGGCTGTTAGCACTCTAGTTGTTCTTTAGAACACTCTGGGAAGCTGCAGTAGAACACAAAGGAATCAACTGACAGTCTCTGCCATTGTTGGATGTACATGTTTTACTGAGAATGTCAGACTTCATTCTCACATGACTGAGAAAGATAATGTGAATTTACAGAAAATATGCTCTCATTTTAGCTTCTGGAGCACCTTCCAAAACTGTATGGGACAAACATGTGAAAATAGTTTTCTCTCAAACATGATTCATGATATCCCAGCAGAAGGTTTTTCACAGGGTAAAATCACCTTAGAACACACCACAATTCCTGAAATTAGTATGGTACCATCAACAAATGAATTCTAATGTAACTAAAGTCTGTTATCACCCTTTATAGTTCTCCTTTTGGTAACCCTCAAAATCTTCGATTCACTACAATGCATTTCAATGGGGTACTATCATTTATATTGGTCCCAAGATGGCTGCCAGCAATTCCAGGATGAAGTGCTGACAGCCAATCAGATCTCACGATGACATGTGTGGTTAGGCTCCGCCCAGATATATATGTGTTTTCTTTTTCAGATTTCTCAGGAATTACTGAACGGATTTACACCATTTAAGCAAAAGGCACGACCCTGAACCAAGGGCTACCTTTTTGGCAAATTTGGTGTAATTCCGTTCAGCAGTTCGGGCTGTAGCTGCGACTAAAGGTTCCTATGGAAAAGTGCATGGGGAAAACACGTTTTGGGACCCCCCTTTTTTCTCGGCCCCCGCTTGCTGAATCACCCCAAGACTTTCAGGATAGGAGCGGACCGGAGCGCCCCAACAAGTTGGAAAATTTCGCGAAGATTCGTCAACCGGCGCCAACGTTATTTCAAATAGAATGTTGCGGATTTCCTATGGAAAATAGGTCCTAACTATAACTATCTACTGGCGACCGCCAGTAGATTATATATATAATCAGAACCCTCTTTGCAGAAGAACGGAGCGCACTCACGGGTGACATTTCACAGCTTACTTTTATTTTCTTTCAACAATTCGATATTTTCACGGGCATAATTTCGCTAACAACCAACGCGTTTCGGTCTCTCCGAGACCTGGATCACGGCTGATTTTCGAGGTTCTCACAAAGCTTAATAAATTCAAAACCACCATCATGTGACTTCCTGTTTCCTCACAGGGCTTCTGGGACATATAGTTTTTTACAAAGTGCATTAATTACCTTTGTGATTCGTACCCCATTCATAAAGTAAATATTTTGTATGTTTGCCAATGTTCCTTGCACATAATTATTAACTCTCTCAAATTCAAGGTATCTCTTAGGCACTTTACACTCCCTTGCGGGAAATCTTTCACATTAGTATAGTTGTATTCAGTCAAGCCCTCCAGTGGGCGAATACTCTCTGCTTTTTGATATTTTTCTCAATATCTCAAACATTACCTTGTTCTTCCCAAAATGGGAAGGTATTTCTCACAATCATATTAACCTCTGTTTCTATTCATCTATGCAAACAATTATCAACAATCCTTCATCCTACTTCCGACATCTTATTAGTATATAATAAAATTCCCTTACGATGCAAAGAAAGAGAGAATGGGAGAAAAGGGAAAGAATACAAATTAAAACAAAAGTAAAAGAATGAAAATAAAATAAAGATAGGGGAACTATCAAGTTAAAAATCAGTATACGAGAAGCTTTTAGTTTGAGCCATATCATTCCAAATGTACATACAGTTCCTCGTCCTGGTTCAGCCCATGTGGGGTGTATGTTCGTAAAGACAATATTTGACGTGATTCTTGCCACCACGTACATGTTTTTCCACAGTGTCTATTCCATAGAATTTCAATAATTTCCAGTCACTCGCATGTTTCTGTTCCATGTGCTTTGCTATTGCGTTGCTACGATCCTTGTTTATAGTAGCCTCCACGTGCTCCAAGATTCTCTTTTTTAGTTTACAGATCGTGCTCCCCACGTACTTCAGGGAGCACGGACCGAAGCGCGTTGGTTGTTAGCGAAATTATGCCCGTGAAAATATCGAATTGTTGAAAGAAAATAAAAGTAAGCTGTGAAACGTCACCGGTTAGTGCGCTCCGTTCTTCTGCAAAGAGGGTTGTGATTATGTAATACGGCTTGGCTCCGCCGTGGAAGTGCACCGCTTGAGGACGCGCCAAGTTTCCAACGAAATTGAGCTATAATTGGAGGATATATATTTATGGTTGCGCTTGTGAGTCTGTAAATAAATGAATTTCGGACTCGCCCCTGTGAGTGCTTTTTTTTGTACCGAAGAGTGCGAGGTTGGAAGCGGTTATATATATATATATATATATATCTATATATACATATATTATCTACTGGCGGTCGCCAGTAGATAGTTATAGTTACAACCTATTATCCATAGGAAATCCGCGACATTCTATTTGCAATAACGTTGGCGTCGGTTGACGAATCTTCGCGAAAGCTTCCAACTTGTTGGGGCGCTCCGGTCCGCTCCTACCCTGAAAGTCTCGGGGTGATACGTCAAGCGGGGGCCGAGAATAAAGGGGGTCCCAAACGCGTTTTCCCCATTCATTTTTCCATAGGAACCTTTAGTCGCAGCTACAGCCCGAACTGCTGAACGGAATTACCCCAAATTTGGCAAAGAGGTAGCCCTTGGTTCAGACTGGTGCCTTTTGCTAAAATGGTGTAAATCCGTTCAGTAGTTCCTGAGAAATTCACAATTAAAATCACATATATATCTATGGGCGCGTCGGATCCGCGTACCCTCCCGATCACGAGCTGCATGCTAATTGGCTGTCAACACTCCAAATCAAGAAGTGTTGGCAGCCATTTTATCCCTCGGTAGAACCGAGGGACAGAAACAAGTGCGCAAAGCGCAAAAGGGGGCAGGGTAGAAACACCCTGACCCCTAGGTCTGCTCAGGGGTCCCACAAGGACGCCCTGGGCAGAAAAAGATTATTATTTTTTTAAATCGGCGGGATGCGCTTAGGGTGCGTGTATCCCGCCGAGAAAAAAAGAAACAAGTGCGCAAAACGCACAAAGGGGGCAGGGTAGAAACACCCTAACCCCTAGGCCTGCTCAGGGGGTCCCACAAGGACCCCCTGAGCAAAAAAATGATTTTTTTTTAAAAACAATCGGCAGGATGCGTTCAGGGTGCGCCAATCCTGCCGTAAAAAAAAAAATTAAGTCCCGGGGGCATGGTGGGGGGGGATAATTTAATGTGTGGGGGCCTCAAGGGCCCCCAAGCCCCGGGGACCGCCACCCCCCGGGGCTTTTTTAAAAAATGGTGCGGGAGGGCTCTGAGCCCTCCCGCAGCCCCGGGGACCACCACCTCCCGGGGCTTTTTTAAATTAAAAATTAAACCAGTGTGGGGGGCTCCAGCCCCCACACGCCCCGGGACCGCCACCTCCCCGGGGCACTAAACATTTTAATATGGGGGTCCGTTACGGACCCCAGAGCCCCGGGGACCACCACCTCCCCGGGGCTGTGTACTGAATGGGAGGGGGCCGCGCGGCCCCCTCCTGGAGCCCTTGATGGCCCTGGGGACCACCACCCCCAGGGCCGGCTCCTGCAGTGTCCCGTGGTGCCTACCCCCGGGACACTGTAGTTTGCTATGGCAGGACGGGAGCCTCGCGGCTCCCGTCCTGCCATAGCAAACTGCTTTGGATATTGGAAGAGAGAGCAGGAAACCTGCTCTCTCTTCCAATATCCAAAGCGATTGCTTTTCCACATGGTGACCAGCATGTCAGCTGCTCCCCATGTGGAACAGCAATGCCGGCTCCCAAGGGACGTGGGGAGCCGGCGGGACTGTGGGGGATTGGGGACCCCCACAGTCCCCAACGGAGAGGGCCAGCCCCGGGGATGGGGTCCCCGGGGCAAGTAGTGGCCCGGGAGGGGGCCACACGGCCCCCTCTCCAAAAAAGAAAAAAAAATGGAAAAAAAAAATGGAAAGGCCGGCCCCGGGGATGGGGTCCCCGGGGCCTTAAATGGCCAGCGGAGGGGGCCACGCTGCCCCCCTCAAAATAATAAATATAGAGGCCATGCCCCGGGGATGGGGTTCCCGGGGCCAATACAGGCCCAGGGAAGGGGGCCACGCGGCCCCTTCCCCGTTTTTTTTTTTTTTTGTAATTTTAAAAAGGGGGTAAGGCCCTGGGGGATGGGGTCCCCAGGGCCCAAAAGAGAAAAAAGGAAGGGGGCCACACAGCCCCCCTTCAGGGGACAAAATGAAAAAAAAAATAAAAAACGATCGGGCCCGCAGGCCCCGCCCCTTCCTTCACCACTCTGCAAACGCGCCCCTGGCGCGTTTGCAGAGGGGAACGAATTCCCCTTGAATACTGGGGGTCCCTGGGGGCCAACTAGCCCACCAGGAACCTCCAATATGCGCCAGGGGCTGCGTTGCAGAGACGTGTAGAGAGGCCACACCCCTTTTACACCTCTCTGCAACGCAGCTCTGTGGCGCTTTTGGAGGTATATGGTGGGCTAGTTGGACTCCGGGGACCCTCAGGATTCAAGGGGACTTAATCCCCAACTTAAAACGCGCCACGGGCGCGTTTGCACAGTGGTGAAGGGAGGGGGTGGGGCTTCAGGTGACATGTGTGCAAACAGGCCCCGTGGCGCGTTTTAAGATGGGGAATTAAATCCTCTTCAATCCTGAGGGTCCCTGGGGGCCAACTAGCCCAACAGGTACGTCCAGAAAGCGCCACAGAGCTGCGTTGCAGAGAGGTGTAAAGGGGTGTGGCCTCTCTACACGTCTCTGCAACGCAGCCCCCTGGCGCATATTGGAGGTTCCTGGTGGGCTAGTTGGCCCCTAGGGACCCTCAGGATTCAAGGGGACTTAATCCCCCAACTTAAAACGCGCAATGGGGCGCGTTTGCACAGATGTCACCTCAGGCTCCGCCCCTCCCTTCACCATTGTGCAAATATTCCTCTAAAATCAGCCGAAATACGAATTCCGATTTACTCACCTGTTATCAGGAGAGACCTCAGTGCTGTATCTTTCAGCCCAGTACTGGTCCTGAAAAGTAATTTTAACCGTACTTACCGGTAACTTGAATTTCCTTCATAGGCTAACATTGACTGGTTTCACTTGGACATTCTTCTAAGTGTGGAGTTTTGGAACTTTAAAATATTCCTCTAAAATCAGCCGAAATACGAATTCCGATTTACTCACCTGTTATCAGGAGAGACCTCAGTGCTGCATCTTTCAGCCCAGTACTGATCCTCAAAAGTAATTTTAACCGTACTTACCAGTAACTTGAATTTCCTTCCATAGGATATCATTGCCTGCTTTTTGCTGAAAAAGTTTCTAAGTGTTGATTTTTGAAACATACAAATATTCCTGTAAAATCAGCCGAAATACGAATTCCGATTTACTCACCTGTTATAAGGAGAGACCTCAGTGCTGTATCTTTCAGCCCAGTACTGGTCCTGAAAAGTAATTTTAACCGTACTTACCAGTAACTTGAATTTCCTTCCATAGGCTAACATTGACTGGTTTCACTTGGAAATTCTTCTAAGTGTGGAGTTTTGGAACTTTAAAATATTCCTCTAAAATCAGCCGAAATACGAATTCCGATTTACTCACCTGTTATCAGGAGAGACCTCAGTGCTGCATCTTTCAGCCCAGTACTGATCCTGAAAAGTAATTTTAACCGTACTTACCGGTAACTTGAATTTCCTTCATAGGCTAACATTGACTGGTTTCACTTGGAAATTCTTCTAAGTGTGGAGTTTTGGAACTTTAAAATATTCCTCTAAAATTAGCCGAAATACGAATTCCGATTTACTCACCTGTTATCAGGAGAGACCTCAGTGCTGCATCTTTCAGCCCAGTACTGCTCCTGAAAAGTAATTTTAACCGTACTTACCAGTAACTTGAATTTCCTTCCATAGGCTAACATTGACTGGTTTCACTTGGAAATTCTTCTAAGTGTGGAGTTTTGGAACTTTAAAATATTCCTCTAAAATCAGCCGAAATACGAATTCCGATTTACTCACCTGTTATCAGGAGAGACCTCAGTGCTGCATCTTTCAGCCCAGTACTGATCCTCAAAAGGAATTTTAACCGTACTTACCGGTAACTTGAATTTCCTTCATAGGCTAAGATTGACTGGTTTTCAGCAAAAAAGTTTCAAAGTGTTGATTTTCACAAACTACAAATATTCCTTAAAAATCGCCTGTATGACTTAAACGCATTTTTTCAACTGTTTACAGGAGATGCACCAGTGCTGGATCCAGGATCCAACACTGAGTAAGAAAAAGTAACGATAACAGTTTTTACCTGCTAAGTGAATTTCCTTCCATAGGATAACATTGGTGATTCTATGAGAAAAAGTTTCTAAGTGTCAACTTTTAAAATACAATAATATTCCTTAAAAATCACGACTGTAACCAAAACGCTTTTACTCAACTGTTTACAGGAGATGTACCAGGACTGAATCTAGGATCCAGTCCTGTGGTTACAAAAGTAATCCATAAAGTAACTAATTGCATTTAACTAGAAATTCACATTGAGCTGAATGTTGCATTGTGTTTGAAAATGTGTTGCCCATTGCAACAACTGTAACTACTGTACTTAAAAGTCTATTGCCTATCTGCAAAGTATTTAAACTAAAGTAATTCATTCTGAGAAAGTATTTTTTGTAATGTAATGTATAATGTAATTACAATGTAATTTAAAAAATAAAATATGTAAAAAAAATTGTTTCTAAAAATGTAGTAAATCAGTATGAAAAAAATTAATATAACAATTAATACATTTAAAAATTGTCATTTACAAAACCTTTGAAATTCACTGAAAAAACCGTAGGTTTCAGGCACGTTATAGTTAGAAATTAGCATTTAAAAAACCTTTGAAATTCACTGAAAAAACCATAGGTTTCAGACACGTTATAGTTACAAATTAGCATTTAAAAAACCTTTGAAATTCACTGAAAAAACCATAGGTTTCAGACACGTTATAGTTACAAATTAGCATTTAAAAAACCTTTGAAATTCACTGAAAAAACCATAGGTTTTAGGGACAGTTATAGTTAGTTGGACATTGCACTCGTACAAAACCCGTGAAATTCCCCGTTATAGTTAGTTCAGCTAACTATAACTCGCGCCCCGCAATGCACTGCTGATGACGTCACATATTACATCACTCATGACATGGTCAGTGACATCACTGATGACATCACTGATGACATCTCAAATGACATCACTGATGACATCATCCACGTGATAATCTGATGCACCTCCTCACACCCTAATATAACCTTTGATACACCCACTCTAAATTACAGACTGCCATTCGCAAAACCATAGACACTCCAACACCAATAACTACATACCCACTCACTGATTCTTAGGTCTACACACACACATCCACTCACTCACCCGTACAGTCACTCATACTTATGGTCACTCAGTACAGGACTATCATATGCACTCTTACTCCTATATAGACACTCAAACACCGCCACTCATCCATAGAGGTACTCACACACCTAGTCAGTCATGCAAATAATTAAACACACTGCCATTTACTCACCTATACAGTTATACACACACCAGCTCACTTAATCATACAAATACTAGCACATTGTTACGCTCAAATACAATCACTGATACAAGCACACACTCATCCATACAGTCACTATCACAATCCCTCACTCTCGCTTATAGCTATTTATATACTCCAACACACATATATACTGCCTTTCACATATGTAGTTAGTCACACATGTACCACTGGGACATACATTCACTCACTAACACACTCTTACACACACTTACCCACCCATACAGTCTATCACAGATGCACTCTTGAAACCATCCACCCAGTGAATCACCCACTCACACATCTATGCACAGAGTCGCACACACCCCTCCCACACAAACACTCAGGCACCCATAAAGATACTCAGACAACCATTCAATAACTCATATAGACACTCATGTAGCTATTCACAAACACATGCAGCCACTTACACAGCAACAGACAGACGGATACAGACATTCACCCAGTTTAGTCACTAACCCATGCATTCAGTAAGATACGTTAAATCACTCACTTATAGAGTCAGTCACGCAAATCATCCATACAGACACTTATACACCCACTCATTCTTCAATACGTCTTTTCCTATATATATTAAAAATATTTAAACTTTACAGAAACACAGTCACTGCATGATGTCATCAGTGATGTCATTTGAGATGTCATCAGTGATGTCATCAGTGATGTCACTGACCATGTCATGAGTGATGTAATATGTGACGTCATCAGCAGTGCATTGCGGGGCGCGAGTTATAGTTAGCTGAACTAACTATAACGGGGGAATTTCACGGGTTTTGTACGAGTGCAATGTCCAACTAACTATAACTGTCCCTAAAACCTATGGTTTTTTCAGTGAATAAATATATATATATATATATATATATATATATATATATATATATATATATATATATATATATATCATCTACTGGCGGTCGCCAGTAGATAGTTATAGTTAGGACCTATTTTCCATAGGAAATCCACAACATTCTATTTGAAATAACTCTTGCGTCGGTTGACGAATCTTCGCGAAATTTTCAAACTTTATGGCCCGCTCCGCTGGCAGCCATCTTGGGACCAATATAAATGATAGTACCCCATTGAAATGCATTGTAGTGAATCGAAGATTTTGAGGGTTACCAAAAGGAGAACTATAAAGGGTGATAACAGACTTTAGTTACATTAGAATTCATTTGTTGATGGTACCATACTAATTTCAGGAATTGTGGTGTGTTCTAAGGTGATTTTACCCTGTGAAAAACCTTCTGCTGGGATATCATGAATCATGTTTGAGAGAAAACTATTTTCACATGCTTGTCCCATACAGTTTTGGAAGGTGCTCCAGAAGCTAAAATGAGAGCATATTTTCTGTAAATTCACATTATCTTTCTCAGTCATGTGAGAATGAAGTCTGACATTCTCAGTAAAACATGTACATCCAACAACGGCAGAGACTGTCAGTTGATTCCTTTGTGTTCTACTGCAGCTTCCCAGATTGTTCTAAAGAACATCTAGAGTGCTAACAGCCTTACTTATGACAAAAGTATGGCACACCTGAAGCCATCTTGGATGGAATAAACTGGTAACACTTAAAACATTTAATTTAAAAAGGAACAAAATGATGGGGTTCATTTTGTCATAGAATTATGGTTAGTGCTGTAGAAAGAAAAATTAGGACATGTTTCAAGTGTGATCTCAAATATCTTCCTGTTATATTTCAACAGAAGCAGCCTGTCAGTTGATGCCTTTGTGTTCTACTGCAGCTTCCCAGAGTGTTCTAAAGAACAACTAGAGCGCTAACATTCTTACTTATGACAAAATTATGGCACACCTGAAGCCATCTTGATTGGAATAAAATGGTAACACTTAAAACATTTAATTTAAAAAGGAACAAAATGAGGGGGTTCATTTTGCCATAGAAATTATGATTAGTGCTGTAGAAAGAAAAATTAGGGCATGTTTTAAGTGAAATCTCAAATCCTCTTCTATTTCATTAGACAATTCTGACATGCAGACTGAAACAATCACTTTCAATACCAGCAGTAGACTTCCAGTTAACTCCTTGGTGAGCAGTAGCTTTACTACAGTGATCTAATGAACAACTAGAGTGCTAACATTCTGAATTTATGGCAAATGTGTGACACATCTGAATGCCTTCTTGATGGAATCAAAGTAAAAAACTGAAAGCATTTCCTACTGATGAGACTGTAGTAAATGAGGAAATTAGGAAACTTCATAACAAATAAGTCTCCCAAGATGGCCACCAGAGAAAAAAGAGCCCAAATGTAGCACAAATATCACCCAGAGGTAGCCCACGTATAGCCCAATGACAGAAGTGTGCAAAACACTTTTTATTTTTTGTTTTTTGCAGTTTTATATAGTGCAGACTGGTCAGGTATTGGAGTGCTTTACATGAGCATTGGTTACATCACACAAGGACAAATTCATGTTGGTTGACCCCTACACTACCCAAACACCACTGCACTACCCTAAACCCTAAAACACTATCCCCAGCACGACCCTCTTCACTACCCAAACACAACTGCACTACCCTAAACTCAAAAACACTACCCCCAGCACGACCCCCTACACTACCCAAACACCACTGCACTACCCTAAACCCTAAATCTACCCCCTACACTACACAAATACCACTGCACTACCCTAAACCCTAAAACACTAGAACCCAGCACGACCCCCTACAGTACACAAACACCACTGCACTACCCTAAACCCTAAAACACTACCCCTACACTACACAAACACCATTGCACTACCCTAAACCCTAAAACACTACCCCCAGCATGACCCCCTACACTACACAAACACCACTGCAATACCCTAAACCCTAAAACACTACCCCAGCACGACCCCTACACTACCCAAACACCACTGCACTACCCTAAACCCTAAAACACTACCCCCAGCACGACTCCCTACACTACACAAACACCACTGGACTACCCTAAACCTTAAAACATTACCCCCAGCACGACTCCCTACACTACCTAAACACCACTGCACTACACTAAACCCTAAATCTACCCCCAGCTTGACCTTCCACACTACACATACACCATTGCACTACCCTAAACCCTAAAACACTACCCCCAGCACGACCCCCTACACTACCCAAACACCACTGCACTACCCTAAACCCTAAAACACTAACCCCAGCATGACCCCCTACACTACCCAAACACCACTGCACTACCCTATACCCTAAAACACGACCCTGTACACAACATAAACACAACTGCACTACCCTAAACCCTAAAACACTACCCACAGCATGACCCCTACACTACACAAACACCACTGCACTACCCTAAACCCTAAAACACTACCCCTACACTACACAAACACCACTGCCCTACCCTAAACCCTAAAACACAACTCCCAGCATGACCCCCTACACTACACAAACACCACTGCACTACCCTAAACCCCCTACACTATACAAACACCACTGCATTACTCTAAACCCTAAAACACTACCCCCAGCATGACCCCCTCACAACACAAACACCACTGCACTACCCTAAACCCTAAATCGACCCCCAGCACGACCCCCTACACTACCCAAACACCACTGCCATACCCTAAACCCTAAAACACTACCCCCAGCATGAACCCCTACACTACCCAAACACCACTGCACTACCCTAAACCTTAAAACACTACCCCCAGCACTACCCCCTACACTACACAAACACCACTGCACTACCCTAAACCCTAAAACACTACCCCAGCACTACCCCCTACACTACCCAAACACCACTGCACTAACATAAACCCTAAAACACTACCCCCAGCACAACCCCCTACACTACACAAACTCCACTGCACTACCCTAAACCCTAAAACACTACCCCCAGCACGACTCCCTACACTATCCAAACACCACTGCACTACCCTAAACCCTAAATCTACCCCCAGCATGACCCCCTACACTACCCAAACACCACTGCACCACCCTAAACCATAAAACACTACCCCCAGCACGACCCCCTATACTACCCAAACACCACTGCACTACCCTAAACCATAAAACACTACCCCCAGCACGACCCCCTACACCACCCAAACACCACTGCACTACCCTAAACCCTAGAAAAGAAACCCCCACCCCATGCCCAATCCCCCTTACCTCTCACTCCTCATGGTTCCTCTCTCCTCGTGGTTCCTGCTTCACGTCGTCTCTGAGGGGCGGTGCACGTCGTTGTGAGGAAACGGAACAGCCTCTGTTTCCTTACAACGACATGGATCATCTACATGTTTTTAGAACGCATGGTCATTTACCATACATACCTTTACAACAAAATTCGTTGTAAAGGCATGCGTGGTAAATGACCATGCGTTCTAAAAATGCGTAGTAATGACTTTGTGATGTACAACGCATGCGTGGTAATGCATGCGTTGTAATGGTATCGCAAAGTAAAAAGTCGTTGTAACGGCTGTTTACCGTTCGAAGCTGGCCCCTGTTCTTCAGTGAGACGTTTATTTGATTAATTAGGAGGAAGGAATGTGTTTTTTTTACCGAAAAGTGCATTTCCAGCTGTTGTATTGTGAAAGTGTCCGCGTGGCCTGGTTTCACTTCCGGTGAGAGAGTGGAAGAGTCTGTTTGGATCTAAAGGAGTTCTGTTGTTGGACGGGGCCGGCGCGACATGTCATCAGAAAACATAGCTAATGGAAAGCGTCCTCCCTGAAGTGTGGAGCAGTGCCCTGAGAGGTCAACGAGTGTGCGTCCCACCGCAGTATGACCGTACCGCGTGACCCATGTGCCACCTCCAGGGTACGGGAGGCAGACGCGGCATCGCAGGTCCTCTTGAAGACCGTTGTAGCACTAATTCTACATTTTGGTACTAGGGCATTTTAACTTCGTTGTTCCTGCCAGATACAAAGAGAAGATCCTGTGTTATTCAGTGCCCTCGTTACCTTTTTTGTGGGTTGTGGTGCTTGTCACTTCGCTGCCCCACCGGTGCACACGACTGGGCACCCCACCTCGTGTGCCATCTGCAGGGCCTCTGCCCTCGGATCACTGGTTTCGGTTTCTGGAGTGGCAACATAAACAGTTGCTCCCAAAGGACTAGCCTGAACACTTAGGCGAATATCCCCTGCACCAGCATTCCACGGAAATTCTTTCCTAGCTCTCCCACGTCAACGAGGACGTCATAATAGCACGGCTCCGCTCGCGACACAGTATGACGTCATCGGAGCCATAAGAGAACCTCGTCGGCGTGCTGACGTCAGTTCCACCCATTTTTTCCGTGCCACCGAGGCAAACAGAGGACCGAGACATTTTCACATGTATACATAGTATAATAAATATATATATATTCACTGAAAAAACCATAGGTTTCAGGCACGTTATAGTTAGAAATTAGCATTTAAAAAACCTTAGAAATTCACTGAAAAAACCATAGGTTTCAGGCACGTTATAGTTAGAAATTAGCATTTAAAAAACCTTAGAAATTCACTGAAAAAACCATAGGTTTCAGGGGTGTTATAGTTAGTTGGACATTTCACTCGTACAAAACCATAGAAATTCCCCGTTATAGTTAGTTCAGCTAACTATAACTCGCTGCACCCGCAATGCACTGCTGATGACGTCACATATTACATCACTCATGACATGGTCAGTGACATCACTCATGACATCACTGATGACATCTCAAATGACATCACTGATGACATCACTGATGACATCATCCAGTGAATGTGTGTTTTTCTGAAAATTAAATATGTTTTATATATGTATATCTCAAGGTCGATGGAAGAATAAATGGGTATATAAGTGTCTAAATGGATGATTTTGTTTTGTAAAATTGATTGTATAACTGACTAAGTGTATCTTAGTGAATACATGGGTTAGTGAGTAATGTTTAAATATGAAAATATCTGTATCAGTCTCTCACTTTGTGTATAAGTGGCTGCATGGGTTGGTGAGTAGCTACATGAGTGTCTATATGGGTTATTAGTTGGTTTTGTGAGTATCAGTATGAGTGTCTGAGTGTCTGTATGGTTCGGTGGGGGTATTACTTAGTGCATAGATGCATGAATGAGTGACTCACTGTTTGTATGTGTTGAAGACAGCATGTGTGCAGGACTGTATAGGTGGATGAGTATGTGTATGGGTGTGTTAGTGAGTGAATGACTGTCTCAATAGTGTCTTTATGAGTAACTACATATGTTTTAAACTAGTATATGTGAGTATTGGTGTATATAAGTGAGTATATGTGAGAGTGATAGATTGGAAGAGTTCCTGTACAAATAAGTAGGTGTTTCTATAAGTGATTGTTTAAGAGAGTAAGTATGTGTAAGTTTCTGTAGAAGTAAGTGTGGTAGTGTGTGTATAACTGTATATGCAAGTAAATGGATGTTTGATACTTTGTTTGCATGTGTGACTATGTGTGTGAGTAACTCTATGGATGAGTGGCGGTGTGTAACAGGATGTATAGGTGTATGAGTACATATGATGAGTGAGTACATGTATGAGTGACTCTATAGGGACTGTTGGTAAATGAGTGGATGTGTGTGTAGATCTTGGAATTACTGAATAGGTGTGTTGTAACTGGTATTGGTATGTCCATTGTTTTGAAAATGTTAGTTTGTATTTTTGAGTGTGTGTATCAAAGGTTATATTAGGGTGAGAGGAGGTCTGCCACTCTATCACAAGGATGATGTCATCAGTGATGTCATTTGAGATGTCATCAGTAATGTCATGAGTGATGTCACTGACCATGTCATGAGTGATGTAATATGTGACGTCATCAGCAGTGCATTGCGGGCGCGCGAGTTATAGTTAGCTGAACTAACTATAACGGGGAATTTCTATGGTTTTGTACGAGTGAAATGTCCAACTAACTATAACACCCCTGAAACCTATGGTTTTTTCAGTGAATATATTATCTACTGGCGGTCGCCAGTAGATAGTTATAGTTAAAACCTATTATCCATAGGAAATCCGCGACATTCTATTTGAAATAACGTTGGCGCCGGTTGACGAATCTTCGCGAAAGTTTCCAACTTGTTGGGGCGCTCCGGTCCGCTCCTATCCTGAAAGTCTCGGGGTGATACGTCAAGCGGGGGCCGAGAAAAAAGGGGGGTCCCAAAACGCGTTTTCCCCATTCATTTTTCCATAGGAACCTTTAGTCGCAGCTACAGCCCGAACTGCTGAACGGAATTACACCAAATTTGGCAAAGAGGTAGCCCTTGGTTCAGTGTCGTGCCTTTTGCTTAAATGGTGTAAATCCGTTCAGTAGTTCCTGAGAAAATCAAAAGTAAAGTCACATATATATCTGGGCGGAGCCTAACCACACATGTCATCGTGAGATCTGATTGGCTGTCAGCACTTCATCCTGGAATTGCTGGCAGCCATCTTGGGACTAATATAAATGATAGTACCTCATTGAAATGCATTGTAGTGAATAGAAGATTTTGAGGGTCACCAAAAGGAGAACTATAAAGGATGATAACAGGCTTTAGTTAGATTAGAATTGATTTGTTGATGGTACCATACTAATTTTAGGAATTGTGGTGTATTCTAAGGTGATTTTACCATGTGAAAAACCTTCTGCTCGGATATCATGAATCATGTTTGAGAGAACACTATTTTCTCATGCTTGTCCCATGGAGGTTTGGAAGGTGCTCCAGAAGCTAAAATGAGAGCATATTTTCTGTAAATTCACATTATCTTTCTCACTCATGTGAGAATGAAGTCTGACATTCTCAGTAAAACATGTACATCCAACAAGGACAGAGACTGTCAGTTGATTCCTTTGTGTTCTACTGCAGCTTCCCAGAGTGTTCTAAAGAACAACTAGAGTGCTAACAGCCTTACTTATGACAAAAGTATGGCACACCTGAAGCCATCTTGATTGGAATAAACTGGTAACACTTAAACAATTTAATTTAAAAAGGAACAAAATGATGGGGTTCATTTTGTCATAGAAATTATGGTTAGTGCTGTAGAAAGAAAAATTAGGACATGTTTCAAGTGTGATCTCAAATATCTTCCTGTTATATTTCAACAGGAGCAGCCTGCCAGTTGATGCCTTTGTGTTCTACTGCAGCTTCCCAGAGTGTTCTAAAGAACAACTAGAGTGCTAACAGCCTTACTTATGACAAAAGTATGGCACACCTGAAGCCATCTTGATTGGAATAAACTGGTAACACTTAAAACATTTAGTTTAAAAAGGAACAAAATGAGGGGGTTCATTTTGTCATAGAAATTATGGTTAGTGCTGTAGAAAGAAAAATTAGGACATATTTCAAGTGTGATCTCAAATATCTTCCTGTTATATTTCAACAGGAGCAGCCTGCCAGTTGATGCCTTTGTGTTCTACTGCAGCTTCCCAGAGTGTTCTAAAGAACAACTAGAGCGCTAACAGCCTTACTTATGACAAAAGTATGGCACACCTGAAGCCATCTTGATTGGAATAAACCGGTAACACTTAAAACATTTAATTTAAAAAGGAACAAAATGAGGGGTTCTTTTTTAAATAGAAATTATGGTTAATGCTGCAGAAAGAAAAATTAGGGCATGTTTTAAGTGAGATCTCATATACTCTTCTATTTCATTAGAACATTCTGACATGCAGACTGAAATAATCACTTTCAATACCAGCAGCAGACTACCAGTTAACTCCCTGGTGAGCAGTAGCTTTACTCCAGTGACCTAATGAGCAACTAGAGTGCTAACATTCTGAATTTATGGCAGATGTGAGACACATCTGAATGACTTCTTGATGGAATCAAAGTAAAAAACTGAAAGCATTTCCTACTGAGAAGACTGCAGTAAATGAAGAAATTAGGAAACTTCATAACAAAGAAGTCTTCCAAGATGGCCACCAGTGAAAAAAGAGCCCAAATGTAGCACAAATATTACCCAGATGTAGCCCACATATAGCCCAATGACAAAAGTGTGCAAAACACTTTTTATTTTTAGTTTTTTTGCAGTTTTATGTAGTGCAGACTGGTCAGGTATTGGAGCATTGCATCTTAAAACATGATCCCCCTACACTACAAAAACACCACTGCACTACCTTAAACCCTAAAACACTACCCACAGCACGACCCCCTACACTACACAAGCACCACTGCACTATCCTAAACCCTAAAACACTACCCCCAGCACGACCCCCTACACTACCCAAACACCACTGCACTACCCTAAAGCCTAAAACACTACCACCAGCATGACCCCTTCACTACCCAAACACCACTGCACTACCCTAAAACATGACCCCCTACACTACCCAAACACCACTGCACTACCCTAAACCCTAAAACACTACCCCCAGCACGACCCCCTACACTACACAAGCACCACTGCACTACCCTAAACCCTAAAACACTACCCCCAGCACGACCCCCTACACTGCCCGAACACCACTGCACTGCCCTAAACCCTGAAACACCAGCCCCTGCATGACCCCTACACTGCCCAAACACCACTGCACTGCCCTAAACCCTGAAACACCACCCCTAGCACGACCCCCTACACTGCCCGAACACCACTGCACTGCCCTAAACCCTGAAACACCACCCCTTCACGACCCCTACACTGCCCGAACACCACTGCACTGCCCTAAACCCTGAAACACCACCCCCAGCATGACCCCCTACACTGCCCGAACACCACTGCAGTGCCCTAAACCCTGAAACACTACCCCCAGCAAGACCCCCTACACTGCCCGAACACCACTGCACTGCCCTAAACCCTGAAACATCACCCCCAGCAAGACCCGCTACACTGCCCGAACACCACTGACCTAAACCCTGAAACACCACCCCCAGCACGACCCCCTACACTGCCCGAACACCACTGCACTGCCCTAAACCCTGAAACACTACCCCCAGCATGACCCCCTACACTGCCCGAACACCACTGCTCTGCCCAAAAGCCTGAAACACCAGCCCCAGCACGACCCCCTACACTGCCCGAACACCACTGCACTGCCCTAAACCTTGAAACACCAGCCCCTGCACGACCCCCTACACTGCCCGAACACCACTGCACTGCCCTAAACCCTGAAACATCACCCCCAGCACGACCCCCTACACTGCCCGAGCACCACTGCACTGCCCTAAACCCTGAAACACCAGCCCCAGCATGACCCCCTACACTGCCCGAACACCACTGCACTGCCCTAAACCCTGAAACACCAGCCCCAGCACGACCGCCTACACTGCCTGAACACCACTGCACTGCCCTAAACCCTGAAACACCAGCCCCAGCATGACCCCCTACACTGCCCGAACACCACTGCACTGCCCTAAACCGTGAAACACCAGCCTCAGCACGACCCCCTACACTGCCTGAACACCACTGCACTGCCCTGAACCCTGAAACACCAGCCCCAGCACAACTCCCTACACTGCCCGAACACCACTGCACTGCCCTAAACCCTGAAACACCACCCCGTGCATGACCCCCTACACTGCCCGAACACCACTGCACTGCCCTAAACCCTGAAACACCACCCCCTGCACAACCCCCTACACTGCTCGAACACTACTGCACTGCCCTAAACCCAGAAACACCATCCCCAGCACGACCCCCTATACTGCACGAACACCACTGCACTGCCCTAAACCCTGAAACACTACCCCCACCAAGACTCCCTACACTGCCCGAACACCACTGCACTGCCCTAAACCCTGAAACATCACCCCCAGCAAGACCCCCTACACTGCCCGAACACCACTGCCCTAAACCCTGAAACATCACCCCCAGCAAGACCCCCTACACTGCCCGAACACCACTGCACTGCCCTAAACCCTGAAACCCCACCCCCAGCATGACCCCCTACACTGCCAGAACACCACTGCACTGCCCTAAACCCTGAAACACCACCCCCTGCACGACATCCTACACTGCCCGAACACTACTGCACTGCCCTAAACCCTGAAACACCACCCCCAGCACGACCCCCTACACTGCACGAACACCACTGCACCGCCCTAAACCCTGAAACACTACCCCCAGCAAGACCCCCTACACTGCCCAAACACCACTGCACTGCCCTAAACCCTGAAACATCACCCCCAGCAACACCCCCTACACTGCCCGAACACCACTGCCCTAAACCCTGAAACACCACCCCCAGCAAGACCCCCTACACTGCCCGAACACCACTGCACTGCTCTAAACCCTGAAACACCACCCCCAGCACGACCCCCTACACTGCCTGAACACCACTGCTCTGCCCAAAACCCTGAAACACCAGCCCCAGCACGACCCCCTACACTGCCCGAACACCACTGCACTGCCCTAAACCCTGAAACACCAGCCCCAGCACGACCCCCTACACTGCCCGATCACCACTGCACTGCCCTAAACCCTGAAACACCACCCCCAGCACGACCCCCTACACTGCCCGAACACCACTGCACTGCCCTAAACCCTGAAACACCAGCCCCAGCATGACCGCCTACACTGCCCGAAAACTACTGCACTGCCCTAAACCCTGAAACACCACCCCCAGCAAGACTACCTACACTGGCCGAACACCACAGCACTGCCCTAAACCCTGAAACACCACCCCCTGCACGACCCCCTACACTGCCCAAACACTACTGCACTGCCCTAAACCCTGAAACACCACCCCTCAGCACGACACCCTACACTGCCCGAACACCACTGCACTGCCCTAAACCCTGAAACACCACCCCAGCACGACCCCCTACACTGCACGAACACCACTGCACTAAACCCTGAAACACCACCCCCTGCACGACCCCCTACACTGCCGGAACACCACTGCACTGCCCTAAACCCTGAAACACCACCCCCAGCACGACCCCCTACACTGCCCTAACACCACTGCACTGCCATAAACCCTGAAACATCACCCCCAGCACAACCCCCTACACTGCCTGAGCACCATTGCTCTGCCCTAAACCCTGAAACACTAGCCCCAGCACGACCCCCTACACTGCCCGAACACCACTGCACTGCCCTAAACCCTGAAACACCACCCTCAGCACGACCCCCTACACCTCCCGAACACCACTGCACTGCCCTAAACCCTGAAACACCAGCCCCAGCAAGACCCCCTACACTGCCCGAACACCACTGCATTGCCCTAGACTCTGAAACACCAGCCCCAGCAAGACCCCCTACACTGCCCGAACACCACTGCACTGCCCTAAACCCTGAAACACCAGCCCCAGCATGACCCCCTACACTGCCCGAACACCACTGCACTGCCCTAAACCCTGAAACACCAGCCCCAGCACGACCCCCTACACTGCCCGAACACCACTGCACTGCCCTAAACCCTGAAACACCAGCCCCAGCACGACCCCTACACTGCCCAAACACCACTGCACTGCCCTAAACCCTGAAACACCAGCCCCAGCACCACCCCCTACAATGCCCGAACACCACTGTACTGCCCTAAACCCTGAAACACCACCCCCTGCACCACCCCCTACACTGCCCGAACACCACTGCACTGCCCTAAACCCTGAAACACCACCCCCTGCACGACCCCCTACACTGCCCGAACACCACTGCACTGCCCTAAACCCTGAAACACCACTCCCTGCACCACCCCCTACACTGCCCGAACACCACTGCACTGCCCTAAACACTGAAACACCACCCCCTGCACCGCCCCCTACACTTCCCGAACACCACTGCACTGCCCTAAACCCTGAAACACCACCCCCAGCATGACCCCCTTTACTGCTCGAACACCACTGCACTGCCCTAAACCCCAAAACACCACCCCCAGCATGACCCCCTACACTGCCCGAACACCACTGCCCTAAACCCTGAAACACCACCCCTGCTCGACCCCCTACACTGCCCGAACACCACTGCACTGCCCTAAACCCTGAAACACCACCCCCTGCACGACCCCCTACACTGCCCGAACACCACTGCACTGCCCTAAACCCTGAAACACCACCCCCAAGACGACCCCCTACACTGCCCGAACACCACTGCACTGCCCTAAACCCTAAAACACCACCCCCAGCACGACCCCTACACTGCCCGAACACCACTGCACTGCCCTAAACCCTAGAACACTACCCCCAGCATGACCCCCTACACTACCCGAACACCACTGCACTACCCTAAACCCTAAAATACTCCCCCAGCACGACCCCCTACACTACCCGAACACGACTGCACTGCCCTAAACCCTAAAACACTCCCCCAGCACGACCCCTACACTGCCCAAACACTACTGCACTGCCCTAAACCCTGAAACACCACCCCTCAGCACGACACCCTACGCTGCCCGAACACCACTGCACTGCCCTAAACCCTGAAACACCACCCCAGCACGACCCCCTACACTGCCTGAACACCACTGCACTAAACCCTGAAACACCACCCCTGCACGACCCCCTACACTGCCGGAACACCACTGCACTGCCCTAAACCCTGAAACACCACCCCAGCACGACCCCCTTTACTGCTCGAACACCACTGCACTGCCCCAAACCCTGAAACACCACCCCCAGCATGACCCCCTACACTGCCCGAACACCACTGCCCTAAACCCTGAAACACCACCCCTGCACGACCCCCTACACTGCCCGAACACCACTGCACTGCCCTAAACCCTGAAACACCACCCCCTGCACGACCCCCTACACTGCCCGAACACCACTGCACTGCCCTAAACCCT
The DNA here is from genome assembly GCA_963921515.1 of Calotriton arnoldi. Classification (NCBI taxonomy): domain Eukaryota; kingdom Metazoa; phylum Chordata; class Amphibia; order Caudata; family Salamandridae; genus Calotriton; species Calotriton arnoldi. The sequence continues at coordinate 249,561 of CAWUFW010013949.1, forward strand.
GAAACACCACCCCCAGCACGACCCCTACACTGTCCGAACACCACTGCACTGCCCTAAACCCTAAAACACCACCCCCAGCACGACCCCCTACACTGCCCGAACACCACTGCACTGCCCTAAACCCTAGAACACTACCCCCAGCATGACCCCCTACACTACCCGAACACCACTGCACTACCCTAAACCCTAAAATACTCCCCCAGCACGACCCCCTACACTACCCGAACATGACTGCACTGCCCTAAACCCTAAAACACTCCCCCAGCACGACCCCCTACACTACCCGAACACCACTGCACTGCCCTAAACCCTAAAACACTCCCCCAGCACGACCCCCTACACTACCTAAACACCACTGCACTGCCCTAAACCCTAAAACACTACCCCCGCATGACCCCCTACACTACCCAAATACCAATGCACTACCCTAATCCCTAAAACACTACCCCCGCACAACCCCCTACACTACCCAAAGACCACTGCACTACCCTAAACTCTAAAACAATACCCCCGCACGACTCCCTACACTACCCAAAGACCACTGCACTACCCTAAACCCTAAAACACGACCTCCTACACTACACAAACACCACTGCACTACCCTAAACCCTAAAAAACTACCCCAGCACGAACCCCTACACTACCCAAACACCACTGCACTACCATAAAACACTACCCCCAGCAGTATCCCCTACGCTACCCAAACACCACTGCACTACCCTAAACCCTAAAACACTACCCCCAGCAGTACCCCCTACACTACCCAAACACCATTGCACTACCCTAAACCCTAAAACACTACCCCCAGCAGTATCCCCTACACTACCCAAACACCACTGCACTACCCTAAACCCTAAAACACTAACCCCCAGCACGACCCCCTACACTACCCAAACACCACTGTACTACCCTAAACCCTAAAACACTCCCCCAGCACGACTCCCTACACTACCCAAACACCACTGCACTACCCTAAACCCTAAATCTACCCCCAGCATGACCCCCTACACTACACAAACACCACTGCACTACCCTAAACCCTAAACCACTACCCCCAGCACGACCCTCTTCACTACCTAAACACAACTGCACAATTTGTTACAGGCGTTGCAACGCAGGCCTGTGGTGCTTACTGGAAGTACCTGGTGGGCTAGTTGGGCCCCAGGGACTCTCAGGATTCACGGTGACCTAATCCCCCAACTTAAAACGCGCCACGGGGCGCGTTTGCACAGTGGTGAAGGGAGGGGGTGGGGCCTCAGGTGACATGTGCGCAAACACGCCCTGTGGTGCGTTTTAAGTTGGGGAGTTAATTCCCTTTGCATCCTGGGGGCCAACTAGCCCACCAGGTACCTTCAGTAAGCACAACAGAGTTGCGTTGCAGAGAGGAACGCCTCTCTGCAACTCAGCTCTGTGGTCCTAACTGTAGGTACCTGGGGGGCTAGTTGGGCCCAAGGGACCCTCAGGATTCAAGGGGACTTAATCCCGCAACTTAAAACGCGCCACGGGGCGCGTTTGCACACATGTCACCTCAGGCCCCCCCTCCCTTCACCACTGTGCAAACGCTCTCTGGTTAGTCAGAGTCAGTTACCACCAGTACCCGTCTGAAAAAGTTGTGGGCACAGGATGATTTTGCAACAAGACCTCTTTCTGCTCCTCTGTTGGTTCTTTCTGCACATCTTTTGCTTCTTTCTGTGCGTTTTTTCTTCTTTCTTCACATGTCCTACCTCTGTTGGCATAGTTAGAAACTAGCATTTAAAAAACCTTTGAAATTCACTTAAAAATCATAGGTTTCAGGCACGTTATAGTTAGAAATTAGCATTTAAAAAACCTTTGAAATTCACTGAAAAAACCATAGGTTTCAGGCATGTTATAGTTAGAAATTAGCATTTAAAAAACCTTTGAAATTCACTGAAAAAACCATAGGTTTCAGACACATTATAGTTAGAAATTAGCATTTAAAAAACCTTTGAAATTCACTGAAAAAACCATAGGTTTTAGGGACAGTTATAGTTAGTTGGACATTGCACTCGTACAAAACCCGTGAAATTCCCCTGTTATAGTTAGTTCAGCTAACTATAACTCGCGCCCGCAATGCACTGCTGATGACGTCACATATTACATCACTCATGACATGGTCAGTGACATCACTGATGACATCACTGATGACATCTCAAATGACATCACTGATGACATCATCCATGTGATAATTTCATGCATCTTCTCACACCCTTATATAACTTTTGATACACCCACTCTAAATTACAGACTGCCATTCTCAAAACCATAGACACTCCAACACCAAAAACTACATACCCACTCACTGATTCTTAGGTCTACACACACATCCACTCACTCACCTGTACAGTCACTCATACTTGCAGTCACTCAGTACAGGACTATCATATGCACTCATACACCTATATAAACACTCACACACCGCCACTCATCCATAGAGGTACTCACACACCTAGTCAGTCATGCAAAAAATTAATCACACACCCATTTACTCACCTATACAGTTATACACACACCAGCTCACTTACTCATACAAATACTAGCACATTCTTACGCTCTTATACAATAACTGATACAAGCACACACGCATCCATACAGCCACTCTCACAATAACACACTCTCACTTATAGCCATTTAAATACTCTAACACACATATATACTGCCTTTTACATATGTAGTTACTCGCACATGTACCACTGAGACATACATTCACTCACTAACACACCCATACACACACTCACCCACCAAAGCAGTCCATCGCAGATGCACTCTTGAAATCATGCACCCAGTGAATCACCCACTCACACATCTATGTATAGAGTCACACACACCCCACCCACACAAACACTCAGGCAGCCATACAGATACTCAGAGAACCAATCAATAACCCATATAGACACTCATGTAGCTATTCGCAAATCCATGCATCCACTTACACACCAACAGACGGATACAGACATTCACACAGTTTAGTCACTAACCCATGCATTCAGTAAGATACGTTTAATCACTCACTTGTAGAGTCAGTCACTCACGTACTAAATCATCCATTCAGACACTTATACACCCACTCATTCTTCAATACGCCTTTCCCTATATATATTAAACATATTTAAACTTTACAGAAACACAGTCACTGGATGATGTCATCAGTGATGTCATTTGAGATGTCATCAGTGATGTCACTGACCATGTCATGAGTGATGTAATATGTGACGTCATCAGCAGTGCATTGCGGGGCGCGAGTTATAGTTAGCTGAACTAACTATAACAGGGGAATTTCACGGGTTTTGTACGAGTGCAATGTCCAACTAACTATAACTGTCCCTAAAACCTATGGTTTTTTCAGTGAATTTCAAAGGTTTTTTAAATGCTAATTTCTAACTATAATGTGTCTGAAACCTATGGTTTTTTCAGTGAATATATATATATATATATATATATATATATATATTGATCATGCTGCGATCCCAGCACAACACCTGGCCAACCCATGGGCCTGTACGCTCTCAACTCCTATGACTCAAATCCATATGGCATAGGACATAGGTAGAAAGCTGGCATATTTACTGTCATCAGTACACTTTTCATCGATTTCCATTAAAAGGGCTAGTACCATATTCATGTTTATATATTCACAGTTCTTAATGCAATATCATTGGAATGTGGCAATATTCTAAGTTACCTTGTGCTAATGTGTTATTTTCCCACACATGGCATGGCAAATGCTACTAGTGGACCTGAAGCACTTATTGCGACACCCATCCAAGTAGTCCTTTAAACATGTTTCAATGTTGCCATTCTATCCTGTGTGTAGTTTAAACCATCATTTCGACCTGGTAAAATAAACCTTTTAGCAGGCCTAAACTTTCCTTTCTTTATACATATGTCACCCCTAGGTTAGGCCTTAAATTGCTGATAGGGCAGGGTGAAGTGCATTTAAAGAGTTGGACATGACTTTCTAACTTTGACATGTCCTGGTAGTGAAAAACCTTTAAATTTGTTTTTCACTACTGCAAGGCAGCCTCTCCCATAGGATAACATTGGGTTAACATATTATATTTAATAAGTGATAACTTTCCATTTGGAGCAAGTAGGAATTTGAATTGTGTCTAAAGATTTGCTATTTAAAACCCTCTATAATGGTAAAGGCGGATTGGAAGTCACAATTCTGAAAATGCCCCATTTAGAAAGTTGCAAGTGTAAAGATGGCGAGTGCACTCCTTCCCTTAATTCAAGATTATGGCATTGTAATATCTCACAGATAATTATTGGTTTTTTATGATTATACATGTTCACATGTTTAATGTTATTCTTTTTCAGCATGGATTTTTTGGTTAACTTTAGATGGGCACACTGTTTCCGATGATGTGGTTAGTGCACTATGGGACTTGTAGGCATTAGTTATTTCACTACGAGTAAACATAGGACACAGTAGGTCACGGGGTTTTGTTTTAATTAGGTGATTCATTGGGTAAACGTGTGGGAGTAGGCTTTAAGAACTGTTTGGGCGGGAGGGAGAAGAGATGAAGATTTTCTGAACGAAGGAAGTCATGAACATGCTAAACAGCCGGTCGCGTTTTTACGAGGTAAATGAGCACAGTTTTATTTCTGTGGATGCAAGTAGAAGGGGCTGTTGTGTTCGGTTTATTTTACTTTTTGATTCAGAATGTGCATTTATGTGGGGTGTCAATGAGGGAGTGTTATGGGTAAATTTGGGAAGAGTGTTGGGCTGACAGTATGATTTTAAGATATTGAGCGAATCTCATCCTCGAATTGGTGTTTATGTAGTTCTTTCTGATTTATTACAGCAACCCCTGATGAAGAATCAATAAGGTTCGAAATGCATTGGTTTTTTTTAAAGCGTTGACTCGAGGGATGGTTGACAGCACGTGTCTATGTATAAGCCTGGATTGGCAGCATAAGGCATTTGAAAATGCGGAATAAAGAACTCTGGCTCAACTTAGCTGTCTCCGGAGTGATTTTATAAGCATTGAATATATGGATTACTTGATATCGAAATATTGACTGATATACTATGGATTAATTTGGTGTACTTTGAAAAATATGGTTCACTTTAAGAGGAGAGTTTTCCTAATTTCCGCAGTGCAGCAGCTGGGTGCGCAAATGTCGCACCTTTTGGTAGGGCCATTTAGAAAGTTGGCATTTTCTTGTCCCAACCATAAGGTGCCTTCAGCCTGCATCCTGGGTCACATGACCAGATGTAGCCAGCATTGTGTATTTCTCCCAGACAGTGAGACAAATAGAGAATAGGTGTTTCCAGAAAGGGTGATCACTGACTTGATGAGGAGAATGAACTGTCACCTACCACACTTGCACTTCACAAAGGCTCTGCCCAGCACACTCACAAAGGGTATTGACACTAGCCTTTTGCGACCCCAGACAAGCTGGGACCAGGGCAGGGAGGCAGGAAATTCCAAACACCCCTGAGGGTGGAAACCTCCATAACCTTATCCTACTTCAAAGTGGGCACCAGATATAAATAGTGGACCCTCAGACTCAACACTTCAGCACATCTCTGTACTTGTGGAAGACTCAGAAAGACTGCTGTGCTGCTCTGCAAAAGGAATTCTACACCGCTGCCCTGTTGCCTGAGTGAGAGGGACTGGACCTGCATCTTGAACCCAGGACCACCAGAGTGACTTCAAGGGCTAGTTGGCTGGTCTCCTGATCAGAGCCTCAGCGACAGAACAGGTTCCAATCACTTTCTACCTAGCAACTTGTCTCTGTTTGCTGTGAGTTCCAACCCCCAAGTGGAGCCACTCAAATCCTGGACCCTTGGAAGTAGGCCTGTAGGTGTTCTGCCAGCTCATCTGTGGTCCCGTGGGCAGAACCAAAGCAGCACGATGCTTCTCCTCACAGGTCCTCTTCAGAACCGCTATCACACAAAGTATCCCTGACGCAGGACCTCGCATTGCAGCCCGCAACCTCCTCGGAACCGCCGCTGTGTGACGCATCTTCAACTTAGGCCTTCACATCGCAGTCCCTCATCGACGGCATCCTTGATAATGATGCAGGGCTTTGCATCACAGCCCTGTAGCTTCTTCAGAATCTCCACTACACAGGGCATCCTTGATGCCAGACTACATATCACAAGCCCCTTGTCGATGGCATCCTCAACAATGAAGCAGGACTTTGCATTGCAGTCCAGCAGCTCCTCGAAACTGCTACTGCATGACCCATCCTCGATGTGGGAGCCCACAAAGCTTGACAATGAGGATTCAATATACTTTGTTCAGGATGCCTAACTTGGTCCCTGTATCTGGCTTGTGCACTATCGCGGTTGACCTGAACTTGTGACTTTGTCCCGGTCCAGCACTATCAGATAAACACAATTGGCACATTGTTCTTCTAGACACTATTTTGGCTTAAATCAATAAAATTGCATTTCTTGGCTGTACTGATTGGATTTTTGCCATTTTGGTTTCAAGTAATTTATCAAATTACATTCTATTTTTAAAGTGTGTGGGATTTTCCTTGTGTTGTGCTTTCTCTTTATTACTGTTTGAAGTGCTGTATAAATACTTTACTCATTGCCTCTAAGTTAAGCCTGACTGCTTGTGCCAAGCTTCTAAAGGGTAAAGCACAGGTTAATTTGGGGTTTGCTTGTGACTTCACCTTGACAGAAATTGTGGCTGTAACCCAATTTCCTACATTTATAGATAAAGAAATTGAGGAATCTTGGGCAATTCCACCAACCATTAGGCTAACTCAAGGGAAGGTGGGTAAACGAGGCTCTATTCTTCTTTCCAAATTAATGGAATTAGGAGACATAATTATTAACAGCCATTTTGATAAAGATTGTACCGCAAAATCCGCTAGATATGGTCCAACTGGCTCTTAAGTAGTAGATCATATGGCATGCAATTATGCTTTGTTTAATCTTCTTTCGTATGGCAAGGTAATTCTGAACACATTAAGTGATCAAACTATACACACAGTCAAGTTATATTGGCTGCTCTTGAAGAATAAAATATGGAACTCCGATGATAAAATGGTTCAAGTGGTAAAAAATGAAAGGTTTATTTTGGAACGTTAAAGCCATCACCCAGGTAGAGGCCTGGCTGACCAGTTTCTTCAGTGAGATCGTTCAATCAATTGATAATAATATTATTGAAATGTTTGAGTGATAGATACAAATGAATGCCTCAGTGGCTCCTTGCCAAGGAACAGTGAATATTGATAGTAGATTAAAAAGATCTCATTATGCCTTTGAGTTCAGTATTTTGAGGGCGCTCAACTAACTGATAGGCAAGCTATTTTGATGCCTCTCTTCCGTAAGAGCTCACAAAATTAAACAATTGAAGAACGAATGGAGTAGAATAAGAACAAATCAAGCACAAGTCGAGGTAGATCTTCTATGGCACAATTTATCCAAGGTGACAGAGGAAATTAATTTGAGGAAATTATAGCAAATTAGTGCCAACCGAGAGCTAAATTCCCAGCTATCACAATTCCCCAGGAAGAATGGGTGCTGTATCTGATTCAATTATACAAGGGCAATCTAACCCACTTCAAACTACTGAGTAGATCAGGGACAATATCGGAAATCTCTATAAGACATTTTTTTCCCTCCTTGGCTTTTGTTCCCTCTGCGTTACAGATTGAAAAGTTCATATCTTCTGCAAGGTATTCTGGAACAGTGGGATCAGATAAAATTCAAATATCTACTAAAATCGAATATGAAAGATTGGGGAAACATCCTTGAACTCCTATTTGCATACTGCTATCCCTCCTGCAATATATCTGCATCCTGGACAGGGAGTAAAATTCTTCCTATATACAAAAGAGTGTCTATAACCTCTTCCATGCGTCGGACGGCCTGGGGCCGTCCGACGTCACGGTGGGCGTGTGCGGAGGACGGCCGGGGGCCGTCCGTTCCGCGCACGCGTGGAATTCGCCCGCACAGCGGGGGAATTTGCGCCGCATCGAAGCGGATAACTAAGCCCCAAAGTAACATACAGATTGCTTTAGTCGATGCCATTGGCAAGATCTTTGCTACAAGTATCCCTTAAGATCTCTCTTATTGGGCAGACAGGAAAAATATTTTACTGTGCCAACAATCTGGCTTTAGAAAGAATTGCTCTACAATGGACAACATAGCAGGTCATCAAACAATTCTGGATAAATACATGAAGCTGAAAACCCAACCTATTCATAAAGCATTAATTGACTTTTCTATGACTTTTGACTGGACTGATTGTCCCCTTCTTTGGGAAAAACTAGCATGGATGGGTTTACCCAAGACTGCAAACTGGTGTAAAGTCCTGTTGGGGGAGACACAGGCTTCCGGAGCTAATCACAACTGATAAATGGCTTAAAACAGGGATGTATTTTAGCTCTATTACTCACATATAATTTATCTATTGGTGTTTAAGTGACTTATCTATTTTTTTTGCTCTATTAATAACTTTCTAACTAAGTTAGGAAATTTCAAGTGTCACTCGCTTCTTTAAACCAATGATCTAATTTTTGGGGATTTGATTTCTATTGGCTGACAAATCAATTTAAATGCCCTGCACCAATATACTAAAAAACATTATTCAAAAACCAATGTGCATAAAAGCAAAGCTTTAGTTTTTTTCTGAAAGCAAGAAAATACTAACATTTCAGTGAAAATTGAGGGGAAATTGTCTGATACATGAGAAATTTTCTACTTAACTTGGCAGAATTTTTCCACAGAATTAAGATATAAAACCACATATTGTTCACAATTGTTCAAAAGCCCTAATTCATAGCGGAGCAATGTATACATTTCATAAACCTGCTGAGAAAAGACATTTTAAACATCACTTAAAGATTTATATGGCCAAATTTCCATAAACTCTGGCCAAAATTCCATAAACTCTGTCTTATGGGATAGAATATTCTTCTTATAAATATTAGCTATTAGTACAATACCGGAGGGAAAAATAATTTGCTCATTTGTTAATGTTGCTCCAAACATACTAGTCCAAGCTTTGCACCTGGAATTTGGTATTCCAAGTGCTAATGCCCTGTTTTCTGGTGCTGTGGTGTGGTGGAGGTTTAATCGTTTTCATTCCAGAGGGAGCTTCTTGAGATGGTTTTTAAAAGAAGAATTGTTTATGGATAACAATAGTTTCATGTTTTTAAAAATAACTAGCTTCAAACTTTAACTACATTAAAATTCCTTTTGGACACATAATGACTTGAAAATATTGCCACCTAAAAATCACATGAAAAAGATGAATTCCCACATTTAATTTTAAATTGGATAAATTGCACTGCACTTCATTGAAAATTTGTAATGCTCTTTTAACTACGGTAACATTGGGAAAGATGTAACCATATCTAAAGATGGCCTCAGAGCACCATAGAAGAAGAACTATGGATGAATTTATATGTTGGCGGTATGTAAATTACGTCACAATGGTGACAGAGTTTACATACCACCAACATAATAGTCTACCCACCCGATTTAGATGCGGGGGTCCATAGGTTTGGCTACGGCAGTGACTGCTCCATCACCGCCATAGCCTAACCTCTCCGTGGGCCCATCAGAGTAAAGGCCATTAAAGAAATGGCTATATGTCTGCCCACCCAATTAGGATGGGCTGACATGTATCCACTTTTTTTTTTACAATCCATCACCGCTAGGCAAACTGGCAGTGAGGGACATTAAAATGCAAATAATTACCCCCACCCCCGCCATGGGAGATGACTCCCATAGCCGCAGAGCTTTCATTTTTTTATTTTCAAAAGAAACGAGTTTGAGGATTTTCTTTTTGAAAATAAAAAACAGACAACGGTTTGGTGCTTGGCTGCATCATACTGACGTAACCCTGCCTCAAACAGTGACATGTATTGGCAGGAACCACCATGATGGCAGTGCCTGTCAATGAATTATAAATGACCGCCTGCTTAACAGTCATTTATAAATTTGTCAGGCGATCCCTCCACCATGGGGGCAGAGTAATTTACTCTGTCCGACGGGCAATCCGCTAAATTATAAATTAAGCCATAAGTTTTTATTGAGAGCCAATAAACTGCCTTTAGCGGCAGAGGTAGGGGTTTGGAATGGAACCCCAATTGAACAATGCATATATCCCCACTTTAACCATGGAATACAGGATTTGAATCGCATTCCTTTTGACATGTACTCAGCTCGGGCATTATCGTGCAAAATGGTTAGATCCCTGCTTTCGCTATCTGAAAGTGTTCTATAAAAGAGACATTGTATCCCTAGTTTTATCCCTCACTAATGAAAAACTATGTTATAATATATTTAAATTTAAAAATAAAATTTTTAGAAGATTTTTTAGGTGAATATTCTGGTTAAGCTAAACCTCATTCAGTTTACACTAGAATCTTTTTTTGTTTAGATGTACGTTTTTATTTCATATTTTTGTCTCTGTAATGGGTACTAAGTCAATAACTTTTTGACTTGACTTGGAAAAAAACAAGGGTGTCTATGTGGGGGTCAATGGCGTAGCTAGGGTACCATTGCCCCTTAATGCGAGCAAGGATAATGCCCTGGTTACTTACCGGTAATCTTCATTACTCCGAGTCCAAGTCTTCCTCGCCACAGTAATAACACATGAGCATTCTGCTCCCACAGAAACTCCAAGTAAAATCAGTTAGCTTACTAGTCTCCCTATCCCTCCAACATGGCCCCCATCGTCCTCCACCAATCCCATAAAAGGATTACACATGTGAACCACGACCTGTAGACAAAGCCATAGCCATGAAGTACCACAAGGGCCGGGAGGGAAGGGAAACTAAACTGTGGCGAGGAAGACCTGGACTCGGAGAAATGAAGATAACCGGGGCATTAGCTCCTCGTCCATCTTCCTTGCCACAGTAATAACACATGAGCAGATACCAAAGCAACATCAGCTTCATAGATAAGGAACACAGCTCACACAGTGAAAGCCGAAGTACAAAAGTTTAATGAAAACACAATACATATAAAGAAGAATTCAAGAATTCACAGAGTCCAAAACCGAAGAGGCAAAGGCAATGGAAGAACCCCCCCCCAACCTCAAGCCAGTAATGCGACATGAAGGTGTGAGGAGACGACCAAGTGGCCGACCTGCAAATATCCTTCATGGACACAACCTTAAAAGCTGCCCAAGAAACAGCCACAGAACGACTAGAACGGCCAAGAATCGGCTGCGAGGGAACCACTGACTGAACATCATAATCCGACAGAGTAGCCTCCTTAATCCACCTGCTAAGAGTAGAAAGGGACGGCTTCACGCCCTGATGCGCAATACCGAAACTGACAAACAAACTGTCCACCTTACAAAAAGAAGCCGTGCGAGACAAATAAATCAACAAGGCACGCTTCACATCCAAAAGATGCACCAGAGACTCCTTCCCAGAAGAAGGATCCAGAAAGAAAACAGGGAGGACAACCTCCGCCGACCGATGGAAGAAAGAATCCACCTTAGGGACAAAAGTAGGATGGGCCCTGAAGACCACCCTATCTTCTAGAATCCTCAAAAACTGAGCCAACCTCAGGAAAGCCCCCAATTCCCCCACACGCCTTGCAGAGGCAATAGCCACCCAAAAAACCACCTTCAAGGTCAAAAACTTCAAGTCAGCAGATTCCAGAGGCTCAAAGGGAACCCCTTGCAGTGCCTTCAAAACCAATGGAAGATTCCACGGAGGAGGAGACAACACAGGACGAGGGCGCTGAAAAGCCAGAGACTTGAAAAGACGAGCCACCAGGGTCTCAACCGTCACAAAAGGGGGACCATGAAAAGCCCGAATAGCCACCCACTGTGCCCGGAGGGTAGAAAGGGCCAAGCCCAAATCAAAACCCTCCTTAAAAAACATCCAGAACACGAGCAGGATCCAGCTCCTCAATAGACCAACCATGGCGCAGACACCAACCAGTAAAATTGTCCCAATGCTTAGCATAAGACTTCAAAGTAGAGGGGCGACTGGGCTGTTGGATAAGACCAGCAACCTCCAGGGAACAATCACTCTGGATTAGAGAACACCTCTCAAGAGCCAAGCATGAAGACCCATGGACCGGAACACCAGAAGAGGAACCAGAGGACCCATCAACGGATACGGATGGAACGGCAACATCCAACCCGGATGCACCGCCAACTCCAAAAACAGAGGAAACCATGGGCGGCGGCGCCAACCCGGCACCACCAGAAGCACGAAAGCCCCCTCCCTCCTGATCTTCAGCAAAACCGCCGGAATCGGGGGAAAGGCATACAACAGGCCCCGAGGCCACAGGAAGGACATCACATCCACTCTCCAAGCCACTGGGCAAGGCATAATCGTGCAGAAACAACGGACCTTGGCATTGTCCGGGGACGCAAACAAGTCCACCACCGGACACCCAAACATCCTCTGCAACCTCCCGAACATCACCGGGGTCAGAGACAACGATCCCATGGAGGGAAAGACCCTGCTCAGGCAGTCGGCCACCACATTCTCCCGGCCCGGGATGTAAACAGCAGACAGGGACGCCAACTTCGACTCTGCCCAGGAACAAATGAGGCGACTGAGGCAGCTGAGGGAACAAACCCTGCAACCCCCCTGATGATTGATGTAGGACATGACAACCTGGTTGTCCGTTCTGACTTGAACATGGTGACCCTCCAGCAAGGCTGCAAACGCCAAGAGACCCAATTGAACAGCCTTCAGTTCTCTGTAATTGGAAAAACAAGACATCAGAGTCCCGGACCACTTGCCCAGCACTGAAGAGTCGTTCATGTTCAGGGTAGCCCCCCAGCCCATCAGACTGGCATCCGTAGCAACCACCTGAGATGGAACAATCAGAAACAGATGACCCCTGGAGAGATGGTCCCCGTCCAACCACCAACCCAGATCCTCCCTTACCTGGGCCGACACAGGAACCCCTTGATTGAAATCCTGACCACAGAGGTGCCAATGGGATAAAATATGGTTCACCACACGATACATATGGAGACGAGCCCACGGAACCACCAACAAGGAGGTGGGCATCAGACCCTGCACCCTTAACCAAAGCCTCACAGGAGGACAAGTCCTGGACAACAGGGACTGAATCTCTGACATCAGAGTCATTTTCCAGGCATGAGGCAGGAACACCAAACCCAACGGAGTCATGAAATGAGCCCCAATGTACGTCAGATCCTGAGACGGAACCAGGCAAGACTTCCTCCGATTCACCAGAAATCCATGTTTCTCCAGCACCTGGCAAACCTCCTGGACATGAAGCTCCGCCTTAGATAAAGAAGAAGCAGCAATCAACAAATCATCCAGGTAAGGAAAAACCTTAATACCCTCCCATGTAAAAGCCCAATCAGGGGGGCCAGACCTTCAGTAAAGACACGAGGGGAGGAACACAGGCCCAACACACAGAAGCGGAGAAACCTCTGGGACTCCAGATGGACAGGGACATGTAGATACGCATCCTGCAGGTCGAGGGAAACCAGAAAATTCCCTTGATTGATCAGAGGCAGGATCACCTGCAGGGACACCATCTTGAACTTGACCGGAGGAATAAACCAATTCAACCACTTCAGATCTAACACCGGTCTGAGGTCGCCGGTATGTTTCTCCACCAGGAAGAGAATAGAGTACACCCCTAGCCCCCTCTGCTCCGTGGGCACCGGAACCACAGCGCCCTTGGCCACGAGACAACGGACGCCCTCCAGGAGCGCCTCCCTTTTCAACTTGTCTCTGGGACAGGGAGTGACCCGAAAACAGTCTGGGGGCGTCAGGATGAACCCAATACGAAAACCTTCTGACACCACCTGACGGACCCATTGATCGGAAACAGTTCTCATCCAGCTGTCCACAAAGAGAGACAAGCGACCTCCCACTGGTACCACGCCCTGAGCAACCCAGTCAGGATTTTGAGGGGGCAGAAGAGGTGGAAGAAGCAACAGGGAACCAGGATTTGTCAGAGGAAGGAGCACCCCGGCCACGTGCCCTTCCACAATAGGGCTGAGAAACCCTCCCTTGATGAGCCGGACCAAAAGCACTACAAGCCCCAAAAAATCGGGAACGTGCGGCTCTCTCCGGAGCCAAAAGCTTACGATCTTCCGCAGACTTCTTGAACATTTCCTCCAAGAGAGCACCAAAGAGCTTAACCCCAGAAAAAGGAATCTTCATGAGCAAGCCCTTTTGAGCGCATCAGCCTTCCAGGAACGCAACCACAATTGGCGACGAGCCGCAATAGAAGACCCAGTCGTTGAGGCCGCCGCTCCCAAGGAATCAAATCAAATGTCAGAAAGGAGCCTGACCTGCTGTTCCATCAGAATGAGGGTGGGAAAAACGTCCTCGCCCTGGTCCAACAACTCAGCCAATGACTGTAAGTCCTTCAATAATGACGGAATGGCATAAGAGGAATAAGTAGCAGCTCTAATAGAAAAATTGGCGGCAGCAAAAGTACGCTTAACAGCCGCATCAACCTTCTTATCCACCAGGTCAGCAGGAGAAGCATCCTCCGAAATAATAGCTCCCTGAGAAGACATGCCAGCCATTAAAGAATCAACCTTCACTGAGGCCGTATATTCTTTTTTTTTTAAATTATAATTTTATTGAGTATTTCAAAGACATTACAACCAGGCGTATAGTTGAACAAGACGGTGACCCTTACTGGCAAAGCCAGCAGTCACCAACATGTTGAATAGAGACGTCTCATTACAGACAACATCAAACAAGAAACTAATACAAAGGAGCATATTCCTCATACCAATCAAATAAAAAGAACAATAGTAAATAAAAAGCAGCTGTCTAATGAAGCACAATCAAAGCAATGTTACTGGTAGAGAGGTGCAGTCACTACCCTTACAAGAAATATTGTGGATTGTACACAATTCACGGCTAGCACACGGAAAAGCCCAGTTAGTGATGTGCGGGTGTAATTCGTTCCCTCAGGGGTCAATGGTATGGGACTGTAAGTAAACTTTCAGTGGTTGCCAAATGTCACGGGGACGTGATGAGGCAGGTAAAAGTGTGGCATACGTATCGCACATAGTGTCACAGTATGTGAGATCTCTAATCCATGTCCTTACTAATGGGGATTGTTGCCTGCCCCACTGCAATGACACCTGGCGTTTAGCTATCAATAAGGCCATCGCAGAAAACCTCCTAATGCTCCTCTTCAATGGCTTTACATACCCCAGAAGGGCCATCAAGGGGGAGGGAGGTATGGAATGTTCCACCATAATGGATAGTTGCTGAAAAACACCCTCCCAATATGCGTACACTGACGCGCACTGTCATGCCAAGTGCATAAAGTCTGCTTCAGGCGTACCACAGCGCATACAAGTGTTGGAGACTGTAGGGCTCATCTTTGCAAGCAGCCTGGGGGTCATATAGGCCCTGTGGAGATACTTAAAATGTAATAATTTGTGTCTGTAGTTTCCTGAGACATAGCGCATCTGGGAACAACAGTATTTCCAAATGTCGTCAGTAATAACGGTGCCCAAATCCTGCTCCCAGGATGCACGCACTTTAGAGCCCACAGAGGGACGAAGCGTAAGTGATAAATGATACAGGCGTGACACCAAATGCCTACTATCAGGGGAAGTTATGAGGAGGGTGAGTGGAGGAAAATCGACTGGTTCGGCTGTGGGGTCAGGGAGAGCTTTCAAGAGTGAGCTGCGTGTTCTATGGAGCAAGAAGCTGTCCATGTGCGTCGCAGGTCCCCTCATGCTCAGAATAGTGGTCGAACACGGTTTAGAGCCCTGGAACAAGTCTCCCAATGTGGACAGTCTATGCGATGTTAGCATTCTTTTAGTGAGTGGCAAGCGCGGGGAATATAAAGACGTGTACTTTAGGTATTTACGTAATTTCGTCCATGCCCAGCATGTCGTGGGGATGGTTTGAATTTCCATTGGGCAACGTGGCAGGCCCCGGGGCAGTAATGTAGAGAGTGATTGGGGATGCACCTGGGAGCCATCGGGTTTAAGATATTGAATTCGGGCATCAGGGTGAAACCAGTAAGCCCGGGCGTAGTTTGCGTAGTAGCACTTCACGTAGCTACGTGAAGTACAGCTTCAACTACACGTAGCTATGCAAATTGCGTAGTGCGTAGCTGTGTGCTTGACTGCACTGTACAATAATTACCAAAAGCAAACTTGTACAGTGCAAGTTAAGATAAAATAAATATCTCTGTCTTTATATGCTAAAAATGCATATAGTCATTTCACTAAAGTGAAAACAAAAAGTTAACAAGCAGTGAGAGAGGTGATGATTTTGGTATCCTCACTAACTTAGGGAGAGAACCAACAACCAAGCAGATGTCTTGAAAACAAAAAGCACATCTTATTGAACGATTCCTCCTAGGACCACCCCAAGCACAGTTATGGGCAAAAATACAATCCCAACCAAAGGCCCTGCAAAGCATTATGGGACGAGATTAGCAGTGGGCAGTGAATATTATAGTGTCCAATATCAAAATAATTCTACAAAGAGCTGCAGTTCAACTAGTCGTCACTGGGTGTCGTCCCTCAAGAGTGAAATGCAAAAGTATTGAAAACCTTTCATGAAGCTTTTGCATTTGACTCGTGAGGGACGACACCCAGTGACGACTAGTTGAACTGCAACTCTTTGTAGAATTATTTTGATATTGAACACTATAATATTCACTGCCCACTGCTAATCTCGTCCCATAATGCTTTGCAGGGCCTTTGGTTGGGATTGTATTTTTGCCCATAACTGTGCTTGGAGTGGTCCTAGGAGGAAGGGACCACCATTGAATCGTTCACATGATATGCTTTTTGTGTTCAAGGCATCTGCTTAGTCCTCCCCTAGGTTAGGGGGACTCCAAAATCATCACCTCTCTCATTGCTTGATATGTCAAAATTCATTTTTGTGAATTGGTTATATGCTTTTTAGCATAAAAATTGCTTTATCAAAGCATTTGAAGGAGTTTGTTATTATTATTAAGCCTGGGCGTAGTGCTAGCTGTGTGCTTGACTCACTGCACTGTACAATAATTACCAAAAGCAAACTTGTACAGTGCAAGTTAAGATAAAATAAATATCTCTGTCTTTATATGCTAAAATTGCATATAGTCATTTCACTAAAGTGAAAACAAAAAGCAGTGAGAGAGGTGATGATTTTGGTATCCTCGCTAACTTAGGGAGAGAACCAAGCAGATGTCTTGAAAACAAAAAGCACATCTTATTGAATGATTAGGTGGTGGTCCCATCCTCTTAGGACCACCCCAAGCACAGTTATGGGCAAAAATACAATCCCAACCAAAGGCCCTGCAAAGCATTATGGGACGAGATTAGCAGTGGGCAGTGAATATTATAGTGTCCAATATCAAAATAATTCTACAAAGAGCTGCAGTTCAACTAGTCGTCACTGGGTGTCGTCCCTCACGAGTCAAATGCAAAAGCTTCATGAAAGGTTTTCAATACTTTTGCATTTCACTCTTGAGGGACGACACCCAGTGACGACTAGTTGAACTGCAGCTCTTGTAGAATTATTTTGATATTGGACACTATAATATTCACTGCCCACTGCTAATCTCGTCCATAATGCTTTGCAGGGCCTTTGGTTGGGATTGTATTTTGCCCATAACTGTGCTTGGGGTGGTCCTAGGAGGAAGGGACCACCATTGAATCGTTCACATGATATGCTTTTTGTGTTCAAGGCATCTGCTTGGTCCTCCCCTAGGTTAGGGGGACTCCAAAATCATCACCTCTCTCATTGCTTGATATTTTATTGTCAACATTCATTTTTGTGAATTGGTTATATGCTTTTTAGCATAAAAAATTGCTTTATCAAAGCATTTGAAGGAGTTTATTATACTCCTGCTACGCTACGTTTATTAGTACAGTTATTCACTCTGCTACGTGCAATTTGCGTAGTGCGTAGTAGCACAAACTTTGCATGCTTCGTGAGCGTAGCAAAGTATTATGCCCAGGGTTAGAAACCAGTGATATGTGTAGTGGACTTGGGCCACCAGGTAATATAAATAGAAGTCAGGGACTCCAAATCCTCCCCGTTCAAATGGCATGGTCAAAGTGGTCCAATTCACTCGTGGTTGCTTATCCGCCCATACTAATCTTATTAAGAGCGACCGGAGAATGGTAAAAAAGTGCATCGTTAATGGAATTGGAATGTTTAAAAAAAGGTATAAAAAAATGGGTAACACTTCCATTTTAATGATAGCGATCCTACCTGCCATGGAGAGCGGGAGTTTCATCCATTTGTTGATTTGCGTCTCGAGCCGGTCGACCGCTGGGCCATAATTTAAGCGGATTACCTCCGTTGCTTTGCAGTGTAGATAAACACCAAGATATTTAGGCAGATCAGTGCACCATTTCAGGGGAAATTCCATGTCACTCGGGGCAGTGTTAGAAGTCAGTGGAAATATTTCGGATTTGGTCCAGTTGATAACCAGCCCTGAGTAGACGCCAAAGCGGACCACTTCTCGTAGAAGAGGAGGTACATTTTCAGCGGGTTTGCGTACAAATAGCATCACATCGTCCGCATAAAACGATGCAATGAGTGGGCCCGTGTGTAATTGCAAACCGCGGTGTAGATGCAGTTCCTGTATGTGTCGGGCCAAGGGGTCCATGGCTATTTTAAAGAGCAATGGTGAGAGTGGGCACCCCTGCCTAGTGCCCCTAGTCAGAGGAAAGGAGGGCGTGAGCATACCATTCACCTTCAGTCATGCTGTAGGTTCAGAATACAACAATCGGACAAGATTCAAAAAGCCCACAGGGATACCCAGCTTCAGCATGACCGCATATAGAAAGGCCCACTCTAAGGAATCAAAAGCCTTCTCGGCATCCAGCATGGCTGCAGTCGCCGGTAAGGTGGGCTCCATTTGGTTTATAACCGAGAAGACTGTCCGAAGGTTGAGAGTGGTGGATCTCCCAGGAATGAATCCCACCTGAAAGGGGCTTAGGGTGGTGTTGACCAGTAATGCCAGTCTAGTAGCACGGACCTTGGCTAGTATCTTGTAGTCATGGTTAAGTAGTGACAACAGCCGGTAAGATTGACATTTAGTGGGAGGTTTTTCAGGTTTGAGCAGGAGTGTGATAATAGCTTCACGCATTGTGGGTGAGAGTGAGCCACTTTGCAGGGCTTCATTATAAACCTCTAGGAGGTACGGAGTAAGTTCATGCTGGTAGGCTTTATAAAAGTCCCCAGAAAGTCCGTCAGATACCGGAGCGCGGCTGCTGGCCAGGTCCCTAATGGCCTGCTTAATTTCGTCTGCATCAATGGGGGAGGCAAGGAATTCCTGCTGTCCCTTTTCAAGCTAGACCATGGCAATTTCACGCAAATAGTCAGACAGAGCTGGGCCCGTAGGTGGATGACGCGTTTGATATAGTGTGGTATAGTAATCTAGGAAGGCTGCAATGACGTCCGATGCACCCGTTAACGTATTGCCAGAATCTGTAACTAGTTGAGTTGTGTATGCCGATTGGTACTGAGGTCTAAGGAGATGTGCAAGCGTTCTACCGGGCCATTCCCCCTCTCCGTACACCCTGGCTCGAGCATATTTGCCCAGGTATTTGACCTCCCGGGCAGCCGCGTCGGTAAATTCAGTCAGTAGCTGGGAGCGGTCTCTGAGCAATACCAGAGACAGAGAATCCTGCATGGCAATGTCAATCTCCTTTAACTTTTTCTCTATAGTTTCCAATTCCCCCCTAATAGACTTCAGCACCCCCACATGTTTCGAAATGCAAACACCTCGAATAAAGGCCTTAAATGCATCCCATAGCACTAGTTGGGACTGGACCGAGCCGGTATTTAGTTGAAAATATTCCGTAATAGCGTCCCCCACTTCCTTGTGGAATATAGCATCTAACAAAGCATTAGCCGGAAACCTCCATAGGGGCCGTTGCGCAGGAATCGAGGGGAACTCCACGTCTAGCATGACTGGGGAATGATCGGATATGGTACGGGGTAAGTATTCCAGTTGCTGTACATTCAAGAGAAGCTGTGGTGTAAGGTACCAATGGTCAATTCTCGACCAGGTGCCATGTGGAGCCGAATAGAAGGAATAATTGCGAGAGCCAGGGTAATTAATGCACCAGGGGTCGGCGAGTAGTGTAGCCTGCAGTAAGGAGAGAAGATCATTAGTAGCCTGTGGTTTTGTTATCCGGCCGGGACCGGTGGTATCAGTAGTGGGATCCAATGTGAGATTGAAGTCCCCCCCAAGTAGTATGGTGTCGGCCTGCAATCGATCTATATGTGTAGCTATTGCGGAAAAAAAGTCGGATGAGTCAATATTCGGGGCCTAGACGTTGACCAATAGTAACTGTGTCCCTCCCAGAGTTCCCTGCACTAAAAGAAATCTGCCCTCTGGGTCGGACACAACCAATATAACCCTGAAGGGGAGAGAACGGTGTATTAAAATGCACACCCCACGGGAGTAAGTACTGTAGCTCGAGAAAAAGCGATTCGGACCCCATGACGCCGCAAAACCATGAGCCGGCAGAGGTGCGTAGTGGGTTTCTTGTAAGAAAGCAAGTTGAATGGAGTGTCGTGCTAAATAGGTCAGCACTTGTCTACCCTTTTTGGGGCAAGATAAACCCCGTACATTCCAGGATAAGCACCGAAGGCGCATGTTCACCGTATGTGCCGATCTAACGCTCATTTATACCCGTATATATCTGCGAAGGGCATGTATGAAGAGTAGACCGCACCGTGACTAGCTGCATACAATGATACACTCCTAAAAAAGTGTAAACTGACATTAAACCTTAAACAAAAACAAACAGCCCCAGTCAGTCCCCCCGCCACCCCCATTGGATACACAAATAAGCGGCACCCGGTGAATCCCAGCAAAGATACAAAAGACAACTGAAGAGGGGAAGGGGGGAGGGAAAAAGGAAGGGAAAGAAGACAGGAAATTATCCTAGGGGGTAGGCAACGCTCCAAAGGAGCCATAGTTTGGACAGGCAGTCACTGACGAAGATGTGGTCACCCGACCTGAAAGTTAAGAGTGGTCTCAGTTCAACATTTCCCGTAGAGGAGTTGGTTCAAAGCTCCCAGGTCACAATGTTAATCTAGTGTCCTGAAAAAAAGAAAAAAAACACGGCGTAGTTCCACTGCGTTTCAGCATATGGGTAAGTCAGCGCTCCAAATGCGTCCGAGTTGTATCAGCATAGGCAGTCCAGGTGGATATTCCCAAGAAAGAAAACCTCTGTGGTGCCATCACTCCTCCTCCGGCCGTTGTAGCGGCTGTTGATGGTTCTTCCAAAATTTGGCTACTGCATCCGGGGTGTCAAAGATGTGTGACTTATTCCCAACGTGTACCTTGCGGCGCGCCGGATAAAGCATGGCATACTTAACGTTCGCTTTTTGAAGCATGCGCTTCACATCAGTGTATTTGCGTCTGGCATCTTGAACTAGGGGTGTAAAGTCAGGGAACAACGAGATGTTCGATCCCTGATAAGAGAGGGATCCCTTCTCTCGAGAGAGCCGGAGTGCAGTGTCTCTATCAGCGTAGTTAAGGAGCCTGGCGACAATAATCCTAGGGGTCGCTCCCGGTGGGGGAGGGGGTCCCAGTGATCGGTGCGCCCGCTCGACGGCAAATTAAGCTGAAAATGACTCCCTGCCAAATAGATCCGCCAGGAGGGTTTCGATAAATTTGGGCATTGGGCCGGTATTGGTGGATTCCGCTATACCGGCGACCCGAAGGTTATTTAGGCGCGAACGCGCTTCCAAAACCTCCGCTTTTGTCGCCAGCTGCTTAAGGAGGCCCTCAGCCCTATCCAAGCAATTTTGAACCGTTAGTTGACTGTCCTCAAGTTATGAAATCCGGTGCTCCGCCCTGTCGAGCCTGGTGTCTTGAGCGTCCAAGCGGCTAGTAATGTCGTCGAGTTGGCTATTAAGGGTGTCTAATCGGGCGTCGATAGACTGGAAGCCCGCTTTCAGCTCAGACATAATGGCTGCAGCACCCTCCATCTGGGTTTGTTCCTGGTCGGCGGCCCCTTCATTATCCTCTCGTCTCGGGGTCTTACCCCCGTCGAAATTCAACTGCCGCTGTTTGGGGTCGGAGCGACCCATCGTTGCTATTAGTAATTACCAAGCAGCAGACCGGGGGAGCAATATGCTGTAAGTTGACAGGCAGTGCGCTATTCGTGCAGGTAGTTAGGCAGCGTGTTAGTCAAGGGGCTTAGGTAATCAAATGTCGCGCCTAGTTCTTCGCCCGTGGGTGATAACTACAGCTGGTGTACTCCCACAGGCCGGGAATTATGCAGGAGGAGGCAGCGAGTCAACAGTAGACCTGGAGAGTGATCTTGTGCGGTAGGCAAAGGCGCGGAGGCGTGTGCGCATGTAGCGGGCCAAATCCGGGAGAAGAAACCCGGGGGGGGAGGGGGCTGATTTTATTTGCCCCGGTTCGCAGGCACCCCAGTCGTGAGCAACAGGAGCAAATCCTAAAGGTCCCCGCCGTGTGCAATCGTTAGAGCACCGCGACCGGTTCAGGAGGAAAATCCGTTCGCGGCATGCGATCTTACCACGTTAGTACTCCGGTGCGGTGCGTCGTCATTCTACCGCCGTAGGAGACTGGCGGTCATGAAGTAGCCCAGGTAGGAGTTCTGGAGCCGGCAGTCGAGCAGCTGGTACGGTAGCAAGGTCCGCAAGCTGGACTGGAAGAGCCGCTAGGACAGGCGTTGTGGCGCGCTAGTGCACTCCGGGCCCCGCCCTCAGGCCCACCGGAGTCCCCTGTCGACTTGGGGCCTCCGAGGGCCGCGTCAGGCCCGGCGGTGCAGCGCACAGATCTCTGCCTCTCGGGCACGACTAATCTTCGTTGTTGGGGAGACAGCTGCGCGCAGGCATCAGGACATCCACCATGGGGTTTAGAGCGCCATACCTCACGTAGAAGAGCGGTCGGGTGAATTAATCGCTGGGAAGGCTCCGGAGCTCTTGAGTCAGGCGGCCATCTTAGTCGCCCACTCGGCCACGCCCCCTACTGACTGAGGCCGTATATTTAACTGCAAGGTCCTGCAAGGGGTATCTCTTGGCCAGAAACCAGGGAAAACCATTTCTATCCACATCTTTCCACTCAGAATCCAACACCTTCAAAATAGAGGAGTGAAGAGGCAACGACTCAGGCTCCTTTTTCTGATATTGAGAAAAGAAATCTGTATCCTCTACATAAATACCAGAATCCGGAAATAATAGGTTGGAGCGAATATGCTGAACGACGTCTTAAAGATCAGACCCCTGCACAAACCGACCCTTAAGTTCCACATCCTTCTCCCCATCAGAGTCCTGGGAGGGACCAGGGTCACACCGAGGCTTTTTAGAAGGAGGAACAGCCTCCTTATCACGAAAAGCTGCAGCAACAGCTGTCTGGATCATTTGTTGGATCACAGCTAGAGAAGGTAAAGTCTCAGCAGGACAGGAACACTCCCCAGCGTATAAAGAATCCAAAGCAGCACCTTCCTCCATAACCTCCATAGTACAAACTGCAGGATAAATCACTACGGCAAGCAAGGACGCTCAAATACTTCCTTGTTGCCCATGACAACACTAATAATGCCACAGGACGGCCTCCAGCACAACCTAAGCGTATACGTCACTGCCGAGAACCAGTATGGAGCCTGTCACAGCGCGCGGCCTTGAAAAAGCATGCCGGCCCATAGCCACGCCCCCCCCAAGCCACCGCACAATACACCGACGGAGGTGAGTACAAACCAAATCCACCCCGCAAGGAAGTAAGGCAGCCAACCGGGGGGCAATCGACCCGGAAAAATAGCTGGTCAAATGCGCCAAAACCCGCCGAGTCCGCTAGAGCAGGACCCGGCAGGAATCAGTAACAAGTCCCAATAAATCAAATACTGCGCACTCTGGAACTCCGCTAGAGCAGGACCCGAGGAGCACAGTAGAAGAGGCCGTTATTGAATGCCTCGCAAACCAAGAACCCAGGGGCATAAGAGTCCGCTATAGCAGGACCGCAGCCCCCACTCACCTGAACCAGGAAACAGCACTCGGAGTAGTGCAGAAACAAAAAAATAGGTCATGGTTCATGTGTGTAATCCTTTTATCGGATTGGTGGAGGACGATGGGGGCCATGTTGGAGGGATAGGGAGACTAGTAAGCTAACTGATTTTACTTGGAGTTTCTGTGGGAGCAGAATGCTCATGTGTTATTACTGTGGCGAGGAAGACGGACGAGGAGGTAATGGGTCCACTTCCCACCTACTAGGTAATAAAATACAGCAACATGGGGGGCTCATTTGGCCTCTCAGATCAATAGGTCCCGGTGCCACAGCACCTGCTTCACTATTGATAGCTGTGCCGGTGGGGGTGAATGGGTAATTGGCATCTGTAAGGCACCACACGAGGCAATAAAGGTACCAGCGATTAGGGTCAAATCTTTAATTCCATACTTCACACCAGTGTTGCTTTCTCAGGTGTTGGAAAATGAAACAAAACCTAAACCAAATGTTCAGTCTTCGGTCTTTCAGCCTGCTCCAAAGAATGTAAAATATTATGGCTGGGAAAGATGCTTTAATACTAATTGAATCCACAGCCTCTCAAGGTTCAGATCCTGCTCACGAGCTGATACCTGGGACAATTAAAAGGCTTACACACTCGAGTAAGCGTAATAATGTGATGAACGCTATCACTTGGCAACCGACTCACGAAAGACAGCCTTGACTCCCGGTTCATGTTTGAAAATGAAACCCGTATAATATCAATCAGGCTTTCGATTTAGAAAAGAAAATGAATATGCATGGGTGACATCACTGCAAAATGATTGTTTGTGTGACTTATCTCATCAGACCTGATCTTGTCCTTCTGAGTGAGAGGAGGGCTTCGAGGGGCGATTAAACTGCATGAAAGTACGACCATCGGTGCCGGGTGAATCCCGAGTAACCGAGGGATAGGTTAATTTGCAAGTATAACAACCAAATTAACCAGAGTAACATAGGGTGACTTTATTTTTAACCTGCATTAATGTAAATGAAACCTTGAACTATGCATATATTCCGTATTTAACAACAGCTGAAGAAGACCATGGCCTGTATCATGAGGAACTTGTGCCTGTGAAAACATTGGTGTGAGCATTGCCATTTGTACAGGTGTAGTCGCGTTTCTGTCATTTTGATGCGCAATTACGAAGTTGGGCACGAGTCCTTACTTGTGATTAGCGCAGATGCACAGTTTCGTGCCTATCTAAGAATAAGATATATTTTGGACATTTTTAATTGGCACAATTTCATAAAACATGCATCAACTCTTGAAATGTATATACTGGCAAAGCCAGTAGGTCTGGGTTTTAGAGCGAGGCACGCAGGAGGCAGCCAGCAGGACTTATCATAGTTGTAAAGCAATCCCTCTTGTAGTTCAATAGCACTCAATTGTAGGTGGAGGGATACAGCCAAACATCAATGACATTATGTAACAGATGATTGCTCCTCTGGACTGAGCCTATATGTGGTAGACAAAGTCTCAAGCAATAGCTGAAAGAGGCTGGTCAAAGAAAGCCAATAGTTGAAAGGTGCAGACCTAAATCCCTCTGTATCTATACTAATAATATTTCTCTCAAAATCCATACCTAAAATGTGATATGCGGATCTGTGTTAAACACAAAAGAGGGCATATGCCAAGCTGATGTTGACAAGGTGCATACATATAAAAAATGAGGAGTCACGCACATCAATTTTTTTTTTCCACAGGCGAACCTTGCTCATGATAAACCCCCTGAAGTTGTTTCTTACCAATATGCGTGTATACAGACAGGAAAATCAAACATGCCTTCTATTGCTAAAATCAGAAACAGCAATTGCGGTTGCCCAAATTGTAAAAAATTTGCATAAAGATGTGCGACTGGAAATGAGACACACTCAGAATCTGACACACCCTTTATTCACAAAAGGAAAATCAAGCGGTCCTTGGTTTGCACATCCCATACACTAGGGGCCGAAACATGACAGAGCCCCTTGGCAGTTTTATACTCCTGCATTGTGCAAAGTTAATTAATTTAAACCAATATTTCTCTACATTATGGGATTATTTCAGACAGTACAGCTCAGCTATAGGTAGAGACAAACCTTGCTTACTGTATGCAGTAGTCTGCAAATCATATCTAACTCTCTGAAATGTCGGGTTAAATAAATTCACTTTACACACTGCAGGTATGTAAAAATAGGCCCTGCTGTGGAAGACTGCACCAGAAGAAAAAGGTATTTGGGGCTGGGGGCTATGAACTATTCTAAGCCTGGGAAAAGCACAAGGGATCTTTTTAAATGCAAACCGAATTGACATTCTGAGTCCCACAGGAGGTCAAGGAAAATGTTTTTAAATAAAGTTGCAACAAGAACACAGATCCCACTGGAGGGAAATAATGGTGCACAACACATACCACAAATCCCAGCATGCATAAGCACTGGAACTCACTTGGAAGGCCCACCTGAGGGCAACTACTTACTAGCATGCAGAGGGCAGAAGATGGTGTGTTAGTGCTTCTGTGGACTGTTAGTGATAGAGCGACATGTTCTGGTGAAATTTGTAGGGGTGCATCATAATCACTGGTAGTTCGCACCCGCATATACTCAGACATATATCCGTATATATTCAGTTGTATATCCATGCATGTTTAGTAAAGAGTGAATAGTTCGCAGATATTAAGTGAATCAGCAGTATAACTGTGTTATGATAATTATGCAATGTAATGTTTAACTGAATCGTGTGTAAAATAATGCATAGACAAATCAGTTCGTGTGTAATTCAATTGCAATAGTTTAAACGTGCACCATATTAAAGTTGCACATGTAATTCATTTTCGCATATGAATTGTAATGAAAATGCTTATAGAGAAAAGTAAGATGTGTGTTTAAAAGTCATATGTAAAGGCCTGACTACATATATGACTAGGAAAGGCCTGGTTTATTCTTATGTTAGCTTATTTTGTAGGAAGAGAAAAGTTTCTCTTGGTAAGGCTCTCTGGGCACAAACGGTAGATTTAATTAGCACAGTAGAAGGTCTCTGTTGAACGTATCTTTTGTTGCAGGTGCAAGGACACATGTCTCGTTAGTAAAAGACTAACTCTTTGTTTTCTAAAGTTAGAGAGATGGGAGGCATGGTACAGGGAGTGCAATGGAATTTAGGGATGATACTTTCAGCGGAGAAGGTGCCTGGGACTCAAGGTCATCGCAACCGTCCAGGATGAAGTAACCGTTTCGATGGAAAAGTACAAGAAAGAAGACCTGGCCAAGGAGGCGTGACAAAGGCGTGTACAATTGTATTAGGGTTTTGTATTAGGGATAGTGCCCCGAGGGAGGAGGCCAGAGAAGAGGTAGGGAGACCAGAGAGGAGGACAGAGAGTGTCCTGATGAAGGAGCATAAAAGAATCTGAGCTTAGGTACTATGTGATTGCACTTCTGAGGAAGTCTTCACAGCTGACACCTTTTATTTACTCTTGCCTGGGAAAATCGTTATGTAGGGATGTCACTAAGTGTTAGTGTAGGGACAGCAATTGATTTAAAACTTGCTTAGATAAATGAAGAGCAACGTAGAAATTGGAGCAATCATAGCTTGGTTGATCCTTCTAGAACTATCGATCCTCTTTATTCTGAGTCGGATGAGACTCCTGCGTAGGTTATTATTTGTATTAGTGCCCATCTATTTCTTTAACCTCTTGTTGAGGTGTTTGCATGTCCAGGTGTTTTTGGCGATAATAAATTCATAAACTTGAATTCGGAGTCAGTGGTCCTTACAGACAAAATGGATGCTGTTATATAACCAGATGAGATTCTCTCCTTTACACTATTCAACAGGTAAAAAGATCCTGGCGACCAGAAGGTTCTTATAGATAATTAGATAAGAATCAGCGTTATCAGTTGGTGGCAGAGTAGGATGGTTACCTTTGATGGTAAGGGGAGATCTAGATCAAGATAAGAGATTAAGTTGCCCCATAGAGCCCAAGTGATGCCGACCCAGTGGACCGTAGGAGAAGGATGTCGGAGGTCGTTGAAAACTGACGGAGAGTGACAATGCGGCGGAAGTAGCAGTTCGTGGTAGAGTGAGTATGAAAAGAGTGGTGTTTGGTAGATTGTGGTGTTTTATTGTCGTCTGATGTCTTGCGGAGTTGGAACGAGAGTTGTGTGATTGAGGACCGGACCGTGAGCGCGCGCGGGACCGGGAGATTTATTGTGGTGTAGAACACACCCAGAGTTCAGAGCGTTGACCAGAGGTTGTGGGGGTCACGAGACGTCATTGACAGACCCACTGAAGATAGGGAACACATGTGTGAGTGTGTGAATAACCAACGCAGGTCGTAGGTTATTGTGTGCAGAACATCGAGTGATTGAATCCTATCGAGTGTGTTAGAGGCGATTGTCCGGTCGTTTCGCGGACAGACGGTTGCCAGATTGAGGTCAACAAGCTCGAGAGGCTGATCGGTCATTGGTGGACTGACAGTCAGAGAGGTAATTGTTCGGTAGGACGGACATTACTTCAGAGTATGATTGGGACAGGTGCGAGCGAGAACGAGTGAATTAGGAAGGAGGGGAACTGCTGCGAGCGGAGGAAAAGTGACGTCAGACAAGTGCCGCGCTGCGATAGGCCGGTTGGTGTGAGCCGCGCTGGCATTGGTGGATTGAAATCAGGAAGTAAAAGCTGACATTTTGAGTGCAAATAAAAAGTTGATTCATCATGAAATGTTTTAAAGTTTTACGGGAACTTTGTAGAGGTGACAGACATGTGGTTACTCGGGAAGGAGAGAAGCTCCTCCCGAGGATACGCCAGCACATTATATGGCTACGAATGTAGGATTACATACCATAATTTGGCTTGAAAATTGGCACAAAATGACTTTTGGAGAGAGAGAATTGACTTTCCCACGCTATGGTACTTTCAGGTTAGAGGTGTTGTACCAGCTAAAAAGTATAATGGCTTCTTTACGACCACTACCTAGACCGACACAGTTTGAGGCGCTACATGCGTGGATTAGAGCAGCGTATGATAGGAAGAGAGACAAGAGCCAGGAAAGGGTGAAGAAATCGATCAGGGCATTTCAAGATGCAAGGTGGGATGCACTGGAGAAAAGGTGGAGAGTGGAAACGATTGAGGGAGATAAGTTATACCCACTGCTAATACAAAATGGAAAGATTACAAGAATCGATGAGGACGACAGTGATACAGACAACAGCCTGTTAGATAGGTTGTTGGCAGAGAGGCCACCTCCATTTAATCCAGATTCAGAGGAGGGAAAACCGGCTCCAGCGGTAGAAATTGATGAGAGACAGAATCAGACTAGCATGAGAGTAGTGGGAAGGATTTCCACAGGAACGGAAGGGGCGACTACGTCTATGATAACACAGCCTCCTGTTGGGAACACCAGGTTACCGGACTCCTTGACAGTACCGGTTACCAATGTCCCTATAGTACCGGTATATGACCCAGACCGAGTGAGAGAAGGGAGCTCCGTACAGATGGGAAGGGAAGAAGTAACCAGTGAGAGTGGGAACGGGTTCGGAGTACGAGTGGTTCATTTCCCAAGACCATTGGAGACAAGTACGCCGTTACCGGCTACTGCAGACTCTTCCTTTAGACAGGAGGAGGAGAGACCGGTCAGACCAAGGTCTTTACACGAATCCAAGTCAGCTTTGAGGATGTGGACACCAACGGTAAGAAACCAAAGTGATAGGATGCCAGGAGATAGGGAACAAAACATCTCGGAAGACAGACCAAGTTCCAGGAATATGATGGAAGGGAATAGGTCACAAGGACAGAATAGTGACTGTGATGAGCGGGACGGCTCAACTTGTGGAGAATTACTGAGGAGTGCAGTACAGGCAAGGTTGCTAGACGTAGTAAGGTTGAAAGCAGAGGTAGACGAGATGATTAGCGGGAGTCTGCCTTTGGAAAGAATAGAAATTTATGGATCAGATGAGCTGCTGTTCGTAGCAAAAGATATGACTCAAAAAGCTAGAATAGCACATGAAAACTTAACGGCGTTGGCCAAAAGATATGAGGTAGACCTGAATAAAACTAAAACGTTGCAAGGACCGCATAGATTGCAATACAGTGACCAGAAGCTGGAGGAGAAAAGAATCACAGGATTAAGGACACACACCAGAGATCTGATTGTAGGGATGCGGATATGGATTTTGTTGGACAAATGGGAAGAAAGGTGGTCCAAGAAGAAAATAGCAAAGAAAGCCGAGGGGAAACGCCGCCTCCAGGAGGGGGGGCGACGGGTGTCGGAAATTTTCCTTTACGGGAAGTACAGAATGAAGGGTATGTGCATGTGCCGTGGAATAGAGGTGACTTGGCTGCATTTACAAATGATTTTCCTTGGCTGAGGGAGAAACCAGTAGAGTGGTACAAGCAGGTTGAGCGGTTTGTTAAAATTTCAAAAGTATTGTGGATTGATTTGAACACCTTGTTTGACATAGTGGTGCCGGGAGATTTGTGGACAGCTTGTAAAGTCGCTGTCGAGTGGCCGACTTCGGAACCTGAAAGGGAGGCGATTACAAATGGCCCATCACCCCTTGTAATGAAAAAATGTGAGCAGGTGATTACATGGCTAAAACTGAAGATTTCACCTCAAGATATAGATTGGGTTAAGATAGATCGAACTGTACAGGAACCCAAAGAAACGGTGCATGAATATTACGAAAGACTTCTGCAAGCTTTCAAACAGTATAGTGGATTAGATACGTTAGACCCCAAGGATATGGGACAGTTTGTCTCAAAGTTTGTACTGGGTCTGAGATCAGAAGTCAGCCTCATGATACAGCACCATCTGATCTGCTGGCAGAACAAGCCGGTAGATGAAATTTTGAGGTATGCGAGGTACTGTAGTGATGAGGTGGAATCGAAACATCGGAAGCTAAAAGACAAATTGATGCTCGTCCAGATGCAGACAGCACAGGGTCAGTCTAATGGAGGGACCTTAGGAAGAAAACAAGGAAATTTCCAGGGGAACCAGAATGGGCAAGGACAGGGAAAGGGAAAACCAATAGACCCCAAGACGGGAGTGGATGTGGCCACACTGAAGAAGACCACTGCGTGTCATCTTTGTCGTCAGGTTGGACATTGGAAACGCGAGTGTCCCTTGAACCCAGCTAATCAGTTGCAGGAGGAGGAAGAGGGGGTTCAGGCACCCGCGCCGGAGGTAGTTAACACCGTGACGAGGCCTAGGGTGATGAAAGGGGGGATATACAGCCCTCAAGCACAGGTTCCCCAGGCTCCAAGGATTTCACAAGGAATACGAACTTACCAACAGATGCCCCTGTTCGAAGACTATGACGAGAGTAGCTTGGACCCTTTATCCTGACGGTGCCTGAGGGGGAGGAAGACTGCACGCTTGGAGCGGTCTTGGAGGTAGACCAGAGGGGACCTTTTGTGGAGGCAGATATTGAGGGTCATCCTGCCACACTTTTGGTTGATACTGGTGCTACCCGGTCTACTGTAAGATCAGCAGTGGTCCCTAACCTACCCCTCTCGGGACAATCAATCCAGGTTGTTGGAGTAGCGAATAAAAGAATAAGCAGCCCGTTGACAGAACCGATCTTAGTAAAGATAGGTTCCTTCCAAACTAGACATCAGTTTGTAGTGTGTGATACGAGTCCAGTTTGCCTTTTGGGAAGAGATCTGTTGTGCAAGTTGAACTGCACGATTTATTGTACACCTCAGGGGTGGAGGTTCAGACGAGGGATGACGATGCTGACTTTAAGGTTACAAATCAGCATCTATGTATAGATCTGTACCCAATGGTGACTGTGGAAGAACTTCCACCTGATTTGAGAGACGCGGTGTCATCTGTGGTGTGGGATTTCGCAGGCGATGAAATAGGTCTAATAAGAGGGTTGAACCGGTGCGGATTGAGGTGAAGCAGAATGTTGATTTCCCCAGGACACCTCAATACAACCTGTCGCCTGAAACGATTGCAGGGATAAAACCTGTGATCGAGACTTTCATTGAGAAAGGCATTCTAAAAGAGATCAGAGGTAGCCCTTTAATTCACCTATTATGGGACTACAGAAACCGAGCGGGAAATACAGGATCGTGCAAGACCTGCGAAAGGTCAACACAATAGTTGTCCCTTGTTGTCCGGCGGTACCGAATCCTTCAGTAATACTGTTCCAGATCCCATGCGAAGCCGAGTGGTTTACTGTCATCGACTTGTGTCAAGCCTTCTTTTCGATACCGCTCCATGAGGAAAGCCAATTTCTTTTTGCATTCAGGCTGGAAAATCGCGTGTTAACATGGTGTCGTATCCCTCAAGGGTATACAGAAAGTCCATCGATCTTTAACCAGATCCTGAAAAAGAATCTTGAGAGTCTTGTGTTGCCGCAGAACTCAGTCCTCGTGCAATACATAGACGATTTACTCATTGCCTCAGAAACAGAAGATGCTTGCAGAATTGACACTGTAGCCCTGTTGAACCACTTAGCAGAGAATGGACATAAGGTGTCCCCAAACAAGCTGCAGTACTGTTTGAATGAGGTACAGTACTTGGGACACAGATTGGAAAAAGGCAAGAGGAAGGTGTCACCAGACCGAATTGAGGCAATAATGAGTATGGCAGTACCCACCACACAGAGAGAAGTTAGGATGTTTCTGGGAATGGTCGGCTACTGTCGACAGTGGATTCCTAGTTTCTCCTTGAGAGCAAAGCCTTTGCAGAGGCTTACGCACAAGGATGTGAGTGATCCGGTACCATGGGACGAGGAGTGCTTGATGTCATTCCTGAAACTGAGAGAGGAATTGTGCAGTGCTCCGGCACTGGGGATGCCTGATTACAACAAGGCCTTTTCATTGTTCTGTTGTGAGAGGGAAGGATGTGCATTAGCAGTCTTAGCTCAGAACCATGGAGGTGTCCGTAGACCAGTTGCCTATTTCTCAGCTACTCTAGATCCAGTAGCTTCTGCGTTGCCCGGATGTCTAAGATCCGTTGCTGCAACAGGTGTCAGCATTGAAAGATGTGAAAGCATTGTAATGGGACATCCACTGACTGTATATGTGCCACACTCGGTTGAGTTATTAATGACCAGAACCAAGACTCAGCACCTAACGAACAATAGGTTAACGAGGTACGAGCAAGTCATACTTGCCGCAGAGAATGTGACTCTGAAAAGGTGCTCTGTCTTGAACCCTGCGACATTGATGCCTACACCGAATGCAGATGATGAAGATTGTGCGGACCATGATTGTCTCGATGTGACTGACCTTTGCACCAAACCGAGACCTGACATTGTCGATGAACCACTGACTGACCCAGATGAAATTTTCTTTGTCGATGGTTCATGCCTAAGAGACAGTGTCAGCCAGTTAAGAGCAGCGTTTGCTGTATGTACCATTTCTGGAGTGGTTGAGGCTGCTTGCCTAGAAGGAGTACGCTCCGCGCAGGTAGCTGAGATCATTGCCTTGACTCGTGCCTATTTGGCCGCTGATCAAATTCGTATCACGATTTACACCGACAGCCAATATGGGTTTGGTGTGGTGCATGACTTCGGGCAGTTATGGTCTCAGAGGGGATTTTTGACATCATCTGGCTCACCCATTAGGAATGGAGAATATGTAAGACAACTGTTGGATGCATTACAGCATCCGAAGGAAATTGCTGTTGTTAAATGTTCCGCGCATGGGAAAGGGGAAGACTTTGTGTCATTGGGCAACAATTACGCAGACGAGGTTGCCCGGTTCTGTGCAGAACAAGGATGCATATTCACAGATAGATACGCAGGGGAGAGCCAAGAAAGAACCGAGCTCAACATAATGTTGGCCATGGCAGACACTTGGGAAGAGCTCAAGCGATTGCAGGATGAAGTCTCAGACCAGGAGAGAGAAGGATGGATCAAAGCAGGTTGTGAAAGAGGAGACGTGGATGTGTGGGTCTCCAGTGATGGGAGAGCCGTATTACCAGAAGAGTTGTTAAGTCCAATGGCAAGGCTGATACATGGACAGGCACACCTTGGTAGAGATGCAATGATGAGGGTGTTTAGACAGACGTGGTATAACCCACGATTTCGAGCAATGGCTGAAACAGTATGTCAGAGGTGTGTTACGTGTCAGCAGATGAATGCTGGAAAGAAAACTGAAGTTACATTGAGTCACATTGGGAGGTCAGGTGGGCCTTTCAACAGGATACAGCTAGACTTCGTGGAAATGCCTAAGTGTAATGGGTTGAGGTACATTTTAGTGCTGGTATGTGTATCCTCACGGTGGGTGGAGGCTTACCAAACACGCAGGTGTGACACTCTCACAGTGGCTAAGTTATTGTTGAGGGAGCTCATCCCTAGGTTCGGGATCCCAACCTCTTTGGAATCTGATAGAGGAAGGCACTTCCATAGTGAAATCATGAAGTTACTTTGTGCTGCATTGAATATTGACCAGAGACTCCACTGTAGTTACAGACCAGAGGCTTCTGGGATGGTGGAACAAGTTAATGGAACTTTGAAGGCCCGGATGGCAAAAATGTGTTCTTCGACATCCCTGAAATGGCCCGATGCCTTGCCGCTTGTGTTAATGAGCATGCGAAGTGTCCCAGACAGGAAAACCGGGTTGTCCCCCACGAGATACTAATGGGAAGGGCAATGAGGTTGCCGGCAGTACCAGCTACAGCTTTGATAAGCATCACTGATGACTTGATTCTCGATTATTGTAAAGGACTATCTGATGTGGTCCGTTCTGTATCCCAGCAGGTGCAGGCTGCAGTGGTCCCAGCCTCGAGTGATCTGTGCCACGACCTGTGCCCCGGAGATTGGGTGCTTGTCCGGAAACACGTGAGGAAGAGTTGCTTGGATGCTCGCTGGCGTGGCCCGTACCAGGTGATACTCATCACGAACACAGCAGTAAAGTGTGGAGGATTGCCGAACTGGGTGCATGCCTCCCATACCCGCAGAGTTTCAGCACCCTTGGAAGAAACAGCTCCTCTCGTAGATGAAAATCCAGCTGATGTGGCAGGGCCACATGAGAGGACAAGTCAAGCTGTAAGGGTTGCTGACACAGCTGGTGGTGCACTAGAGCAAGCTGAAGAGGGTTTCAACAGCTCGAACCCTGACTCAGACATCGAAGACAGAAACGGTGCAGTGGGCGGAGAAGAGTCAGATACAGCAAAAAGAGGAAGTAGTGCACTGGGTATAGCAGGGGAAGGCAGAAGAACGAACAGAAGTGAGGAGAGTTGGCCTGAAAGACAGAGGCGACTGAACCTGAGGTTAGCACCTGAAAGAGACCTTGCCCCAGTGTGTGAAGCGTCTGAAACAGAGGCAAGTGATGAAGACCAGGCTCAAGATAGTCGGCGAAGGTCAAAAAGAACAAGAGTACCTTGTCGGAGATACTCTACCCCTGAGTGGACTTACACAGTGTTCGATGCAGGGGGTAGTGAGCACGGGAAGGCTGAGGTCAGTGCTGGTGGTCCGTCGGAGCCCGAATGTGGTAGTGAAGGTGGTGTTGCAGTTGCCAGGGCTCGAGGTAGAAGGAATACTGACCCTCACAGTTCCGAATCCCCCGCTCCTGAGTAAAGTCCGACATTTGGTTCTGCATCGACTCGAATTCCCGTCTTTTGGGTTTGAGCCGTCTTCACATGAAATGGTAATCTTGCGTCTTGAACTTTTGTATCACGTTCTGGAAGTGCTCAATGAGGATCTTATTATGGATCAACTATAAACTGTAAATAAAGGTCTAAAGAAGAAGATAACCTAGGCCCGAGTGGAAGAAGAATAAACTTAGGGACTTTCCACAGAAGAGGAACGAAAACTAGGGAAGTCTTTTTCTGGACTGTGTAAATAAGACTGTGATCGACAAGGGAAAATCCGGAGATTTCATGGTTGCTAGAGCTGGTTAAGCAAGTCACGAGTCAAGGACACAGAGACTTTTTCAGGGTTCATTGCTATAACCAAGAACTTTTGAGAACTTTCGAAACCATGGAGCCGGGAGATCCCAATCGTAGATCTAAGTGGATTGTAGGTGTACTTATAAGTGGTGTGATAGTCTCTATAATCATAGTAATCATAGTCTCATATACTGTTTCGCATGAGCTAGAAGTGAAGGGGGTGCCAGGGACACCTACACCTACTACACCTAGCCAAAAAGAGGTAAACATGGGAGCTGACAGAGCTTTGCTATTAGAAGAAAGTCGTAGGTTACATATAGATTTGTCTAGGAGTGATTTTAAGCTTAATGCATATGCCAAGCTGCTATATGAGTATGTTGATGCGATGGATGCGAAAGATTGTTATGTGTGTATGCAGTTGCCCGCTTCAGTGGACGAGGGTATTAGGTACCACCATCTTCCACTGACTTATGGAATTTCATGTAGTCTTTTGCTTAGTATATTTTATGAGAGAGATCAGTTTGAGTATTTCTTTTCCAATTTCGACGCAGTGCTTCCTGAAGTCCCAGCTTACAAGCATTTGAATAAGTATGACTATTATAAGACCGAGGATAGACTCAGGAAGTTCTTCATACCGACTTTGGAATTGGATACAGCATTCGCTCACAGACATAATCTGACCTGCTCATTGTCAGATGTAGAGAAAAAGTTTGTAGATCAGGTAGAGGACAGGTACAGGAAGCTGACCCAGTCACGAGACATGGGGCATAACAGACCTGATTGGACAGATGAGGAAAAATTGCATAAGACAAAGGGAAGCTATGGTCCTATAGCGTTAGACAAAGAGCAGAGGGGTAAGCTGTGTATAAGGCGTTATCAGACTTACTACGAAAAGGTTGCAGTGGGACAAAGCACTTGCGATCACGTTTTCACCATGGCAGATGTGGCAAAAGATTTTCTCAAGGTCCTGTACAAGTGATACCAACAGTGTATTTTGTGTGTGGGAAGAATGCTTATGTGAGGTTGCCTGCAAATTGGTATGGAACATGTTATTTGGCAATAATATTTCCAAAGATTTACCATACAGAGGATTTGGAACTTCTAGAGAGTGGGAAGCATTCAAGAACGAGAAGAGCTGCAAGTGCAGGGATCATTGTGGGGGATATCTTTGGAGCTATGATACCCAGTCTGGGAGTAGTCTTGAATGATGTGAAAATCCGGAGATTAGCGACTGTGGTAGATGAACTATCGATGAATACAGCAAAGTCATTGGTACTGGTGGAAGGAGAAATGTTGTCGATAAGGGCAATGGTTTTGCAGAATCGCCTTGCTTTGGATGTCTTATTGGCAAAAGAGGGCGGAGTCTGTAAATTGTTGAAAGTTCAAGAGTGCTGCACTTATATACCAGACTGTAGCAAAGATCTGGAGAAATATATAAGTAATATCACTAACATCCACACAAAAATAGCGGATTTGACCGAAGAGGGGGTTTGGGAAAAAGTTGGCAAGGGATTTGGTCAAGTGGGAAGCTGGTTTGCAAATCTAGGAAAGGGATTCCTTGGGTATGTTCTGAGACCCCTCCTTATCGTGGTGGTTTGTGTGGTTTGTCTGTGGATTTCGATCAAGGCCTACAAGTGGTATCGAGCAGGCCGAGTTAAGAGAGCTTTGAGGGAAAATGAGATGAGACTGGCAAGACTGCAGGACAGTCAATATCAGAGGCTTAAGAGAATGGAGAATCAAAGATCAGGGAAAATGGCAACGAGTTCTGTTTAGGTCGGTTCTTTCTCCGAGGGAGTTGAAGGAAATGTGATGACAGGAGTCATCAAAGGGAGGAACTGATAGAGCGACATGTTCTGGTGAAATTTGTAGGGGTGCATCATAATCACTGGTAGTTCGCACCCGCATATACTCAGACATATATCCGTATATATTCAGTTGTATATCCATGCATGTTTAGTAAAGAGTGAATAGTTCGCAGATATTAAGTGAATCAGCAGTATAACTGTGTTATGATAATTATGCAATGTAATGTTTAACTGAATCGTGTGTAAAATAATGCATAGACAAATCAGTTCGTGTGTAATTCAATTGCAATAGTTTAAACGTGCACCATATTAAAGTTGCACATGTAATTCATTTTCGCATATGAATTGTAATGAAAATGCTTATAGAGAAAAGTAAGATGTGTGTTAAAAGTCATATGTAAAGGCCTGACTACATATATGACTAGGAAAGGCCTTGTTTATTCTTATGTTAGCTTATTTTGTAGGAAGAGAAAATTTTCTCTTGGTAAGGCTCTCTGGGCACAAACAGTAGATTTAATTAGCACAGTAGAAGGTCTCTGTTGAACGTATCTTTTGTTGCAGGTGCAAGGACACATGTCTCGTTAGTAAAAGACTAACTCTTTGTTTTCTAAAGTTAGAGAGATGGGAGGCATGGTACAGGGAGTGCAATGGAATTTAGGGATGATACTTTCAGCGGAGAAGGTGCCTGGGACTCAAGGTCATCGCAACCGTCCAGGATGAAGTAACCATTTCGATGGAAAAGTACAAGAAAGAAGACCTGGCCAAGGAGGCGTGACAAAGGCGTGTACAATTGTATTAGGGTTTTGTATTAGGGATAGTGCCCGAGGGAGGAGGCCAGAGAAGAGGTAGGGGAGACCAGAGAGGAGGACAGAGAGTGTCCTGATGAAGGAGCATAAAAGAATCTGAGCTTAGGTACTATGTGATTGCACTTCTGAGGAAGTCTTCACAGCTGACACCTTTTATTTACTCTTGCCTGGGAAAATCGTTATGTAGGGATGTCACTAAGTGTTAGTGTAGGGACAGCAATTGATTTAAAACTTGCTTAGATAAATGAAGAGCAACGTAGAAATTGGAGCAATCATAGCTTGGTTGATCCTTCTAGAACTATCGATCCTCTTTATTCTGAGTCGGATGAGACTCCTGCTTAGGTTATTATTTGTATTAGTGCCCATCTATTTCTTTAACCTCGTGTTGAGGTGTTTGCATGTCCAGTTGTTTTTGGCGATAATAAATTCATAAACTTGAATTCGGAGTCAGTGGTCCTTACAGACAAAATGGATGCTGTTATATAACCAGATGAGATTCTCTCCTTTACACTATTCAACAGGTAAAAAGATCCTGGCGACCAGAAGGTTCTTATAGATAATTAGATAAGAATCGGCGTTATCATTAGCAAGCCTCTGATGAAAGAGCAGGAGCTCTGAAACGCGTCAGGCTATGAAAAATGCTTGGAATGAAATGCCGGTTTGAAAGTAAAGTTTCTGATGAAACATCCCTTGCTGAGTGCGTCTTCAATTCTTGGGCAACACTTTGGAAACATAAATCACGGCAGCCCTGCTGTGGAAGACTGCACCACCAAGAAAAAGGTATTTGGGGCTGGGGGCTATGAACTATTCTAAGCCTGGGAACAGCACAAGGGATCTTTTTAAATGCAAACCAAATTGACATTCTGAGGCCCACTGGAGGGCAAGGAAAATGTTTTTAAATAAAGTTGCAACAAGAACACAGATCCCACTGGAGGGAAATAATGGTGCACAACACATACCACAACTCCCAGCATGCATAAGCACTGGAACTCACTTGGGAGGACCACCTGAGGGCAATTACTTCTAGCATGCAGAGGGGAGAAGATGGTGTGTTACTGCTTTTGTGGACTGTTAGCAAGCCTCTGATGAAAGAGCAGGAGCTCTGAAACGCGTCAGGCTGTGAAAAATGCTTGGAATGACATGCCGGTTTGAAAGTAAAGTTTCTGATGAAACATCCCTTGCTGAGTGCGTCTTCAATTTTTGGGCAACACTTTGGGAACATAAATCACAGCAGCTCTGCTGTGGAAGACTGCACTGCCAACAAAAAGGTATTTGGGGCTGGGGGCTATGAACTATTCTAAGCCTGGGAACAGCACAAGGGATCTTTTAAAATGCAAACCAAATTGACATTCTGAGGCCCACTAGAGGGCAAGGAAAATATTTTTAAATAAAGTTGCAACAGAACACAGATCCCACTGGAGGGAAATAATGGTGCACAACACATACCACAACTCCCAGCATGCATAAGCACTGGAATTCACTGGGGAGGCCCACCTGAGTGCAATTACTTACCAGCATGCAGAGGGGAGAAGAGGGTGTGTTACTGCTTCTGTGGACTGTTAGCAAGCCTCTGATGAAAGAGCAGGAGCTTCGAAACGCATCAGGCTATGAAAAATGCTTGGAATGAAATGCCGGTTTGAAAGTAAAGTTTCTGGTTAAACATCCCTTGCTGAGTGGTCTTTAATTTTTAGGCAACACTTTGGAAACATAAATCACGGCAGCCCTGTTGTGGAAGACGGCACCGCCAAGAAAAAGTTATTTGAGGCTGGGGGCTATGAACTATTCCAAGCCTGGGAACAGCAGAAGAGATCTTTTTAAATACAAACCGAATTGACATTCTGAGGCCCACTGGAGGGCAAGGAATTTTTTTTTAAATAAAGTTGCAACAAGAACACAGATCCCACTGGAGGGAAATAGTGGTACACAACACATAGCACAACTCCCAGTATGCATAAGCACTGGAACTCACTTGGGGGGCCCACCTGAGGGCAATTACTTCTAGCATGCAGAGGGGAGAAGATGGTGTGTTACTGCTTCTGTGGACTGTTAGCAAGCCTCTGATGAAAGAGCAGGAGCTCTGAAACGCGTCAGGCTATGAAAAATGCTTGGAATGACATGCCGGTTTGAAAGTAAAGTTTCTGATGGAACATCCCTTGCTGAATGCGTCTTCAATTTTTGGGCAACACTTTGGAAACATAAATCGTGGCAGCCCTGCTGTGGAAGATTGCACCAGCAAGTAAAAGTTTTTGGGGCTTGGGGCTATGAACTATTCTAAGCCTGGGAACAGCACAAGGGATCTCTTTAAATGCAAACCAAATTGACATTCTGAGGCCCACTGGAGGGCAAGGAAAATGTTTTTAAATAAAGTTGCAACAAGAACACAGATCCCACTGGAGGGAAATAATGGTGCACAACACATACCACAACTCCCAGCATGCATAAGCACTGGAACTCACTTGGGAGGCCTACCTGAGGGCAATTACTTACTACCATGCAGAGGGGAGAAGAGGGTGTGTAACTGCTTCTATGGACTGTTAGCAAGCCTCTGATGAAAGAGCAGGAGCTCTGAAACGCATTAGGCTATGAAAAATGCTTGGAATGAAATGCCGGTTTGAAAGTAAAGTTTCTGATTAAACATCCCTTGCTGAGTGCGTCTTTAATTTTTAGGCAACACTTTGGAAACATAAATCACGGCAGCCCTGTTGTGGAAGACTGCACCGCCAAGAAAAAGGTATTTGAGGCTGGGGGCTATGAACTGTTCTAAGCCTGGGAACAGCACAAGGGATCTATTTAAATGCAAACCAAATTGACATTCTGAGGCCCACTGGAGGGCACGGAAAATGTTTTAAAATAAAGTTGCAACAAGAACACAGATCCCACTGGAGGGAAATACTGGTGTACAACACATACCAAAACTCCCAGCATGCATAAGCACTGGAACTCACTTGGGAGGCCCACCTATGGGCAATTATTTCTAGCATGCAGAGGGGAGAAGATGGTGTGTTACTGCTTCTGTGGACTGTTAGCAAGCCTCTGATGAAAGAGCAGGAGCTCTGAAACACGTCAGGCTATGAAAAATGCTTGGAATGACATGCCGGTTTGAAAGTATAGTTTCTAATGAAACATCCCTTGCTGAGTGCGTCTTCAATTTTTGGGCAACACTTTGGAAACATAAATCACGGCAGCCCTGCTGTGGAAGATTGCACCACCAAGTAAAAGGTATTTGGGGCTGGGGGCTATGAACTATTCTAAGTCTGGGAACAGCACAAGGGATCTTTTTTAAATGCAAACCAAATTGACGTTCTGAGGTCCACTGGAGGGCAAGGAAAATGTTTTTAAATAAAGTTGCAACAAGAACACAGATCCCACTGGAGGGAAATAATGGTGCACAACACATACCACAAATCCCAGCATGCATAAGCACTGGAACTCACTTGGGAGGCCCACCTGAGGGCAATTACTTACTAGCATGCAAAGGGGAGAAGAGGGTGTGTTACTGCTTCTGTGGACTGTTAGCAAGCCTCTGATGAAAGAGCAGAAGCTCTGAAACGCATTAGGCTATGAAAAATGCTTGGAATGACATGCCGGTTTGAAAGTAAAGTTTCTGATGAAACATCCCTTGCTAAGTGCGTCTTCAATTTTTGGGAAACACTTTGGAAACCAAAATCATGGCAGCCCTGTTGTGGAAGACTCCACCGCCTAGAAAAAGGTATTTTTGGGCTGGGGGCTACGAACTATTCTAAGCCTGGGAACAGCACAAGGGATCTTTTTAAATGCAAACCAAATTGACATTCTGAGGCCCACTAGAGGGCAAGGAAAATGTTATTAAATAAAGTTGCAACCAGAAAACAGATCCCACTGGAGGGAAATAATGGTGCACAACACATACCACAACTCCCAGCATGCATAAGCACTGGAACTCACTTGGGAGGCCCACCTGAGGGCAATTACTTACTAGCATGCAAAGGGGAGAAGAGGGTGTGTTACTGCTTCTGTGGACTGTTAGCAAGCCTCTGATGAAAGAGCAGGAGCTCTGAAATGCATCAGGCTATGAAAAATGCTTGGGATGAAATGCCGCTTTGAAAGTAAAGTTTCTGATTAAACATCCCTTGCTGAGTGCGTCTTTAATTTTTAGGCAACACTTTGGAAACATAAATCACGACAGCCCTGGTGTGGAAGACTGCTCCGCCAAGTAAAAGGTATTTGGGGCTGGGGGCTATGAACTATTCTAAGCCTGGGAACAGCACAAGAGATATTTTTAAATGCAAACCAAATTGACATTCTGAGGCCCACTGGAGGGCAAGGAAAATGTTTTATATAAAGTTGCAACAAGAAAACAGATCCCACTGGAGGGAAATAATGGTGCACAACACATACCACAACTCCCAGCATGCATAAGCACTGGAACTCACTTGGGAGGCTCACCTGAGGGCAATTACTTACTAGCATGCAGAGTGGAGAAGAGGGTGTGTTACTTCTTCTGTGGACTGTTAGCAAGCCTCTGATGAAAGAGCAGGAGCTCTGAAAAGCATCAGGCTATGAAAAATGCTTGGAATGACATGCCGGTTTGAAAGTAAAGTTTCTGATGAAACATCCCTTGCTGAGTGCGTCTTCAATTTTTGGGCAACACTTTGGAAACATAAATCACGGTAGCCCTGCTGTGGAAGACTGCACCACCAAGAAAAGGGTATTTGGGGCTGGGGGGTATGAACTATTCTAAGCCTGGGAACAGCACAAGGGATCTTTTTAAATGCAAACCAAATTGACGTTCTGAGGCCCACTGGAGGTCAAGGAAAATGTTTTTAAATAAAGTTGCAACAAGAACACAGATCCCACTGGAGGGAAATAATGGTGCACAACACATACCACAACTCCCAGCATGCATAAGCACTGGAACTCACTTGGGAGGCCTACCTGAGGGCAATTACTTACTACCATGCAGAGGGGAGAAGAGGTTGTGTTACTGCTTCTGTGGACTGT
This sequence comes from Calotriton arnoldi, assembly GCA_963921515.1. Taxonomy (NCBI): domain Eukaryota; kingdom Metazoa; phylum Chordata; class Amphibia; order Caudata; family Salamandridae; genus Calotriton; species Calotriton arnoldi. The sequence goes on from CAWUFW010013949.1 coordinate 292,876, forward strand.
TAGCAAGCCTCTGATGAAAGAGCAGGAGCTCTGAAACATGTCAGGCTATGAAAAATGCTTGGAATGAAATGACGGTTTGAAAGTAAAGTTTCTGATGAAACATCCCTTGCTGAGTGCGCCTTCAATTTTTGGGAAACACTTTGGAAACATAAATCATGGCAGCCCTGTTGTGGAAGACTGCACCACCAACAAAAAGGTATTTGGGGCTGGGGGCTATGAACTATTCTAAGCCTGGGAACAGCACAAGGGATCTTTTTAAATGCAAACCAAATTGACATTCTGAGGCCCACTAGAGGGCAAGGAAAATATTTTTAAATAAAGTTGCAACAAGAACACAGATCCCACTGGAGGGAAATAATGGTGCACAACACATACCACAACTCCCAGCATGCATAAGCACTGGAACTCACTTGGGAGGCCCACCTGAGGGCAATTACTTATTAGCATGCAGAGGGACGAAGAGGTTATGTTACTGCTTCTGTGGACTGTTAGCAAGCCTCTGATGAAAGAGCAGGAGCTCTGAAACACGTCAGGCTATGAAAAATGCTTGGAATGAAATGCTGGGTTGAAAGTAAAGTGTCTGATGAAACATCCCTTGCTGAGTGCGTCTTCAATTTTTGGGAAACACTTTGGAAACATAAATCATGGCAGCCCTGTTGTGTAAGACTGCACCGCCAACAAAAAGGTATTTGGGGCTGGGGGCTACGAACTATTCTAAGCCTGGGAACAGCACAAGGGATCTTTTTAAATGCAAACCAAATTGACATTCTGAGGCCCACTAGAGGGCAAGGAAAATATTTTTAAATAAAGTTGCAACAAGAACACAGATCCCACAGGAGGGAAATAATGGTGCACAACACGTACCACAACTGCCAGCATGCATAAGCACTGGAACTCACTGGGGAGGCCCATCTGAGGTTAATTACTTACTAGCATGCAGAGGGACGAAGAGGGTGTGTTACTGCTTCTGTGGACTGTTAGCAAGCCTCTGATGAAAGAGCAGGAGCTCTGAAACGCATCAGGCTATGAAAAATGCTAGGAATGAAATGCCGGTTTGAAAGTAAAGTTTCTGATTAAACATCCCTTGTTGAGTGCGTCTTTAATTTTTAGGCAACACTTTGAAAACATAAATCACGGCAGCCCTGTTGTGGAAGACTGCACCACCAAGAAAAAGGTATTTGAGGCTGGGGGCTATGAACTATTCCAAGCCTGGGAACAGCACAAGAGATCTTTTTAAATGCAAACCGAATTGACATTCTGAGGCCCACTGGAGGGCAAGGAAAATGTTTTTAAATAAAGTTGCAACAAGAAAACAGATCTAACTGGAGGGAAATAATGGTGCACAACACATACCACAACTCCCTGCATGCATAAGCACTGGAACTCACTTGGGAGGCCCACCTGAGGGCAATTACTTACTAGCATGCAGAGGGGAGAAGAGGGTGTGTAACTGCTTCTGTGGACTGTTAGTAAGCCTCTGATGAAAGAGCAGGAACTCTGAAACGCGTCAGGCTATGAAAAATGCTTGGAATGAAATGCTGGTTTGAAAGTAAAGTTTCTGATGAAACATCCCGTGCTGAGTGTATCTTCAATTTTTGGGAAACACTTTGAAAACATAAATCATGGCACCCCTGTTGTGGAAGACTGCACCGCCAACAAAAAGGTATATGGGGCTGGGGGCTATGAACTATTCTAAGCCTGGGAACAGCACAAGGGATCTTTTTAAATGCAAACCAAATTGACATTCTGAGGCCCACTAGAGGGCAAGGAAAATGTTTTAAATAAAGTTGCAACAAGAACACAGATCCCACTGGAGGGGAATAATGGTGCACAACACGTACCACAACTCCCAGCATCCATAAGCACTGGAACTCACTTGGGAGGCCCACCTGAGAGCAATTACTTACTAGCATGCAGAGGGGAGAAGAGGGTGTGTTACTGCTTCTGTGGACTGTTAGCAAGCCTCTGATGAAAGAGCAGGAACTCTGAAACGCGTCAGGCAATGAAAAATGCTTGGAATGAAATGCCGGTTTGAAAGTAAAGTTTCTGATGAAACATCCCTTGCTGAGTGCGTCTTCAATTTTTGGGAAACACTTTGGAAACATAAATCACGGCAGCCCTGTTGTGGAAGACTGCACCGCCAAGAAAAAGGTATTTGGGGCTGGGGGCTATGAACTATTCCAACCCTGGGAACAGCACAAGAGATCTTTTTAAATGCAAACCGAATTGACATTCTGAGGCCCACTGGAGGGCAAGGAAAATGTTTTTAAATAAAATTGCAACAAGAACACAGATCCCACTGGAGGGAAATAATGGTGCACAACACACACCACAACTCCCAGCATGCATAAGCACTGGAACTCACTTGGGAGGCCTACCTGAGGGCAATTACTTACTACCACGCAGAGGGGAGAAGATGGTGTGTTACTGCTTCTGTGGACTGTTAGCAAGCCTCTGATGAAAGAGCAGGAGCTTTGAAACGCGTCAGGCTATGAAAAATGCTTGGAATGAAATGCCGGTTTGAAAGTAAAGTTTCTGATGAAACATCCCGTGCTGAGTGTATCTTCAATTTTTGGGAAACACTTTGAAAACATAAATCATGGCACCCCTGTTGTGGAAGACTGCACCGCCAACAAAAGGTATATGGGGCTGGGGGCTATGAACTATTCTAAGCCTGGGAACAGCACAAGGGATCTTTTTAAATGCAAACCAAATTGACATTCTGAGGCCCACTAGAGGGCAAGGAAAATGTTTTAAATAAAGTTGCAACAAGAACACAGATCCCACTGGAGGGGATTAATGGTGCACAACACGTACCACAACTCCCAGCATCCATAAGCACTGGAACTCACTTGGGAGGCCCACCTGAGAGCAATTACTTACTAGCATGCAGAGGGGAGAAGAGGGTGTGTTACTGCTTCTGTGGACTGTTAGCAAGCCTCTGATGAAAGAGCAGGAACTCTGAAACGCGTCAGGCAATGAAAAATGCTTGGAATGAAATGCCGGTTTGAAAGTAAAGTTTCTGATGAAACATCCCTTGCTGAGTGCGTCTTCAATTTTTGGGAAACACTTTGGAAACATAAATCACGGCAGCCCTGTTGTGGAAGACTGCACCGCCAAGAAAAAGGTATTTGGGGCTGGTGGCTATGAACTATTCCAACCCTGGGAACAGCACAAGAGATCTTTTTAAATGCAAACCGAATTGACATTCTGAGGCCCACTGGAGGGCAAGGAAAATGTTTTTAAATAAAATTGCAACAAGAACACAGATCCCACTGGAGGGAAATAATGGTGCACAACACACACCACAACTCCCAGCATGCATAAGCACTGGAACTCACTTGGGAGGCCTACCTGAGGGCAATTACTTACTACCACGCAGAGGGGAGAAGATGGTGTGTTACTGCTTCTGTGGACTGTTAGCAAGCCTCTGATGAAAGAGCAGGAGCTTTGAAACGCGTCAGGCTATGAAAAATGCTTGGAATGAAATGCCGGTTTGAAAGTAAAGTTTCTGATGAAACATCACTTGCTGAGTGTGTCTTCAATTTTTGGGCAACACTTTGGAAACATAAATCACGGCAGCCCTGCTGTGGAAGACTGCACCACCAAGAAAAGGGTATTTGGGGCTGGGGGGTATGAACTATTTTAAGCCTGGGAACAGCAAAAGGGATCTTTTTAAATGCAAACCAAATTGACATTCTGAGGCCCACTGGAGGGCAAGGAAAATGTTTTTAAATAAAGTTGCAACAAGAACACAGATCCCTCTGGAGGGAAATAATGGTGCACAACACATACCACAACTCCCAGCATGCATAAGCACTGGAACTCACTTGGGAGGCCCACCTGAGGGCAATTACTTACTAGCATGCGAAGGGGAGAAGAGGGTGTGTTACTGCTTCTGTGGACTGTTAGCAAGCCTCTGATGAAAGAGCAGGAACTCTGAAACGCGTCAGGCTATGAAAAATGCTTGGAATGAAATGCCGGTTTGAAAGTAAAGTTTCTGATGAAACATCCCTTGCTGAGTGCGTCTTCAATTTTTGGAAACATATTTTTTTGTTGTTTTTAAAAAAATCTATTTTATTGATTTTGTACTTTTATTACAGATGATTTATGCATGCAGTCATTATTGGACATTCTGGCTGATACATTAGATATGGTGGATGTACATTTGTATGTCCCAGTTGCATTCCCAAGACAGTATAAATGCTGCGAAAACAAAAGCTTTTGGGTGCAGTTGCAATTTGTGTCCAATAAACAAGCGAAAGAAGAGAGGAGGGACAGAATGTCAGGACTGTTACTATTAGCGTACAGTTCTAATTGTCCTTTAGACCATACACGTTATTACATGTCTACTACTGCTTGCCTTTACATGTGTTAACATACAAAAAAAGTGATAGTACTGGTACTTGTAAATGGCTAGGCGACATTAATAGATTAACAAGAGAAGTCAAAAAAGTTGCATAAACTAACAAAAAAAAAGGGAAATGTGTGTAACAATTGTTCAGCCCACAGTGCCTCCCCGCTTTCATGTATAGTTTTGTATGTTACTCTTACAGCTGATGACTACTAGCTACCCCCTCGCTTCTGAAGTGTGTGATAGTACACTGGTACAATCAGTGTGTACGTGCCAGTAAAAAGGTGTCGTGGTGTATACGCTATCCCAACTTGCATGTATGTTAGCTACCCACAGAGTGTGCATCAGGGTAGTCCCCGGTTGTCATGTCTGCATTTTGTTGCAACTCAGTGTAAAGAGTGTCCCAGTATGTTGCGATGGGAACCTTACGCAGTCCCAGGGTTTCTTCACGCCTGATGTCGAGACTTTCTGCCTTGGCCCACGCAAGCATTGAGTACCGCCAGGCCTTTATATGGGGGGAGTCTGGCGCTTTCTATGTTTTAGTTTCAGCCTCTTGGCTACTATCAATCCCAAATCTAGAAATATGGATGTGACCTTCGTGTTGGGTGTCCTGCGGAATTTGTGCAACAGGTAGGTTGGCCAATCGAAAGACAGCTCCTGACCAGTACAGGTGTGTAATATTGCGGCCACTTCACTCCAGTATGCGCCCACCCGGGTACAGCTCCAAAGCATGTGTATTAAATCAGCCCCATTCTCAGCGCACCTCGGACATTCTGCATCTTCGCGACTGAAATATTTATTAATTTTTGCAGGTGTGAGATATGCCCTGTGAACTATATATAACTGTATTTGCCGGAAGTGCATATTCCTGGGTATGCGTGTCGGGCTCTCAAGCACCCGATCCCATTCCGTATCCGTAAACTGGTGACCCAGGTCCCGCTCCCATTTATGACATAGTGAATCCAGGCTAATCGCTGCATGAGTTCTGAGTGAGGCTGCGAACCAGTGCGTTAGGTGCCTGCCCTGCCCCATGACGTGTAAGTACTGCATGGTGAGATGTGTTCGTGGCTCTGTAGTGATGTCACCCCATTTGGCCGTGAGTGAGGCTATCAGTGAACAATGGGCTAGAAATTGCCCTGGTGGGAGCCCCTGTTCCTCTACTAGCGATGCATATGGTATGAGCGCCCCCTCGCGATATACGTCTCAGAGTGTTTGGATGTCTTTTTCCTGCCATCCCCTGATTGCTGGCACAGTAAGTACTGCCTGCCCACTGGGGGTTCCCTCTGAAGGTATCGCTGGCGCATAGGGGATCACATTCCATGTTATGTAGAGACTCCTACGAAAGCATTTATAGGCCACAGCAAGCAGCAAGGGTTCCGGCGGTCTTAATCTTGCGCCCGGATGGAAGAGGCTGACTATTCACTCCAGAGGGTAGGGCGGTTGCGTAGTTGCAGTGTCTGCACAATGACGATCTGATAGCCACCACGCTATCCACTGCAGCTGAGAGGCCAGGTAGTAATGCTCAAAACAAGGAGCCGCCAACCCTCCTTGGTCCGTCGGTTAGTACAACTTTTTCAGTGCCATTCTATGCCTGGCGCTGCTCCAGAAAGTCTCTGATCTGTTTTTCTAAGGTGGTGAAGAAGGAGGCTGGGATGTATACCGGCAAATTCATGAAATAGTATAAAAGTCTCTGGAGTATCACCATTTTAGTGAGTGCTACCCTACCCATTACAGCTAGTGGCAGGGTACTCCAAAACCGCATCTGCGATTTGATGGATGTCACCGCCCTTCCCAGGTTCCCATCAAAGAGATCATTTGATTGGCGGTAGATCTGAATTCCCAGGTAGCGGAAAGTGTCCGCCTTCCACTGCACCCGTTTCTCACTCTGACAAGACCCGGATCTCGGAGTCCCTCCTTGAATGAGTAGATGCAGGACTTGTCTATATTCACTTTTAGCCCAGAGAGTGCAGCAAAATCTTCCAATAATCGAGCCAGTTGAACAGGGACTCGGTTGATGTCTCTAATGTAAATGAGGAGATCGTCAGCATAAAGTGACACCTGATGTGTGGCGCCCCCTAGGGGCTCCCCATCTCCCAGCCGGGCGTGCAGCGCCTCCGCCAGTGGCTCCATTGCGAGCGCGAACAGGAGTGGGGACAAAGGGCACCCTTGTCACGTACCTCTCTGTATTGGAAGGGAGTCTGAGATGTAAGGGCCCACTTTGACTCTGACTGTGGGGTCAGTCTAGAGTAGGCGTGTTAATTGAATAAAGACTGGGCCCATATCAAATTTCTCAAGTACTGTAAACAGATAGTCCCATTCCAGGGAATCGAAGGCCTTCTCCAGGTCTAATACAAGGCATCCCGCCCGTGGCTATTCCCTTACCGCATATGTTGACACCCTAAAGAAACGCCGCAGATTGAGAGATGTAATACGAGATGGCACAAAGCCATTTTGGTCTGTATAGACAAATATTGGAACTACTTGTGCCAATCTGTCCGCTAACACCTTCACGAATATCTTGTAATCGGTGTTGAGCAGGGCCAACGGCCTATAGGAGCCCATCTCTACTGGATCCTTGTCGGGCTTCAATAACGACACCAGGTGTGCCTCGCGCATAGAGGGAGGGAGTTGTTGGGCCTCTAATGCAGTAGTGTATACAGTGTTAAGACGCTGCACAAGCGAGACGCGATATGCCTTATAGTACTCTGCCGGTAACCCATCCGGCCCCGGCGACTTCCCGGAAGCTAGGGATTGTATGGCATCTCCGATCTCTTTCATTGAGATCTGCTCGTTAAGTGCCTCTCTGTGTTCGCTCGCCACTGTGGGTAACTGTAAAGAGCTTAGAAACCTCTCTAGGTCCCGTTCATCACATCTTCTTTGGAATTGATACAGACGTGCCTAATGTTGTGTCAAGGCCTCATGTATTTTGCGCTGCGTATATAACATCTGCCCCGTGGTCGCCCATAACATCCTGATTGGGGCGTGGGTATATTACTGCCTCATCAGCCAGGCTAGCAATCTGCCTGCTCTGTCTGCTGTAGTGTGCGTACAGGCTGTATGCGCAGTATAATTGTGACATCAAAGTCGCTCCAATTGTTCCGCGTGTTCCGAGCGCATCGCTTCTAGGCATCGCGAGTCTCTGCCCGCCCCCTCTCCTTCTTGTTCTTACCGTAACAGCTGTGTTTCTATTTTTGCAAGGGAGTCAGATAACTGCTTGCGGACATTCCATGTGGCTCCCATGCAATGACCTCTGATCGACACATTTAATGCCTCCCATTCTATAAGTGCATCACTTGCCGTGCCTTCATTTAATTCAAAGCGATACGAAAGGGGATGATGGACGGAACGTTTGAGCCAATCAAACACTCACCCCCAGTCAACTGATCTGGGTTTAATCCATCATCATTTGATGGATTAAACCCAGATCAGTTGACTGGGGTGAGTGTTTGATTGGCTCAAACGTTCCGTCCATCATCCCCTTTGTATCGCTTTGGTCGCCCTAAGTTGGCGGGGGTAAGCCCAGACGTGGGTCCCTTGCTCACTTTGCCACTGGATTCAAGCTGCCTGGCTGATGACGGCTGAAATGCCAGAAACCGGTCCTAGGATGCTTGTTTCCGGTCCAGGGAAGACATGGCTTGGCAGTTCGGGCTGGACTGTTCCCATGAGGTACAGGGTCAGACTGATTTGCATATGGCCATGTCTGAACTGGGGTGGTGGAGTGAGCTAAAGAATGATGATGGATTAAACCCAGATCAGTTGACTGGGGGTGAGTGTTTGATTGGCTCAAACGTTCCGTCCATCATCCCCTTTTGTATCGCTTTGGTCGCCCTAAGTTGGCGGGGGTATGCCCAGACGTGGGTCCCTTGCTCACTTTGCCACTGGATTCAAGCAAGCCTGGCTGATGACGGCTGAAATGCCAGAAACCGGTCCTAGGATGCTTGTTTCCGGTCCAGGGAAGACATGGCTTGGCAGTTCGGGCTGGACTGTTCCCATGAGGCACAGGGTCAGACTGATTTGCATATGGCCATGTCTGAACTGGGGTGGTGGAGTGAGCTAAAGAATGATGATGGATTAAACCCAGATCAGTTGACTGGGGGTGAGTGTTTGATTGGCTCAAACGTTCCGTCCATCATCCCCTTTTGTACCGCTTTGGTCGCCCTAATTTGGCCGGGGTATGCCCAGACTTGGGTCCCTTGCTCACTTTGCCACTGGATTCAAGCAAGCCTGGCTGATGACGGCTGAAATGCCAGAAACCGGTCCTAGGATGCTTGTTTCCGGTCCAGGGAAGACATGGCTTGGCAGTTCGGGCTGGACTGTTCCCATGAGGCACAGGGTCAGACTGATTTGCATATGGGGGTGAGTGTTTGATTTGCATATGGCCATGTCTGAACTGGGGTGGTGGAGTGAGCTAAAGAATGATGATGGATTAAACCCAGATCAGTTGACTGGGGGTGAGTGTTTGATTGGCTCAAACGTTCCGTCCATCATCCCCTTTTGTATCGCTTCATTTAATTCAAAGTACGCAAGAATTGCCGTCCCCAGTGATGAACAAAACGCCGAGTCTTCCAGCTCGCTGGGTTGGAGTCACCACGTGGGGACCGGGGGGCGTTGGGCCTCCCATCTGAGCTACATCAACAGGGGGTTATGATCGGAGTGGGTCCGGCCTAGGTATCCAATGCTTTGGACCAATGGGAGTAATGCCTGTGATCCCACCAGTCTGTCCAGACACACATGCAGCCCGTGCACTGCAGAGTAATGAGAGTAGACGCGGGCGGTGGGATTAAGGATGCGGCACACGTCAAGCAGAGCCCAATGTGCAAGCCAATTTGAGAGGGCCTGCACATTGGATGCAGAGGGAGTTCTGTTGAGGGGCGGGAATGACCTATCCAGATCTACGTTCAGCACTGAATTAAAATCTCCTCCCACCAACCAGCGGATCCCACTCCATTGAGCCACTACCCCAGATATGCGTTCGAGGAAGGAGGCTTGGTCCGTGTTAGGGACATAGATGGAGCCCATCAATATAGCTTGGCCATTCAAGCGCCCTTTCACAAAAGTGAATCTGCCCTCTGTGTCGTTTATGTCCTCTTCACGGACAAACGGGACTCCCGCTCTGACCCATATCAGCGTGCCTCGTGCATGTGCTGAATATGTGGTGCCGAACACCTGACCCCTCCACCTCCTACGCAAGCGCTCCAGCTCAACCTGTGACATGTGCGTCTCCTTAAGCAATGAGATACTGTTATATGGCTCTTAGGGACATTATCAACATTGCTAAATTAGCATGAGCTTTGCTGCCAGGATGCTGCTTTTGCGCACGTTACTACATGTCTTTATTTTTGCAAGTCTCTTTTTATGCCTTTCAAATGAGAACTGTCTGCTTTTCACGTTTTCTGCTGAATTCCTGGAGTTTTGTCTGAACACGATGTGCAAGGTCGATAAACAATGCCCCTTGTTATTCTGTTCTGGTCAGTCCCTAACACCTAGACACAACATGCTAAACACAGCTGCAAGGTTGGAGACTCGTGCTTTGATATTACGGGGATGCATGTTGTTTTTACACACACTTGGGGGCCGATTCACAGAATTAATCTGAGATAAAATCCTAAACTTACTACTTTTGGTATTCACAAAAGGCATTTAGTAGTAGTAAAGTTAGGACTCCTAACTTTACTACTACTAAACTGAGATAAAGTCCTAAACTTACTACTTTTTGGTATTCACAGACGGCATTTAGTAGTAGTAAAGTTAGGACTCCTAACTTTACTACTACTAAATGCCTTTTGTGAATACCGAAAGTCGTAAAGTTAGGATTTTGTCTTAGTTTAGTAGTAGTAAAGTTAGGAGTCCTAACTTTACTACTACTAAATGCCTTCTGTGAATACCAAAAGTAGTAAGTTTAGGATTCTATCTCAGATTAGTTCTGTGAATCGGCCCCTTGGAGAGAGCCTTTCTATGGAGACGAGCTACTCTGTTCCTATGATGTAAACCTTACATCCAGGCTTTAAGGTATGGGGTCTGCTGTCAAAGCCCAGAGATCTTCCTTTATATAAAATAAACTTCTTCCAGCCAAGGGGAGGGTGGTTAGGCCTTATAGTCCTTTTTCCACTGTCTTTATAAAATGACTTCCCCCTTTGTATTATATGGAATTGTAACAATGCTAACCATTCTAAGTTTATGCATTTTGCTGCTGGTAGTGGCTCGTATACTGTATTGTAGAGCACAGTAGTTAAAATAAACATTTTGAACTATTACAGTGACTCTGACTAATCTTGTTGTGGACAAGTACGAGTGAGTGAGCGAAAGAGTATGTCTCGCTACCGTGATTCCTTAGAGAGTCAGGAGTGTTGTGTTCTGGGTTGTCTAATCATTTGTATCTCTGTGATTTTTGGAGGAGAACGAATGAGTCACTATAGCTAGTCGGTTTTGGGATTTTGGGTACTAAGGTGATAGGCTGGTACACCCCTGTACACCGAAGTCCTGTTTTCCTGCGCATAGTTCTGTGAAGGTGCAGAATCCCCGCAACATGGCGCCGCCAACATTTGGTCTGGTTCTTATCTGCGAGACGCTTGAGTAGTGCTTGTGCTTGTCCACAATCCCCTCACTTCTGTTTCCGGAGACAGCTGTGACGGTGTAACCTCCTATATTGATGTTTTATAGGTTCTTTCAAGCTTGAAGTTTTGAAAGGTTTATTCTCTTTCTTCTTGACCCGTTATTGCGCTGCCGCGCTTTAGGTTGTTGTTCTTTGTTTTTTGTGATGGCGGTTGATGTTCCGCCTCATAGCCGTGCCCCGCTTAAGGCGTATTTGGCTCAATATGGAGTGCCTGATGCAGGTGCAGAGCTTATATTTGTAGTGGAAGCAAATCCAGCTTACCACTTCGAGGTGTTTTACTCTTGGGTCACCTTTCCGGCGGTGGATGGAACAGATGATTTGTTTCATGCATACACTGCCACTGCCCTTCCTCACGCTTATCAGCCTTATAGGGCTCTAGAGGTTCCGCTCACGGCTTGGCAACACCAGATTTGGTTTAATGGCCCCCTTCCTCACCCAGTATCGCCAGTCCGTCTAGGCCCTTTGTCGATAGACGGGGCCACATGGCCCGTTTTGGCTGGGTACACCCCACACCCATGTTATTTGACTGTTGCGATTGCAGACCTTCGCGTGTTACATACGTCATTAATACGCGTACATAGGGGTGTTATGCAGGTCATCTCGCGCACCTTCTAGGTGGGACCACCTGGCATTGCTGCGCAACCTGCGGGTCCTGGTGCCCACTTATGGTTAATTCAGTGATGGGCAAGCGTCCACAAAATAAGGATGAGTTACCTTATTGGCTTGCTGAGAAATTTGGACAACTAGAGGCTGTTTTTCCGAATACTAGTCCTGTGGAAAAACACAGGATCCTGACTATTAGTTTGCCTAAAGACTTAATTCCCAAACTCGCTGATTGTAACACCTGGGGCAAGGTGTTTGCGGCGGTATATTCGAAGTGTTTTGGCACTCCTTCCACGACCGTACTCCCTTCCGTGATAAAACGCGTTCAGGATGAACACGGAGCCGAAGCGGCTGTAGAGTTGGGGATGAGACTGGTAGGGGTGTTCGACGTGGTTGCTGATATGATCCTTGCCAATGTCAAGGGTGATGCTGTGAGCTTTCAAGTAGCACACCGCTTGGAGGCTGTACCAGATGCAGACAAGCCACGCGAATTACCAAAGATTATTGCAAAGGCTTATAAAACTATTGGCCGCAATAGTCTGGGTGTTAAGCCTTTTGCTCAAACGCAAACTCAATCTCAAACACAGAACAAGGCCCAGACTGATAAAGATGGGTGCCCGTTCTTTCCTAAGAAGAACTGGAAAAATAAAAAACAGGGGCAGCAACAACAGAAGCAAGGTTTGCCTGCTGGTTCACCGACACCTAAGTCTTCTGAGCACACTTATGACTTGCGCGATTGCGCGAAAATTAAGTCTCCTTATAGATTTCAAGCACCTGATCAACGCTCTCCTCATTCTTTACAGGACACATCGGGCTCTCAAGTCGGTGGAGGGGAGCGCCAGGATCGTGGCAAAGGGCAACCTGCACCACAGGGACAAGATCAGCCTCGACAATTTGAAGTTAAAGGAAAACAAGAGGATCTGCCTCGTTTTCGACCACTGTATCAAAAGAAGAAAGTTGCTGCTTTAACAGCGAGATATGCATCAGACGGTGAGAACTTGACTCCTGGAGTGGACATGGGCAGTGACTCTGCTCGACAGCGCAGCGGAGGTTACCACAGTGCGGGAGGCACTGCGTCTCTGTCTGGGGGCGACAGCAACTGATACTTTTGTTACAGTAGAGATAGCTGACACTCGGGTTGCCCCCTCCGGATGGACTGTATGAAGTTATTTTCCAAATTGAAGGTGATATTCTGCATCCAATCAAGGCGGTGTTCTGGGAGAATTTAACCTCCTCGTATGACATTTTGTTAGCGGAGGCAGACTGGCCTCCACCCTTTGTGTTAGCCGCTCCTAGGGGGAGGACGTGATACTTCCGAGCTTTTCTCATTACGTCCCCGAGGAGCATGCCACGGCTTTCGCGGCAGGGTGGGCAGCGGCCCTTGCCCCGGCGGTGTGTCGTAATCAGGTGAGCTGGGATGTTGATTCACCGGCTCATGAGATACCTTTACGATCAATGCCACAACCACAATACCCAATCAAGCGTGAGGCTAAGGCCCACGTTTGTGACATCCTAACACAGTTAGAGTAACAGGGTGTGATTGAACCGTGTACATCACCGATGAATAATCCTCTCTTTACGGTATCAAAACCTGACGGTTCATATCGGATTGTATTGGATTACCGAAATTTAAATAGTCATTGTTGCACCTTTGCAGTGCAAAACACTCACAGCTCTGCGCTGATGAACAGTCTTGTTCATAAAAAATACAAAGCTACCCTAGACATTTCCAATGGTTTCTACAGTCATAATCTCGCACCTGAGAGTCATGACTTGACAGTATTTACTGCCGTCGGAAAGCAGAAAAAATGTACGCGTTTGCCTATGGGGTATAAGAATAGCCCCGGGGCATTTGCGGCACGTGTCGTGTCATTGTTACACGACATAGATCCAGATGCGTTCTCGTACGTTGATGACATTTATCTGACGAACAATGAACTTATGCCGCATCTAGTCCGAGTGGACAATATTATTTTGTCCTTTGCCGACTATGGATACAAATATAATTTTGCGAAGTCACACATCGCCCATTTGGCGGTGCTCTTTTTGGGCTATGAACTCAATAATGAAGGAAAGGGGCTTGCTCCCCATTTCCTGGAGAAATGTGCACATTTGCAATCCCCTAATACACTGAAGAAACTTCAATCTTTGCTGGGATTTTTGAATTTCAGGAGGACATACATTCCCGATTATGCCCAGCGTATCAAACCGCTCTATGCGTTGATACAACCGACATTTTCTTCTGCCAGCTGGCTACCGGAACATACCTCTACTCTACTTTCTTTGCAATCAGACTTGCTTGCAACTAACTACTTGTTGACGCGTGATAACACCACGAACCTGGTGATACGTATCGTGCCAGGGACAGTGAGTTTCACATACTTAACATTCAATGAGGGAGACACAGTACCTATTGCTTGCAAATCACATTTGTACACGTCGGCTGAAATGCGATTTTACACTACCAAAAAAGTTCTGACAGCGGTACAGATGGCGATTCTGAAGGAACCCTCTCTGGCGCAAGGAAAATGCATTCTTATGGTCACGCCTCTCCCTGCTTTGGAAGCCGTGACTAAGGCAAGTGTACCAAACTCGAAGGCTTTACATCCGCGTTGGATACAATGGGCTGCATCGTTGACATCGGCTGATGTCACGTTTATCTTTGATCCTTCTCTTCAGACACAGGAGTTCTTACTGTATGAGCATGTTCATCCTCCTCCTCTGTCCTTGCTTCCTTTAAATGAATACAAATGAATCATCTATACCGATGGATCGGCTCAACCAGCTGTCGGTTCTAAGCACGCTTATTTGGCAGCTTGCGCAATTGTTGATGGCTCAATTGTCAATGGAGAGTTTAAGTCTTCTGTGGTACATACTCAGGCACTCGGGGACTGTACGGCACAATTGGCGGAGCTGAGTGCTCTGGTTCTTGCTCTTGAGTTTGCTGACCTTAATGTGAATACTCTTATTGTATGCGATTCTTATTACTGTGTTCAATCTTACAATGACAACTTATTCTTTTGGGCTCAGAATGACTATAGAGATTCTAAAGGCAGCGCAATTAAGCATAAGACGCTTTGGGTTCGAGTGGCAGACCTTAAACAACGTCTACCCCTCACACAGGTTATCCATACTCTTGGCCATCAGCGTGTGGGAGCACATGCTCTTGGTAATTCTTTGGCTGATGAAGCGGCCAAGTCTGCAGTAGCCACGTGTTCCGTAGCAGCAGTTATAAGATCCATGACTAAAATAGATAATGATATTCTGGCAGCAGTAGCTGCAATGAGGGAGGGAACTATTTATCCTCAGGGTTTCCTTTTGAAATACTCTTATCATATAACTCCCGAACAGGTTCCTTATGCTACGATTCCTTCTGTTGGGGATCGGCTGATTCCCAACTTGGACCGCAGACCTGCTTTGATCAAAGCCGCGCACAAGGGCATGGCTTCTGCACATGCCGGGGTGTCGGCGACAGTCTCGATTTTGCAGCAACGTTATTGGTGGCATGGATTATTTAAACAGACCCGTAATTATGTACTCTCTTGTGACATTTGTCAACAAATTAAGCCATCGACGGTCACACGCCCACCACAAACATAGCTATGTATCTCTAATCATCCATTTAGCTGTGTATATCTTGATCACTGCGGTCCATTTTCTTCTGATACTGCGTATAAATATATTTTTATTGCAGTGGATTCGTGCACTAGATTCCTTTGGGTTTGGCCACAACGCAGTGCTGACGCTCGAAATGTCATCAGGGATCTGCGTGTCTTTGTCGGTATGTTTGCCTGTGGCACCTCTCATTCGGACCAAGGTCCAGCGTTCGCCTCTAAGGCTTACAAGAACGCAATGAAGTCCATGGGGTGCTGGTGCAGTTTTCGTCTCCATACAGGCCTGAGGGCAATTCAATTGTGGAGCGAATGAACCGTGACTTAAAGCAATCCTTGACAGCTAGAGTCTTAGGTACTGGCAGGAACTGCCTGACCCATTTGTATGGTGTTCAACGTGCACTCAATAATCTCCCAAGAAGATCTCTGGGTGGGCGGACCCCATACGAAATGCTCTTTGGCATTAAAATGTTTGTGCCAGACCTTGATGGTCTAGACGTTGTGGCGGCTGCCGCAACCTTTGACGTAGATACAGGATCTTCAAGCGACCCGTGACAACTATGCAACTGAACATTTACCCTCTACCACTGATGCAGCACTGCTAATTCCAGTTGCCGGCTGGCTTCCTAAAATCGGAGATCTGGTACGATAAAAGTTGGAGAACAAGAAAGAATTTGGTCCCTCCTATCGTGCACCGGTTCCAGTGCTTGGACTGAAGGGTACTCGTACAGTCATTTTACCACCGTTACCTGGTCGCAAAGACAACAGATACATATCAGTGGACAATGTCAAGTTGCACCATGTGGCCGATTCTGAATAGCGTCACACCTGCTGTTTCCTGTACAGCAATTTCATTGGATCCGCTGAAGTCCTCATCTTCCACTGTTCCTTGAGTACCTAAGGAAGTGATGGACACTGTAATTGACCTCTCACCCATCCTGTCTCCATCTTCCAACTCGGAAGTCGAGTACACATATCCTACAGATGAGTCCACTATTGAAGTGCCGAGTCCTCAACAACATCAGGCGGACCCGACACTACCACCTCTAATTATTAGAACAACTAGTGGTTACTATGGAGATCATGCCAGCTTCTCTTCTGACTCATCCTCCTCGACATCCAGTTTGGCAGTTCCCATGACAAAATTGAGTATATTTTTCTCTTGGTTCAAAAAGACTTATCTGGTCACTCCATGGACCTACATTTGATTGGTGCTTATCCTGATTTTCCTCTTCATGTCAATTGGATTTATAACAGTAACGGTCCGACCGAGGTCCTCAGGGTACCGTACGTGCTTCACGTCCCATTAGGAGATGTGGTAACACGGGGCATACATTCTGACGATTGGGATGTGCAAGCAGTACATGCATTATTTTCTGATTTAAAATACTATGCTGCTTTTGATGCTGAGGATTTGTATTTAAATTCTGCCAACTATGCTGATCTCTTCTGTTATCAACATTATGGGCATCATTTTTTGCCCAAAACAAGCACCTTACGTCCTGTTCTTAATTACACTCAATGGGAACATTGTCCTTCTCCTGTACAAGGGAGTTCTAAAACTCTTAGAGATAGGTTCACATATCTTACTGATTATGACACGTCTAATCCGGAATCCTATTTTTTTAAACTACACTTGTCACCTCAATCTAAATTTATATTGACCCACACTATATTAATTTACTCCAACTCTTTTAGGGCTAAATTGGCTACGCAGGGTTATGATCACTGGAAAGAGACCATCAAGTTAAAGTCAATTTGGGGCACAAAAAATTGGCAAGTTCAGGGAACTGAAGCATTACATCGTGCCTGCCTGATCCCGACTCAGATTTTATTTTTAAATGATACAGTGTACCAAACCACTTGTTTCGGCTTGGCCACTGTTAAGAATTTGAATACCCCTTCCATTCCGTCTTTAGCGGAATATGACAATTGGCGAACTCGCAAAAATTATACCCTGGACGCATTGCGGGCTTTGTTCCAAAATGGAACTTTTAATATCTCAGAAATTGATCCATCCGGTTGGTTGGTGTGGCAAACCAATTCAAATGCATGCCAGATGCGTTTTTATAATGTAACACCTGGTTTCACCCAGAATAGACCGGACCCACGTTATCCAAATTCCCGTTCGGTTACCACATACTCGGTGGGTAAGTTATGCCAACAATGGTTGGAACATTCCACCCTATCATCAGTAAAGCAACACCTGTCGCTCTTGTCGAGTGACATTAATTTGGCTGATTTTCTCTTGGGACCCAGGGCTCCCAGAGCTAAAAGATTTATGTATGCAGCTACAATGAAATTTGGAAACTTTCGCAGATGGAGGCAGCTTTCCGTCTACGTCAAATTGACCAGGCTAATTTAGAAACAGTCTTTGCAGTAGTCGATAATAGCATTAATACGCTTTCCTCACGCATCTATACCTTGGATAACATTGTTTCATCTGTTATTGATATTGTTCAGAATGATGTGTCTGTGTTGTATCATGGTCAAAACCAATTACGATCTGTTATGCAGTTTGCATGGACGTTACAGACCCTTAAAATGGGAAAAGTCCCTTGGGAATATTTGAATGCTTATGCTCTGTTTTTACCATTTAATCTGACTGATAAACAGCTTTTTATGTCAATGAAAGATGCTGCTTACACACTATTGCATATTGAACAATTAGAGCCCTTGCCGTTCTCAGTAGCGGAAACGGACTCTGCTGTTTGGTTAATTCATGGGGTTATCTCTCTGCCTTTTTCGTTGTTTCAATTTAAATCATGCATGCAACATTTTCCGATTGGTCGCTTTGAACCCCTGGGTAGTGCATTTCTCCATGAATTATGGTCCCTGCCTTTCACTTACAGATGTCAACGGGAGGATAAGGAAGTTTTCCTAACAGGGGAGGACTGCGATTGCACTGTAGGACATTCCCTAGTTTGTAAACACGTAAAGTTGCAAGGCGCTTGTAACGTGTCGGCGCCTAATCCGGCTTGTTTTTTAAAAGGAACGCCAGTGCCATCAATAATTCCCGCTTTTACCCTGCTTACCAACAGCAGTTATCTTATTTTGAACAACCAAGACTGCTGTGGTTTACGGGCTGGAATTCCCTATTTAGTAACAGTCTCACAACAAGTTACTTGTTGTAGCAATGTGCTTTTACCGCCCCCGCATGGGAGTGTAGATAGTTCTATTTGGCCTTCCATTCCCACTTTGAAAACAGGTTTCAACAAGTTGAGCAGGCTCAAAGCGCTACTATTCCAACAAGAGGTTGCTCTCACTTCGGCTCGAGAGACCTTCGAATTACAGGTGGCTAGGACATCAAGCGAGATACAGTACCTTCTAAACACTAACTTCCCACTCCATTTTGGGGAGCTTATACATCAAATATTTAATGCGTCTGACACTAAAGGCCTTGCTCATTTTTTTAAATGTGTGGGATCCGGCCTTGTGACTTCCTTTCAGACGATATTTGGAGTAATACCGGATTTTATTCATTCCATCTTTTCCAGCGTTTTCGGCGGATTCCCTTTACTGCTGGCGTTAGCTGGTGGAGTCCTCCTGCTTCTGTTCCTGCTGCGCAATGGCTGCTCATCTTGTAGTACTGGACAGGCCAGGCCAGTTGCAACTGTACCGTGATCGAATGCAACAAGTTTTTGGATGCTTGCCATTAGCAACGCTTAGCGTGAGTTATGGATTGACTTTTCGCTTTGCCTACTTTACTTGCGTGCAACCAGTTTTCTACTGTCGGCGGTGCCCCTTCTATTGGGCGACCGATATATGCCTCTCCAATACGTCATGTCCGGTCCCGGATTTTGACCAGTTGATGGGTCCCTTAGAGGCCCATGACCAGGCTTGTTCTGGGGATGGCCGTATGGCGCGTGCTGCAGCACTTGGAGTATTGGTTGAATGGGATATCTGTGCGGCTGCGCAGAACTTCCTGCATCTGAGTTTTATCGAATATCACGCAAGTTGTCCAGTTATGCTTTTGGAAGCATCAGATTACAAGGAGCACGTTTGTTCCTTCGACTTACTTGATTGGATGGCATCCCTTTTTTCTACTAACGATAGCGATGATCTTTTGGAGGGAATTGCGTTCTTGAGTTCACATACTTTGATGGATTAACCACCTTCTCCATTACTACGCTTTACCACTGGTCTCAGCGAATGTTTTGAACATTTTTTTACATTTGTCCACTTATTTTTTTTCCAATTTGGTTTTTTGACACCGCTTTGAACTCTGCTTGGCTTTTGTTAGTCCTTTGTCTTAGTCCTATGACCTTACCAGGGTGAGGGTGTTATATGGCTCTTAGGGACATTGTCGACATTGCTAAGTTAGCATGAACTTTGCTACCATGATGCTGCTTTTGGGCAGGTTACTACTAACCCTGTGCGTAGTTCGCGAAGTAGCGCTACGCGAAGCTACGCGAAGTGCACTTCGCGTGCTACGCGTAGCACTACGCGAACTGCGTAGTGCGCTGTTCACGATGATTGCACAGTGCCGGATGCTTGTCCGCACTGTGCAATCATTGAAAACGGCATCTTGCACAGTGCGAGCTGTCTTTTACTGCCGCTCGAGTAGATTTTTACTCGAGCAGCAGCTTTCAACGCGGACTGGTAGTTTCTCATCGCGAGCGGTCGCGAGCATACGCGACCACTCGCAATGAGAAACCTGACCTCCCGCGTTGAGAATCTCGCCGGGAGGTTTATTTTCCACGCTCGCGATCGGCAACTTGATGTTGCTGATTGCGAACGAGGAAAAAGTCTCGCCGGGATGTCATTTTGCTTGCTCGCGGTCGCCAACTTGACGTTGAGGACCGCGAGCAAGCAAAAAAGGACTGCTGCACTACGCTACGCTATGCTACGCGTGTTCGCACTGTGCTACGTGCAATTCGCGTAGTGCGAAGTAGCGCAAACTTCGCAAACTACGCGAGCGTAGCGTAGTGCTTTGCCCAGGGTTAGTTACTACATGACTTTATTTTTGCAAGTCTCTGTTTATGCCTTTCACAGGAGAACTGTCTGCTTTTCACATTTTCTGCTGAATTCCTGGAGTTTTGTCTGAACACGATGTGCAAGGTCGATAAACAATGCCCCTTGTTATTCTGTTCTGGTCAGTCCCTAGCACCTAGACACAACATGCTAAACACAGCTGCAAGGCTGGAGACTCATGCTTTGATATTACGGGGATGCATGTTGTTTTTACACACACTTGGAGAGAGCCTTTCTATGGAGACGAGCTACGGTGTTCCTATATTGTAAACCTTACATCCAGGCTTTAAGGTATGGGGTCTGCTGTCAAAGCCCAGAGGTCTTCCTTTATATAAAATAAACTTCTTCCAGCCAAGGGGAGGGTGGTTAGGCCTTATAGTCCTTTTTCCACTGTCTTTATAAAATGACTTCCCCCTTTGTATTATATGGAATTGTAACAATGCTAACCATTCTTAGTTTATGCATTTTGCTGCTGGTAGTGGCTTGTATACTGTATTGTAGAGCACGATAGTTAAAATAAACATTTTGAACTATTACAGTGACTCTGCCTAATCTTGTTGTGGACAAGTAAGAGTGAGTGAGCGAAAGAGTATGTCTCGCTACCACGATTCCAGAGAGAGTCGGGAGTGTTGTGTTCTGAGTTGTCTAATCATTTGTAGCTCTGTGATTTTTGGAGGAGAACAAATGAGACACTATAGCTAGTCGGTTTTGGGATTTTGGGTACTAAGGTGATAGGCTGGTACACCCCTATACACCGAAGGCCTGTTTTCCTGCGCATTGTTCTGTGTAGGTGCAGAATCCCCACAACAATACTTGCCGTGTGTCTTTGCAGGTACAAGAATATAGAATACCTGCGTGTAGGTGTGTGCATGCCACGTATATTCCACGTAGTCACTTTAACCTGTGTCATGTCTGGCTATTGTACTTTTCCGGTGGATTTGGGGCGAGCTGTGTAACATCAGGTATGTAATGTATGTGGGGGCTTCGGGCTGACCATGTTGAACTAGAACTTGAAACATGAACCTTAACCATGTTAACTATTGGGGCGAACTCTGTGGTGATGCTCATCCAAACTACTTCTTTGCCCAACAATGGCAGTGACTATTCCAGTTTGAAGACTGGTGGGGGTGTGGCAATGTGTGCCTTACTATGAGCATTACCTATCCCTCTGTGTAAAGGTGTTGTCACCCGCTTCCCCAACCTGCGTGCTAGTGTGCACATTTCACTAATTATGTGCTACAGTGGCTGCGATCTGTGTGCAGAATATGTGCGTGTTTCTCACTAAGGCACCAGTGTTAGATTGTACATTGGTGAGTAATCAGTATCATAATCAAACATCTCAATAAAGTCTCTACTTGTGTGTGCAGTCTCCCTTACTATTCATGCCAATAGTAGTCTCTCATATGATGTCATCTGCAGTCTGTGGGGTGACTTCAGGCAGCTGCGCACCGTCAAGATCCTCAGGTCTAGGGGTGGACGAACCGCTGGCAGTTGCCGACCCAGAGGAGCTTATTTCCCGACACTCACGGCATATCTGGGCCCCCAATGTCTCAGCTACTTCCAAGGCATCTCGTCGCTCCATCCTGTTTTGTTCTGGGTTTGGTGCCACTGTCATTGTGGTCATGTTTCCCACTCTTCTCCGCTTCCCCCGATGGTGGGTCCTCGTACTGGTTGGCCTAGTTGACTCCGCATTTGAGGGGCGAGGCCCCATCCACGGTCCTGATTCCTCCAACCAGTCCCATGTCTCTGTAGGCGAATCAAAGAAACGGGCCACACCTTTAGCCACTACCCTCAGCCTGGTAGGGAAAAGCAGGGAGTAGGGGAGTTCCAGTTCGCGCAGTTGACGTTTCACAGCAGCGTAAGTGCTTCCTCGTCTCTGCACTTGTGCCGTATAGTCCGGGAATATCATGATGGAACTCCCACTGACCTTGAGATCTGAAAGCTTACGAGTTTCGCGTAAAACTGCATCTCTGTCCCTGTAGTTTAAGAGTTTGAAGAGGAATGGTCTCGGCCGGGCCCCTGGAGGGGGCTTGTGGGTTGGTACTCGGTGTGCCCTTTCTACTACAAAGTGTGGCGACAGTGTCCCTGGGGGCAGGATGTCTTTAAGCCATCGTTCCACATAGAGTTCTGGGGTCCGGCCTTCTGCTCCCTCTGGAAGACCCACCACCTGGACATTGTTGCGGCGAGAGCGCCCCTCTGCATCTTCAACTCTGTCCTTCAATGCGTGCATGCAGTCTAGGATGTCCTGTAAGGCTGCGGCATGGCTTTGGGTGACGGGTTTCAGCTCCGATAATGAATGATCATGTGATTGGACCTTCTCCGCTAAATTGTGATGGTCAATCCTGGATTCGAGAGATGATCTTGTCTGGTCCAACTCGGTCCCGATTTTTTCAACCGCTGCCAGTACCGAGTCCAGTTTGGCAGTGAGCGCCGCGCTCGAAGTGTCGCCGGCTGCATCACCTCCTGTGTGTGTTGGCTCCAGGGTGCCAGCACACGTGACGTTTTGCTGCGTGTTTGTTCAGAGGCGGCCCATTGCTAGCTTTTGCGCGGAAAGCATTGACCCCTGGCATGAAGCAGCTGTGCGACAATATACGCCACGCTGAGTCGTAGGCGCAAGGTTGCCCCTATTATCTGTTTGTGCGTTGGTAGGGTCGGTGCTTGATTTCCCCAGCGCAACGCGCCGCTGTCGATGTCCCACTTGGAGCTCGGCGTGGTCAGGGTCCCATCTCTGGAGCACGCCTCCACCAGGTCAATTCCCAACAATGCGGCCCCACTGTCAAGGATATGGGTGTTGCCACTCTCAGTGTGGCATGGACAACTACGGCCAGCCGCCTAGTGGTGGAGTTCCTGCTGGGGGAACAGAATTGACGGCATCCACCTGCCTGTACTCCCCCAATGCTTCCGAGTCCAGAATCGTTAGGGACCAGGCCAATCCAGTCTCTGGGTGCGTTTCACTTCTCCATGGCCAGTTGCCTGCCAGACGGCTAACCGCTGGTCCAGCGCCCAACTCACCGCGGCTCTGCTACGAGTCACCACCAGGCCATATTATAGAGTCTATTGCGTCCTTGACTTGCTACTGGTGTGCACTACGTATCAGATGTGTTTTACCGTGGCAGGCGGCGTTGCAGTCTCTGTCACTGGTCCACACTATTGCATCTGACTTCTTCCACTACAGTGTATTGGATGACACCGTCTTCTCTGCTCAATGATTGCTGTTGCGAGTCAGAGGGTTGTAGAACCGCGCTTGCCGGGAGTCACGCTTGTGAGGTCCGTGGCCGTCCACGTGTGAACTATAAATTTGTGCCTGTAGTGCCACTTCACACTGTCCAGAGACCCCTCCCCAAAGGGGTGTGATCCTCAGTTGGCCTCCTTGGTGAGAACTACCCCCAGGCTCTCATCACCGGCAGAGGTACGCTTACTCTCACTGCTATGCTCTATCGGGGGCTGCCAACGCCGACCATTACTCTCCCATGGGCCTCGGTCGTTACTTCTTGTCCACAGAAGTGCCCGTATGCCAGACACCTCGCCCTCAGGTACGCAGGCCTTGAGGCGTAGTTTTTCCCCCTCCCTCGTGCCACCGATTGAGCACGCCGGCTAGCTGGGATGTACGCTCAATATCTACAGAGTGTTCCTCCAAACCTTCCGCTTGGTCAATTACGCGCCTGTAGGCCAGGGTTCACAGTAGGCGCCCTGTCGTCTCGCAATGCAGCCAGGTGGCGGTAAGACCTGTACCTTTATGTACTATGCTCCCGGCATCAACACCAGCTACTGCAGCTCCGTGTTATCGCGGGTGCTTTCTGGTTGTCACCGCTTTGGTGCGAGGCTGCCGAGGATCCACTGGCAAGCCGTTCAGTCCACGGGTGGTCGCATGACATGTTACTTCTCCCCGCCGTGGCTGCACTCGAATTTGCACTGTTAAGTCACGGTCCCATTAGTTAGGCCTTCCGGGAACGGGGCATAGGCCTCAACGGACTCCAGGCCGCTATCTCAGACGGTCCAGCATCAGCGACTGTTGGGTGCCCCTACTCCCGTGGCTCTGGCGGCGTCTTCGGCCGCGGTATTCACCCCGGTTCGCTTTCCGGGTAGCCGCGTCGCTGCCGCGTTCGCTACCCAGCTAAATAGGCTGCGAGCCTCTTCTCCGGTGCTACTCGGTCAGGGTCTACCTCACTGGGCCTCTTGGGGGCAGGGCGCAAGTCTCAGCAGTCTCCGGGTTGACCTTCCCGGGCAGGGTATCGCCGACAACAATTGGGCGTCCACTTCCTGAAATGCTGGTGATCTCTACAGGCATAGCTATATCTCGCCCGAGCGCTCGGCACCACCTCAGCTCCAACAGCTTCTCCACGGCTGTCGCTACGCTCCCGCGCCCGTCACTCAGCTGCGCTTTGTCTGCCGATATCACGGGCTGTGTCTTTTCTCATGCCGGCCATGGGGTCTCAGCATCGACCGCAGTCTGGCGCCAGTTAATTACTGCCTTTCTCTTGTGCGGATGGGTCTTCAGGGCGTCAATCAGGAGAACTGAGGGATTATTAGCGGAGCACTAGCAGCTCACGTCCGCCATGATGGCTCGCTGGCCACGCCCCCAATTTTTGGGAAACACTTTGGAAACATAAATCACGGCAGCCCTGTTGTGGAAGACTGCACCGCCAAGTAAAAGGTATTTGGGGCTGGGAGCTATGAACTTTTCTAAGCCTGGGAACAGCACAAGAGATCTTTTTAAATGCAAACCAAATTGACATTCTGAGGCCCACTGGAGGGCAAGGAAAATGTTTTTAAATAAAGTTGCAACAAGAACACAGATCCCACTGGAGGGAAATAATGGTGCACAACACATACCACAACTCCCAGCATGCATAAGCACTGGAACTCACTTGGGAGGCCCACCTGAGGGCAATTACTTACTAGCATGCAGAGGGGAGAAGAGGGTTTGTTACTGCTTCTGCGGACTGTTAGCACGCCTCTGATGAAAGAGCAGGAACTCTGAAACGCGTCAGGCTATGAAAAATGCTTGGAATGAAATGCCGGTTTGAAAGTAAAGTTTCTGATGAAACATCCCTTGCTGAGTGCGTCTTCAATTTTTGGGCAACACTTTGGAAACATAAATCACGGCAGCCCTGCTGTGGAAGACGGTGCACAGACATACTCTCGAGTTGCAAATATCGACATACAACAATATCGAGTTGCAAATATCGTGATGACAGAATATCGACTGCAAGAATATCGTGGACCAGAATATCGACTTTAAGGTAAGAAATATCGTTTTTGTTAATATCGAAGTTAGTAATATCGTTTGTAAAAATATCGTTGTTAATAATATTGATGTTTATATTAGTGTTATATATTTTAGTATGTATTTTAAATGTATGTGTTCTATATATTTTGTTTAAGTATTGCATTTGTTTTTTAATATATGTATTAAATTTTTAGGAGTTATTAATTTTATTTTAAGTAAATTTTGCATTTTATTTCCGTAGCGGGTTGTAGGTTTATAGGGGAATAGGGTGGGAAGTAATTTAATTATAATAAATGTATTAATAATTTTTAGAAGTTATTCATTTTATTTTAATTATACATTTTGCTTTTAGTTCCGCAGCGGGTTGTGGGTTTACAGGGGAATAGGGTGGGAAGTAATTAAAATATAATTAATTAATTAATATTTTTTATTAATTGTTATGTTATGTTATGTTATTATAACTTCTATAGGGCATGATTACCCAGAGGTGTCTTGGCGCTGGACTGAAACACAACCCTGTAAGCAGAAGCATCTTAATTCTGAAATAGCCACCTCTTTGGATTTTTCCTAAAGGCGACCAGGGAGTTAGAGGCTCTCAGTTCCTTTGGTAGCGTATTCCATATTTTAGCCGTGCCGTAGGCTATGCTTCGGCCACCCCAGCTCGAAGTTCGAATCCTAGGAACTACCATCAACCCGGCATTGGAAGACCTCAATTGTCTGCCCGGGTTGTACCATGAATATAGGCTTTTCAGAGATGCCGGTCCTATGTTATTCAGGGCTTTGTAGGCTAAGCAAAGTGCTTTGAACCTAATGCGTTTTGTCACTGGCAACCAATGGAGTCTTCTGATTTCTTCCTTAACTGATGCATATTTTGGTATGTTCAGTAAGAGCCTGGCAGCCGCATTTTGCACCATCTGAAGCTTTTTCAAATGTTGTTTCTTTAATTCGAGATAAAGACCATTACAGTAGTCCAATTTCGATAACACCAAGGTAGTAACGACTGTTCTCCTGGATTCAGGGGGAATATAGGGGAGGACCTTCTTTAATTTTTTTATCAAGTAGAAAGAGGCTGAGACTGTAGCATTCGTTTGTTGGGTGAAGGTGAGTTTACTGTCTATCAGAACCCCTAGGTTTTTGGCTTTTTCTACTGGTTTTGGTGTTTCTCCAATTTCTGCCGGCCACCAGTGAGCATCCCAGCCAGGCTGGAGGTTACCGAAGATTACCACTTCGGTTTTATCCGAATTCAGCTTGAGGCAGTGCCTTCCCATCCAGCCACTGATTTCCCTCATGCATTTTGAAACTGTATTGCTGGGGATGGGAAATTTTTATGAGCCGCAATCACGATCTGGGTATCGTCGGCGTATGATGTTAAATTGAAACCAAAGTTTCGGACTAACTGAGCCAGTTCCGATACATATATATTAAATAAGGAAGGGCTCAGCGAGGAGCCTTGAGGGACCCCACATGGGAGCACATAGGGGGTCGATTTGAAATGGTCCAGAGTCACTGTCTGTCTTCTATTTTTCAGAAAAGATGATATTAGAGACAGTGCCAGCTCCTTGATCCCTAACTTATCAAGGCTCTGGAGCAGCGTGTCATGATGTACGGTATCGAAGGCCACTGACAAATCCAAGAGGATAAGTACTGCTGCACCTCCTTTATCCATCACTGCTCTGATCTCCTCAGTTGCCTTGATCAGTGCTGTCTCCGTACTGTGTCCTGGACGGAAACCGAACTGGGATGGATCAAGTAATTCGTTTTGTTGAATGAATTGGGTTAACTGGCTATTCATAATTTTTTCTACTGCTTTTGCTGGGAGGGGCAGCCTAGCAATTGGTCGGTAGTTGCTAGTTAATAATGGATCCAGATTAGCTTTCTTTATTAGCGGCAAGATGGCTGCGTCTTTCCAGATAGCCGGGAAAATGCCTGAGGCGAACATGTTATTAAATATTTTGGTTAATGTGGGGCCCACCTCCCTTGCAATGTTTCTCAATAGCGCAGGAGGGCAGGGATCAAGTGGAGATCCCGATTTGATTCCCTGGATGAGTTCTTCTACCAGCTCGTTTGAAACCTCTGAGAAATTAGAAAAGATGTTCATTTCAGTCTCCATACTCAAGGGTTCCTTCGCTGGTTTATTAGGGGTGGTCAACTTAAAGATGTTATATATGTCATAAACCTTGTTTCTGAAAGCACTAGCAATACTATCACAGAGAGATTGACTGCTCCCTGAGGCTTTATTTTTGGGTGTGGCTATGAGTTTCTCAACTACCCCAAAAAGTTCTTTGGTTGAGTTTTTAGCTTTCTCAATCTGTTGAGAAAAGTAGGACCTTTTCTCTGTGATCAATAGAGATTTATAGTTAGATAGTGCGTGTTTATAGTTATTTTTATCCAGTGTCTCATATTTCAATCTCCAACGTCTTTCCATTCTACAGCAATTCTGTTTTTCTTGACGCAGAGCTTCAGTAAACCAGGGGGCTGATGGTTGAGTACGATTCCCTGAATTCGTGCAGGTGGGCACTGTAGTCCTAAAGGCATCATTAAGCCAATTAGTGTATTCTTCTGCTGCTTGGTCTGTATGGCTACTCAGAGTTGGCTGTGTTTGTTCTAGCTGAAGTTTTAAATTATTTATATCTAATTTGCTCCATGCTTTATATGTACTTTGCTGTAGTTTGGTAGTTCTGGCTTTTAGTATTTTTGGGACTTAGTAGTCAATTAAGATAAGTGAATGATCTGACCAGACCAGTGGGTAGATCTCCTTAACTGCCAGACCTGATGCCGAAGAAAAAACCCCATCGAGTCTGTGCCCTGCCTCATGAGTAGGTTTATGAACCATCTGAGTTAGCCCCAACGAGCCCAAGGTTTCCATGAGTATAGTTGTATCTTTATCTGCTCGATCCTCAAGATATATGTTAAAATCGCCCAGGATTGTAAATTCATTGGTGGTGAGAAAGGGTTCCAACAATGAGTCTAGGTTTCCTGTAAAACGAGCTCTTGACCCTGGGGGACGGTACACCAATAAGCCGTTAAAAGTATTTTTGGGACTTAGGTCAAGTGCAAAGTATAGGCCTTCATAGTGGGGGTCAGCGGCAGGAGAGAACTTAGCTCTAATATGTTCCCGATATATTACTGCCAGCCCTCCTCCTCTCTTAATCGGTCTATCTGATCTGAAAGAAGCAAATCCCTGTGGGACTGCAATCACAAAGTCGGGGTCTGATGCCGGGTCAGCCCATGTTTCAGTTAGGAATATGAATAAGAAGAAGGGAGCGACCCCACTTGCCAAGAGACAGGGTACCACAGGTAAGAAAAAGAGAGAACTCTCTTGGGATTACTCTAAATCTATATTCAACTACATATATTTACATTTCTTAAGTACACATTCAAACATTCATGGAATACACATACACATTCCTGTATGAAACCAAAAAACACCTATAATACACACAAGGATAAGGAACTCAAAATCAATACAGTAAAACATTTATTTATTAGAACATAATATTTCAATTACAAAATCTTTTTAGTAAAAAAACATAATTGTGCAATACATCAGAATTATAATCAACAATAAAAACCATGAGAGACAAATGAAGTGTAAGACAATCAAAACATCAAAGCAGGGTTACTCCAAGAAGAATCACTCAATGAAAATTCATCAGTCCATCACTTCATAATTCTATTGGACATGGAGAGGTTCCTTGGATATAACCATATATCAAAAAAGGACCGTCAACGAGTTTCGGTGGTGATAAATTATTGAGACACCACCTTCATCAGGACATAAACGATACTTGTCTCTCTTATAGCTGATATGTAATTCATGAACCCTAATCGAAAAAATAAATACATAAAATGTAAAACTAAACATTAATAAATCAATATATTATGTACAAAGGTCAGTCACATTTAAAACATATTTTAATTAAAACAAGAGCCCTCATCCTACTTTTATGGAAGTTCATTCTCATTGTGTCCACACAATTGTTTACAGGGTCCATACCTACATACCTCTCATATCACACTCACTTCCACACAAATCAATCGAATTTCCATTGAGGTTACATCCCTCAACAACTAATTTGTGTGGGTGAATCCCTCAACCATGATACAATGGGGTACCCAATTAAAACTTCCTTATAATCAGGGCCAGGTTTATAAATCACCACTACGGTCCCTATTCGACATTACTGGATGTCAACTTCTAGAAGTTTTTAACTTATAAAATTCTTTTTATAATATAATTTTATTTTTAAAAAAACACCTAATCGTGATCACAATGGTGGTGAATCACTTATTGAGCAGAATGGCTAAGCAGTATAAAGTCCTTGTAGACACAATAATGATGCCTATAATGCAAAAACAAATATTTGAATAAAACCAGTCCAGTGGGTTCATACAGAAATGTGTATGTGTATTCTATGAATGTTTGAATGTGTACTTAAGAAATGTAAATATATGTAGTTGAATATAGATTTAGAGTAATCCCAAGAGAGTTCTCTCTTTTCTTTCAGTTAGGAATATGACATCCAAGTTATATTGTAGGATGACCTCTGCTATTTTGAATTTATGTTTGGACAGTGATCTCACATTGATTAAGCCACAGTGTACCTCTGTCCCTTCTTGGCTTCCTGTCTGGGTTGTTACTAACTTAGTATCTGAGGTATGCCGGTTGTAATCATTTGTTGCTCTGGGAGAGTGAAACCACATATACATGAAAAGTGGTTTTGGCAGAGCCCCGTATCCAATGTGTGTCTTTTGCAGTCAGGGTCTGAGCATGATTTATTTAAGTCTAAAAGTTCTTTGCCTGAGTATTGTACTCGATCTGACTTCATATGGGCAGGGTCTCTGGCCCCTGTCCCCGTTCCGGCACGGACGGGCGCAGACAGGCTTGCCTTTGGCACGCCAGCGGCGCGCCCGCTGCGCGCGTCCGCTGCGCGTCCATTTCATGTGCCTTAAGTAGTGTGGTGGAAGTAAGCTAGACCGCTCACCCCCGGAAGTAGAGGAATCGCCCTTCCGGCTTCTCGGCTCCCGTCTTTGACCACAGATGCCCTCCGTACAATCGGCACTCTGCCGTGACAGACCGGGGCGTGATCGCACTGTAGCTGCACCACCAGGTAAGTATTGTGCAAATTCCGCAGTATTAAAATAAAACTTAGATAAAGATGCCTATTAACGATTGTGCTAACGAAAATGTCATGAGAATCTCCTACCAAGTAAGCAGCGTTCCTAATAAAAAGAAGTATATGCAGCTAAAACCAGTTTAAAATCAATTTAAAAATAGCAGGAGCGCCAGCAGGGCTAGTTCAATTAGCAATTATGCATTTTATATTTTATATTGTTAATTATGGTAATTAATTTATTATTAATTATTTATTAATTTGTTGTTAATTATTATTAATTAATTGGTAATTATATTAATTGTGTCCTTTTTTAGGAGCGGGTTGTGAGTTGATAGGGAGTAGGGTGGGAAGTTATTTAATTGTAATTAATTAATTAATATTTTTTATTAATTAGTAATTATGTATTTAATAATATTTATTATTGATTGTGGTAATTTATTTATATTATTAATTAATTATTAATTGGTTGTTTATTATTAATTAATTGGTAATTATGTTAATTGTGTCATTTTTTAGGAGCTGTTGTTTGTTGATAGGGGAGTATGGTGGGAAGTAATTTAATTTTAATACATTTTTAAATATTTTTAATATAATATTTATTTAATGTTATTTTATAGTGTTAATTGTGTGAATTAATTTATTATTAATTGTTTTTATTTCGATTAATTGTTATCAATTAATTAATTGATTGTTAATTATTTATGTTAATTGTGTCATGTTTTGCAACATCATTGGTGTGATTTATAATGGAATATGGTGGGAGGTAAATTATTTATAATTATTTAAATATTTGTAAATTAATGATAATTAAGCAATACAATATTTAATATGCTAATTGTGGAATAATCTTGATGTGCGAGTTGTGGGGTTTTTAGTTGTAAATGTTGGGAAGAAACATTTTTTTTAAATAATTAATGAATTGTTGATAATTGTTATTAATTTAATAATTTTAAATTAGTTATGGAAAATGTGTAAATATTTGTATGTGTCTGTTTTGGTGAATTTTCGGGGTAGAGGGTGGAAAGTAATGTACTTTAAATAAATTAATCATTAGTTGATAATTAATATTCATTTATTAATTGATAAATATTTTTGGTAATTGTTTTGTTTTTATTTTGTTTGGGGATTTAGGTTCAATAGCTGTAATCTTAAATGTTATCCCCTCCGCTATCCAACACTTTCCCTACTGTTGCACTCATTGGAGTGGGAATAGTAATTTATTCCTCTCTGGTATCCAACACTTTCCCTACTGTTGCACTCTCTGGAGTGGGAATAGTAATTTTTACCCCTGCGCTATCCAACACTTTCCCTACTGTTGCACTTGCTGGAGTGGGAATAGTAAA
The DNA here is from genome assembly GCA_963921515.1 of Calotriton arnoldi. Classification (NCBI taxonomy): domain Eukaryota; kingdom Metazoa; phylum Chordata; class Amphibia; order Caudata; family Salamandridae; genus Calotriton; species Calotriton arnoldi. Next base: position 324,721 of record CAWUFW010013949.1, read on the forward strand.
TTATTCACCTCCGCTATCCAACACTTTCCCTACTGTTGCACTTGCTGGAGTGGGAATAGTAAATGATTCCCCTCTGCTATCCAACACTTTCCCAACTGTTGCACTCTCTGGAGTGGGAATAGTCATTTTTACCCCTGTGCTATCCAACATTTTCCCTACTGTTGCACTTGCTGGAGTGGAAATAGTAATTTTTTCCTCTTCGCTATCAAACACTGTCCCTACTGTTGCAGTCATTGGAGTGGGAATAGAAAATTATTCCTCTCCGCTATCCAACACTTTCCCTACTGTTGCACTCATTGGAGTGGGAATAGTAAATTATTCCTCTCCGCTATCCAACACTTTCCCTACTGTTGCACTCATTGGAGTGGGAATAGTAAATTATTCCCATCTGCTATCCAACACTTTCCCTACTGTTGCACTCGCTGGAGTGGGAATACTAATTTTTTCCCCTTCTCTATTCAACACTTTCCCTACTGTTGCATTTGTTGGAGTGGGAATAGTAAATTATTCCTCTCCGCTATCCAACACTTTCACTACTGTTGCACTTGATGGAGTGGGAATAGTAAATTATTCACCTCCGCTATCCAACACTTTCTCTACTGTTGCACTCCCTGGGGTGGGAATAGTTATTTTTACCACTGCGCTATCTAACCCTTTCCCTACTGTTGCACTTGCTGGAGTGGGAATAGTAAAGGATTCCCCTCCGCTACCCAACACTTTCCCAACTGTTGCACTCTCTGGAGTGGGAATAGTAAATGTTACCCCTGCGCTATCCAACATTTTCCCTACTGTTGCACTCGCTGGAGTGGGAATAGTAATTTTTTCCTCTTCGCTATCCAACACTTTCCCTACTTTTGCAGTCATTGGAGTGGGAATAGTAAATTATTCCTCTTCGCTATCCAACACTTTCCCTACTGTTGCACTCGCTGGAGTGGGAATAGTAAATTATTCCCCTCCGTTATCCAACACTTTCACTACTGTTGCACTTGATGGAGTGGGAATAGTAATTTATACACCTCCGCTTTCTAACACTTTCCTTACTGTTGCAATTAATGTAGTGTAAAATGTAGTTTTAAAAATTAATAAATATTGTAATATTTTAATTTATAATATATATATATATATATTTTTTATGTTACAGGTGTATGTATATATATATGTAATTATAATTTTATAATATATTTATAATATTTGATAATTTATTAAAATAATTATGTATTAATTATTATTAAGTAAATATATATATTATATTTTTTTATATATGTATGTTTAATTTATTTTTATATTACATTTAATACTTATAATTGTTAACATTTTCTAATAATTATAAATATTTATTTTTAATTTATATGTATTATTTAATTTATTTTATATTATTTGTTATATATAAAAAAAAGCGATATTTTTTTACATCGATATTTTCTAACAACTATATTTTTGTTTCGATATTGTTGTACTTACCATGATGTAGATAGGATGTCGATATTCTTGACATCGATATTTAGGTCCCGATATTTTGGGACCTCGATATTGTGGTCGTCGATATTCTGTCAGTGATTCGAATAAGACTGCACCACCAAGAAACAGGTATTTGGTGCTGGGGGCTATGAACTATTCTAAGCCTGGGAACAGCACAAGGAATCTTTTTAAATGCAGACCAAATTGACATTCTGAGGCCCACTGGAGGGCAAGGAAAATGTTTTTAAATAAAGTTGCAACAAGAACACAGATCCCACTGGAGGGAAATAATGGTGCACAAAACATACCACAACTCCCAGCATGCATAAGCACTGGAACTCACTGGGGAAGCCCACCTGAGGGCAATTACTTACTAGCATGCAGAGGGGAGAAGAGGGTGTGTTACTGCTTCTGTGGACTGTTAGCAAGCCTCTGATGAAAGAGCAGGAACTCTGAAACGCGAGAGGCTATGAAAAATGCCTGGAATGAAATGCCGGTTTGAAAGTAAAGTTTCTGATGAAACATCCCTTGCTGAGTGCGTCTTCAATTTTTGGGTAACACTTTGGATATATATATCTCTCCCCCCACGTCCACACGCGCTACCTGCAGGATCTACGAACTAGGCATCAAGCAGGATAACCCCACTCATTACTTGGACAGAAAACCCATACCAACTAAGGTGGTGGAGTGTGGAGATCGGTCAATCCGTGGTACTGTGCTGAATACTTTCTACGAGATCGTGCAAGCAAACACAGCACGCTGTTGCTACCTCGACACTTTAAGCAGCAGGAACCTACACATTGGTGAAGGGGAGGTGCAAAATTCCAGACTGTTTCCAGTTTTTATACGCAGTCCACAAATTTTTAATATACATAGTGGTGCATACATACCAACCAACATCTCTGAACAAAAAACATGGAAGAAGAATCAGAGAGGAGTGCGGCAGCCCTAAGTCTTTTTGCCAGGGCACCAAATAAAGGCCAACAAAGAATAGAAACTAAAGCTAAAGACACAACGTTACAGGAGAAATTGAAAAGGTTAGAGAAGATAAAAAAATCAGAAACATCCAAGTGGTGGGAAGCCATCTCGCTACAAGACTACATCGACAAGGACATGGTGCCAAGAGGGCTACGTATTTATACCACTCCTTCGTACGAATCACCTAATCCCAGGATGCTGGAGGAGTGGGCGGACAATTCTGCCAGAAGCTCCAAACAAATGCTAACCATCCTGGTGAAATACGCCTGGGAGGATAGGGAGGCCTTATTAGAAGAACTCAAAATGTTGGAAGATGAACTTAAAAATCATAAGGAGCAAGATATAATAAAGAAATATGTGGATGACCTTAAACTAAGACTCAAATCCTATGAAGAAGACATAAAGGCACGCAAGCAGCGCAAATTACATCGCGACTGCGTAGACTATGAGAGCGGCAGAATTTTAACCTACTCCCATAAATATGACCAACTATATGAGAAGCTGTCCCTAGGGGAACCTCTGGAGAGCAAAACAGAGATTGCCAGCGGAACAGATTCTGTAACAAGCAGCGATGCTGAAGTGGAACAACCCCATATACGTAGCAATCCAGTGGGAAAAGAGCCAGGCCCTAAAATACAGCCGACTTTTGTAGACGAATATCGCCTCCTATGAACGAGGAGGGAAATACTGCGGACTGTACAACCAGTGAGAACACGAGGAAGAGGTCGAGGGCGGGGCCGAGGACGAGGAAAACACCAGGAAGAAACTGGAGAAGAAGGAAGCGACAGAGAGAACAAAAGAGGCAGAGGAAGAGGAAAACGGCTTATGGGAACCAGACAAATGGGCTAGAAGAAACAAAAATGATGGATGACAATATGGTAAATAAAACCATCATTAATTTATCATATAGACCTCTATTTTTGTTTGAGAAACGTACTCTCTGCTTAGGTCTTTCCTTCTGCCCTACTAACTCTTTTAACTATCCTGAGACTAGGGTAGACATGTTTAAATTCGTGAGGAAAGTGAAGTTGAAAGAATGGCACACTTTGAAAGGGACATCTGAGCAAACACGCCCTGATGAAAATACCACGACTGAACAAAACACCTTTCTTAGCATAAATGACAGGGATACGTTAGTGGCAATGCAAGATCTCTATCAAGAAGCAGGCCTAGACCCTAATGAGGAACAAAATATCCCAAGAACTGATTGACCGGCCAATACCAATTTCAGACCTAAATCCATTTTCCTACCAGTTATGCCACATGACAATATAGATGCTTTTCATGAGACTATCACTAGAGATCTGATCAAATTCCGTAGACAAAAACAGTATAAAAACAATACCCCTTCCAACTTCACGAAAGAACAATGGCAAGTTATCAACTCTTTATCCGATGATGAAAACATCATCATCCGCCCAGCAGACAAAGGGGGTAATATTGTATTGTGGGACAGATCGACTTACATTGCTGAAGCCAAAAGACAGTTGGAAGATACTAGGTTTTACATAACTACCAGTACACAGGAGTACAATGCGAGCATAGTAAATATTTGGAACATGCTCACTGAATACAAAGACAAAGGTATCCTCCAATGGGAAGAGTACTGTTATTTGAAGTGTGATTATCTAAGAACTCCCAATTTCTACCTATTACCCAAGGTACACAAACATCCTAACGTACCACTGGGCAGACCTATTGTATCCTCAATAGGTTGTGTCTCAGAACATATTTCCAAGTACATTGACCACTTCCTTCATGACTATGTAGAGAACCTTCCCTCGTATATAAGGGACACCAAAGACTTCCTGGGTAAAATCAACAACATCGCCTGGGAAGAAGACTATCTTATGATTACAATGGATGTGAATTCACTGTACTCTATTATTGATCACTCACTTGGTATCCAATGTTGTCAGCATTTCCTTAATACCCGAAATATTTGTTACTTGGAACACACGGAAATGTTATTGGAACTCATGAAATTTTGCCTGCTTAACAACATGTTTCTATTCAATGGCACCATGAATAAGCAAATCCTTGGCACAGCTATGGGTACTTGCTTTGCCCCCAGCTTTGCCAACCTTTTCCTGGGGGTATGGGAAGAAGAAGTTCTCAAGAAACTCAAGTCAGATCCCAAAAGCAATAAGGTGATCAGATGGTATATGTACATACACGACCTGTTTATGGTGTGGAAGGGAAGTGAGGAGAGAGCTATAGACACTATTATCGACCTCAACAACAACCTCTTCAACCTTAATCTCACATACACCATAAGCAAGACACAGATTGAATTCCTCGATGTAGTGGTAGTAATAGAGAACAACCAAATGAATACAAAACTTCACAGAAAAGCCACAGCAGGGAACAGTCTTCTCCATGCTTTCAGCAGCCACCCGGAAACACTCAAATGGAGTATTCCATTTGGTGAGCTGCTGAGAGCAAGGAGAAACTGTAGTACACAAGAACATTTCCTAGTTGAACAAGAAAACATGATGACCAGGTTCAAAGAAAGGGGGTATCCCAATTGGGTACTGTCTAAGGCAAAAGAAAAAGTGAGTAGAATCAAAAGAGAAGAAACACTGATAGACAAACCCATTACTGAAGAAGACACTACAACCAGAGTGATCCTGACTTATAACAGAGAATCCAAGAAAAGAGCGAGAATTCTGACCCGAAACTGGAACATCCTATCAAGTGACCCAATCATAGGCCATACCATACAGGATAGACCACATATAACGTACAGAAAAGGCAGGAATCTCAGGGACTTTCTTGTTAAAGGGGATATCACCAACACACACCTTAATACACAGATTGGCCTACAGGGATTCTTTCCCTGTGGCCACTGTAAGGCCTGCAGGAACAGCGCAATGAGAAAAACATACCAGACACCTACAGGAGAAAAGACCATCAAACAATTCCTTACATGTGGCACTATATTCACAATCTACATACTTGAATGTCCCTGTAAGAAGAGATATATAGGAAGCACCACACTAGCTACAAAGAAAAGAGTGTTAGAACACATGAGGGCCATCAGTAATAAAGACCCTCATTACCCAGTAGCCAGACACTTTGCTGAGTATCATCCCTCTAATAATTCTCTACTGACATTCTTTGCAATAGAACAGATTGAGCAAACCCATAGGGGAGGGAACAGAGTCTTACAACTACGTAAGAAAGAATCCTGGCATATAATTAACTTACAAACCAAAAGCCCGGATGGGCTTAACCAGGACGAGGAAATGAGCATCCATCTACATGAATAATGTATACATTTTTCCCGTTGGAATTTGTTGCCTTTTGCTTTTATATGTATATAGCAGTCCAGTATGCATGTTATACACTAGAGTAAATTTTGTTTTTGACCTATACAGGATTTTAACCCACACTGTGAGAGTTCTCATGGATGTATTTTTTCTTTTATCACAGGAGAAAAGGAAGGGGCCATCTGAGAGAACCAGCTCCAACGTACCCCCCTAACCTTTTCTTCAGTCATCACGGTGGAGGGCCAGACCAGACAGATAAGAGAATTGTTTCCATAAATTAACTTTCTCTTTACATCCTAGGTCGTAAGATGGGTGTAGTTTTTCACCCCCCTTTCTTTCACATGTTTTCTAAGTCATTGTGGACTACTGGGTTTTGATTTTGGTTTGATGGGAAAGCATGACTGCAGTACCTTGATTATGAGTCTTGGTGGGTCACTTTGGAGCACCTTGCCGCATATAATGTCATACACATTCCCGACTGGGGATGCATCCAGCTGAGTAAAGGCACTATGCTGAGAACATGCCCTTTTTTTGCTAATGTAGGTGGTCTTTTCTGGCACTATGCCGTAAAACTCTTACAGGGGATGTCCAGAGCGTAATAAGGGCACCATGCCACAAAATAGACCCTTCTCACCCTGTTTCTCCTGCTGCATATCAAGATTTACATTGTATGCTTTTTGCTTTATTTATGCATTGTTTATTTGGGGACATTTGTGTGTATTTTAACAGAATTGACCCCCAATGTGGAGATACCTGTGCAATATCTACAGGGGACGTCCAGAGCACAATATGGGCACTATGCCATAAATAGACCCCTCTCACCCTGTTTTTCCTGCTGCATTTACATTGTATGCTTATTGCTTTATCTAATATATATATATATATATATGCACTGTTTATTTGGGGACATTTGTATGAATTCCAATAGAATTGAACCCCAATGTGGAGATACTTGTACAGAATCTAGTACAAATTAACGACCCATTGCACGTTAAAAAATGGATGCCATCCTGACCACAGTGACCTTTGGACCCACTGACCCCCATTCTCATATCAAAAATCTCAGATGGAGAGGCACGTAACCCTTATGGATATACTTGTATGAATTTCAATACAATCAAATCCCGCTGCGGGGAGACATGTACGAATTTTAATACATTAAACATACTATGTGCACATTACAAAATGGATGCCACTCTACCAAAGTGTTAAAATGTATATTCTTTGTCCATCGTTGATTTCTATACTTCCTATGTATTGCAAGTCTTTACCCACAATACAGTGTGTGACCAAGCTTGCTGTGCAAGCGAAACGCGTTACCTGGATTAAAATCAACTTCTGGTAAACTGCCAAAACTCTGAGTGATCGCTTTATTAACGTTTCTCAGTAATATATATATATATATATATATATATATATATATATATATATATATATATATATATATGTGTGTGTGTGTATGTATAATATTTATGAACTCTTAAAGACCTACCTGTAACCTTGGCTCAACTGCCTGCTGGGTTTGCAGAGCCAATCCCAGGTCCCTGAAGTTGTCAAAGGGCTGAACAAGGGTCCAAAAGCCCTTGCACTGGGGACTGCGGTTGCACCCATGCATGGTTCAGAAACCTCAGAGCTTCACTGAGGGGCTGTGAAACCTGACTTGGGGTCCGAAATCCCACAGCAAAATCTATTTTTACACATTTTAAAACAAGGTGGGGTTTCTCTGGGCCCCTCTCCGGCCTCAGCCAGGGAATTAGGTGATGTGCCCCCACCCAGGTATAGCTCCTTCATTTTTTTACCGGATGCAGGGACTGAACCTCATTTCTTGTAATGGCGGCCAAATCATATTTTTCTCTTTTGTAGTCAGCCAATCAGACCTTTCAAGTCCACAGACCATGCTTTGTGTCCGCAGAACCAAAATGGATAACAGAACAAAAAGATCCCTCATCTAATCAAATTTGTTTACTTTTTAAATTTAGGCCTGCAAATCATCAGTGGAACTGGGTTTGCAGACCATTCACGGAAACCATCCAAATATTGTTAACTTTTTGACATTTTAAAGCCAACCAACACATATTTTTAATGCACATTTCTCAAAAACTCTTGAACGGATTTACACCAAATCGAGCAAAGGCACTTCCTTGTGAAAAGTTCTACTCTCATGCAAGGTTTGGTGTAATTCGGTTCAGCTGTGCCCTAAGGTAACTATTACTGGGGCCCCTGCCATGCACTGTCTTGCCATCAATGATGTTATTTCAAATGTTGTAGTGATGTTATCAATGATGTTATAGAACATGTCACGAGTCATGTAATATGTGGGGTAATTATAAGTGCATGGTCAGGAAGCGAGTTATAGTTACCTTAGGGCACGAGTTATAGTTACTAGAGATAACTATAACTAGTGAATTCCAGTTGTTTTTGAGTTTAAAATGTTACATTGTTTCTGAAAGTTTTGTCTAACTATAACGTCATTTTAACCTTTGTTTTTTACAGTGAAATTTAAGGCTTTTTTTAATGTGATGTAAGATTTAATTATCATATGTAAACCCAATCCCCAGCCGTGCATGGCCAAATGGGCGTGCACTGTAGTGGGTTGGCCGCAGGGCCTGGCCAGCGGCCAAGCCCTGCATCCAATCTCCGGCGGGCAGCCAACCCCGTCATGCATGGCCACATTGCAAGCTGCCAACCCCACACCACACACAGCCTTCTGGCATTTGCAGCATGCAGGTGTTTTCACAGGTCCTGGCCACACTCAGGCAGACCCCATCCCCCAGGCCGATTTGTCAAAAAAAGGAGAGGGTCAGACCCACACCCCAAACCTTAACGTACCCTGGAAACCCACCCACTTGACCTTTATTTTTTGAAGGGGAGGGGGTATGTGGCCCTTCTTGCAGACTCTCTTTGGGCTCCAGGACCCCATTCCCAGGCCTTTTTTTATATAAGCAAAGGAGGGCACGTGGCCACCCTCTCAGGGCCTTTACGGCCCCAGAGACCACACCCCCAGTGCCTCCTTTTTTATAATTGCGGGGAGGGAGGTGGGAGGTCCCTCTCCCTTAGCCAATAGTGGCCTCAGAGCCTTTAAAGGGAGTGGTACATGGCACCCCCTCCCTGAGCCAATAGTGGGCCTTAGGACCCCATCCCCGTGGCCTTAAGTGGGTGCCTGGTGCCCACCCAGAGCACCCACAGCACACAATGCTGGCAGCCACGGGGGAGTTTCAGGGCCCCCACAGCCCCACCTCCCCACATGCACCCATCCGGGTTCTGCAGGAACCCTCATTGCTCCTGCCCGACAGAAGCATTCTCAAAGATTCCGCTGAGTGGGAGCAGACAAGTTTCCCTTCCCGCGCTCTTGTGGACAGGGAAACTGTGTCCTGAGGGTTGGTTCCCCAGGACACCACAGTAGAGCTTTCCCTAAGGAATGTGTGTTCCCCTCCCCTATAATTAGTTGTTGACCCCTGGAGGGGCTCCCAGGGTCTTTACAGGCTCGGGGAGTGGGTCCACGTTTCCCCCTCCCCTGTAATTGGCCTTGGGAGATGGTTTCTCCAGGGGCTTAGAGAGATTCCCCCTCCCTTTTGATATTGTACAGGCCCTGGGGACGGGGCCCTGTACCCTTTATCGGCCTCGGATGGTAGCCCGCATGCCTCCTCCCTTATTCTTAAATTTTAGCCCCAGGGCCCAGTGAGTCTCGGGGAGGGGAGACACATGTCCCCCTCCAGTTTATTATTCACAACAGCACCCAGCCATTTCATTAAAAAAAAAAAAAGCTGCGATCCAGATAGGGGCTTTAAAAAAAAAAAGATTGGGGGATCTCCACAAGGCCTAGTGGGGAAGGGCACCCCTACTCTGCCCCCTTATACTTTTTTCTTAAATTAAACTCCGGACTGGGGACTAAGTCTCTCAGTCCTGTAGCGGCTGCTGCAACATTTTCCCTCATATTTCAGGCAGCCAATCAGAACAGGAAACTCTGGGGCTGCTTTTTATTGATTCCAGTTTGACTTCAATGGTATTTTACCAGTCCGAAGCTGTAATACTGTGCTTGGAGCGGTCAGTTTTTCTGCTCGGCTTGGATGGAATTGGCTAATCTTATGTTTAAAGTCTTTGCTGTAAAAATGGCAAAAGGCTTTGTCACTCTCTAGCTCGGCAAGGATGGCACTGTGCTAATCCTGTGCTTAAAATCTCTGCTAGAGAAACAGACATTTGAAGTGAGCAGTTTAAGCACCTGATTATGACTTTGGTGGTGCAGCGCCGGGTCTGCCCTGCCACTCCACTGCCAAAGCCATGGTCAGACGGCCCACTAGAATAGGAGTTTCCTCCTGTCTGGTGCAATTTTTTTTTACATTCCCACGGTGGTGCCCTGAAAATGAGACCGCAATGGGAATGCCAAAAACAGCTCATGCACGGCATGGACTGAAAAGTCCATGCTGTGCAGGAACTGGGATGCATGCACACAATGGGAAAAATGCTGTGCCCCTCCGTGCTCATCCACATGTGGAGGAGGCACCTTTGTTTCCTCTCCGCCACTCTCCGAGTACGAACCTCCATGACCACGCCGGCGGAGATGAAACATGTAATATGCTTTGTGGGACCGTGGCGGTCTTGCCAAGCATATTGCGGCCTCCTGTCCACCGCAACACCACCAGGGAATGGCAGTTCCCTGGTGGCTGCAGCAGGGCTGTGGCAGATCGACTGCCCAAATCGTAATTGGGCGGTTGGGAGAATGCCACCGCCGTGCCCCCACGAGTCTGGAGGTCTGCGGACCGCCAGACTCGCAATAAGGCCCTAAGAGTGTTGGTGGTGTTGTAGGGTGCTCCATATAAAGAAGCTGCTCTCCACCTAAACTTAGGAACTACCTAGAGCACACTGCTTCCTTTTTTGCATAATTTATGTGGCACTCTAAGCCTGAAAAGAGATTGTCTTGACTTATACTGGGTGCTCCCTCGTGTCTGGACAAAACTAAACCTTTCTCATTAGATCTAATTAGAGCGAAACACATGTCAGGGGTTGCTTTTATTCCTTCTATGTTGGCATGGATGGTATTTTACCAATCCAAAGCTTCACACTGTGCCTAGAGTGATAAAAGGTGTCTGTCATTTTTTAGCTCAGTGTGAATTTCACTTTCTAATTCTATGTTAAAGACTGCTGTGAAAATGGAAAAAGACTTTGTAACTCTCTAGCTTGGCATGGATGGCACTGTACCAATCGTAGGCTTAAAAACTCTGCTAGAGTAACAGACATTTGAGGTGAGCAGTCAGTTTCAGTGGTGTTTTAGAATGTTCCTTCTAAAGGAGCTATGCTCCATTTAAACTTGGGAACTACCTAGAGTTCCTGCTTTCTTCTTTGCATAATTTATGCGGCACTCTAAGCTTGAATGTATATTATCTTAATATACATACACCAACCACCTTAGCTCCCTCCTGGAAATTTTCTGGATGATCCTGGGTGATCCGACACGTGGGGGCTGAGATAAAGGGGGTGTCCTAAATACTTTTTTCAATGCAATTTCCATAGGGAACATTAGACAATGATACAGAAAAAACCCTCCAAGGCATGACAAGCACAGATAAAGCAGATTATTTTTTATGTGATATGATCCCTAGTCGTGTTTTGGGGTGTGTGTTTGCCTGTGTGTCTATGTTGTGTGTGCTTGGAAAGTATGAGTGGCAAACTAAGGCAGAGGATGAGCTGGTGAACATTTATTTCTGTACTTGGGGTCTCACTGCCCCGGTACTAAATAAATGAAACTACTCAAGGCACAGACTATTAAAAAGGATTATAAGTCGCCTTTACTGTCAGGGAGATGGTGAGAGCAGTGGGACTTCCTCCAAACCTGCAGGGAGCCTGAGGGCCCTTTCACTGACACACGAACCTAAAATGGTGCACACCATCTACAAAAGTTGAAAGAGACTGGGTCCTGTGTCCTTGAGAGGAAATTGGTAAGCCTACTTTGGGGAAACAGGTTCATTTTGAAGGACGGTTCCTCGTGCTGAAACCACTGGCAGCAGTGGATTCATTTTCGGCAGGATGTTACACTAGCTCAGAGGCACTCATTTAGGTGCACTGTGTAGGAGAGTAGGATCTGCCTCTTATGGTTACCCCCACTTTTTTCTGATGTTTCACTGTTTTTCGACTTTAGTCTGGCTGGGGCCCTGCTATCCAGGACCCCAGCCTAGCTGCTTCCTCTCTAAATTGATTCCATGTACCTTAAGTACACTCCAGATTGGATTCTGGGGTACCCCTATAAGTCCCTAGTATATGGTATACTATGTACCCAGGGCATAGGTACCCCAGAGGCCTACCAGGGGCTGAAGCATGTATTATGCCAACCCTGGGCAGCCTTCCAAAATGACACCACAGGACTGCTACAGCAGCCTGAGTGAGGTGGTGCATGCACCCCTTACAGAGATATAGGTTCACTATATCTCACCCTATCACTGCACATATAAACCTATCAGTCACCCCTATGACAGGCCTTATCAATCCTGAAGGCAGGGTGCTTGGTTTTATGTGAGAGGGTGCCCATGCATGAGCAGAGCCCCTCTGCAGCCTTCGGAATCTCCTCTCTGGGTTGTCTGTGGTGCAGCCTGACCATATACTCTTAAGTGCATTATATCGTAAACGGTAAATGCTAACTTTGGGATGGCTGCACGGAAACATGTCGTGTTTGGTGTCAAACACCTTGGAATCATACCCCCACACCAGTAACTGGTGTGGGAGTATGATCCCACCCTTCTAGAGGGAGAGACATGGCAGCACCGGTATACCCGGTACCAACTATACAGAGCCCTGGCATCACAAAATGGATGCTGCAGCCACAGACACGAGTCTGGCCTCCTGCTGCTAACCGAAACTCCGGCAGCGGAGGCTTGGACAATAGGTTTCCTGTCACAGGGAGGTGTTACCACCTCCCAGACAGGCCTTAGTGGATTGGGGCTGGGTGGGTGCATTCCAAGAGTGCTTTGAAATCCTGCACTGGGGGCACATTTGGTGTCCTCGTGCATACCCCAGTTCAAACCGGTTGCAGGGGCTGCCAGCCCCTGCTCTGGTGCGAAACTGGACAAAGGAAATGGGTGTAGCCACCCCTCTTTCCAAACCCTCCCATAGGTGGGTACCCAGAGTTAGTCCAACCCCTTTCTTAGGTTTAAGTAAGGAACCCCTGGCAACAGGACTTTAGATATCCCTGGACGAAACTCTGCAACTGAATCCTGGAACTTCGACGCTTTACTAAAGACTAGAGGACTGAAGAAATCTCCCTTGGGGTCAAGGAGTGACTCCCCTGCTTGGCAGGCACCAACAAAGCAATTGCCGGTCTGCATCTCCAAAGCTCCCGCCGGATTCCGAAGTACTTACAGCCCAGGAAGAGGATTTCCAGACTTCTCAGAGGCTGACCCGAGTCCCCAGCAAAGCTGAGACCCACAGCCCTCACGACTGACGTGGAACCAGAACTCCTGGACACCATGCACATTTGCTAGTGCATCAACTTCTCGACGTCTCTTGAAGTCCTGCTTTGGGTTGCTTGTAGCCCAGGCCCCGAGCACCATTTGCACCGAAGATTATGAGCCTACATTCCTTGAGTCTTCCGTGGGCCCGCTTCTTGCATTTCTGCTTGAGGCTCCTTTGAGATCCCTGGTCCGTCAACTGGTGGGTCCCTGTGAAGGCAACTCTGATTTTCTTTGGGCTTTTCTGGTTGCTCCAGACGTGCCCTGACTGCCCACCGAGTGGTGAGTCCCTCAGACCTTGCTGGTTTGCACCGAAGCATCTTTCTCTGTTCTGCGTGGGTTGCTGTTGCCAAGGCTTGTTGTGTTCAATCTGGACACCAATGCAGCAGCACTCGACATCCTTTGTGGGACAGCTCGAATCCAGCTCCTGGTTGTCGTTGGTGCCTCCGGGGCCTCGTGGCTGAAGAGTCAAGCTTCACCCCTTTCACCTGAAACCCCCGACATCGGTGGGCATTCGACTATCGTGCCCCTGGTCACTGGCAAGTGACCCAGACTCTGTCCCCTCTGCTTTCAGGTTCTTCTCATCTCCGATCCAGGCTTGGATCTCTTCGGACACTTCGCATCTTCCCGGCAGCAGCACTTCTTCGCAGGCTGCCATTGAAATCGACAACGCGACCCGACACCATTTGACACCTATGCACCCGGCTTCCCTGGGTGAGGTAACTCGAGCACTCCGGTGCTCCCGTGGGTGTTGACCCTAGCACTGTCTAAGTCCAAGAGGGTTTGGTCCTAATCCATTTCTAAGTGTCCTTAAACTTTAAAATTCTAACCGCGACTTTCCCATAGACGTTAACGGAGCTCCGGCTGTGTTCCCACACTGCACACGGCTCCCGTGGGTCCCCTGTGTCACTACCTTGGGTGGTTCCTTGGGGTCCCAGCGATTCTACAGGCTCTAGGCCTTGTGTCTACTCAAGTCGTGGTTCTTATACCACTTTCTTAATATATGGTTTGGTACACCCCTAGAGCTGATCGTATATTGTGCTGATTTACTGTGCTGTTTGACTTGTAACTTGTGTACTTTGACCTCTAGCCTCATAAAGAGACTATTGGGTAGTGTTTAGTAATAAATACATATATTTTATATATATACCTGGTGTAGTTCTCCTTTCATTTGGTCATTCATGAGATTATAGACTGGTAAAACAAACAGCTTAACACTCCTTCAAGACTTAGCCTGAAGGCTGCTCTCCATAGCTACCACTAGGATAGCTTTCACTAAAGGTTGTCTTTAAACCTATCATCAATAAAGGTCGTTTGGACTGGTGCAAGGTGCCCACTAGAACTAGTGGACAGCATATGCCAGGCCAACTTCTCACACACTACCCCCCACCCCCAGCCAGGACACCAACGGCTTTACGTGGCCCAAGTGGCTCACACAGAACAGGCTGTAGATGCCTTCTTGGGGGAGGTGCTGGTCCCGGTCCTCAATGCGGCTGATAGAGAGGAGCTACTGACAGACCTGATGACAAATGAGATAAGAGAGGCAGTGAGGGCTATGCTATCAGGGAAAATACCAAATGCCAATGGCCACCCAGTAGAACTCTATAGGAGTCTGACCTCTCGCCTCCACCCCCACCTGATAAACTTGTTTACCGCAGGAAGGAAGAAAAGCGGCCTGCCCCCAGACCTTAATCATGCCCTCATTGTCGTTATCCCCAAAAAATGGAAACCGCCTAACCTCTGCTCATCCTATAGAGGGATCTAATTACTCAATAATTACTCAAGAGGATGCAGCCTAATGGCTAGAGCGGTCGACCTCGAAGCTGGGGAAGCGGGTTTGAATCTCGGCAGGGACGCTCAACATCCTGTGATTCTGGGCAAATCACTTAGGGCCAGATGTACAACCCTTTTTTCCTGCCGAAAACGAGAGATTGGCCCGTTTGCGACAGCAAAAAAGTTCCAGGCATGTACAAATGCATTTTGCGAGTCACTGACTCTCAAAATAGCATTTGCGACTCTCGCTATTAGGAAGGGGAGTCCCTTCCAAATAGCGAGTCACCATGCCATGTACTGTTATTTTGCGACCGCATTGGCGGCCGCAAAAACTCGCAGTTTACCACCTACTTCAAGTAGGTGGTAAACCACTAGCAAACAGGAAGGGGTCCCCAGGGGACCCCTTCCCCTTTGTGATTGGGTGCGTAAATATTTTTTAAGAGCAGGCAGTGGTCCCAGGGACCACTGCCTGCCCTTAAAACATGAAACTGAAAAGTTTCATTTTTCTTTTTTAAATGCATCCCGTTTTCCTTTAAGGAAAACGGGCTGCATTTAAAAGAAAAAAAACTGCTTTATTTAAAAGCAGTCTCAGACATGGTGGTCTGCTGACCCCAGCAGGCCACCATCCCAGGGAGTGCTAGCCATTCCCAATGGGGTCACAAATTGCGACAGCCTCATTAATATTCATGAGGCATGCAATTTGCGACCCCATTGGGAATCGCAAACAGCGCCTGAGACACTGTTGTACATTACGATTAGCGAGTCGCAAATTGCGAGTCACAATTTTGCGCAATTTGCGACTCGCTAAACTTAATGGTCGCACATCTGGCCCTAAATCTCGCAGTGCCTAACAAAATGAATGTGTCCATTTGTAAAATAACTGGTGCTCATGTAATGTGCTCCGATACCCTCGGGTCAGGTTTGTGATATATAAAACTCCACCCCCAAAACCAAAAAAAAAACACAGTGGGCAAGATACAAGCTAAAATGCTGGCAAAGCGCCTGGCTGGAGTGATCTTGGGCTTGGCCCACCCCGATCAGACCGGATTCATCCTTGGAAGGGCTATGCATGTGAATCTGCGACACCTCTACCTGTGGTTGGATAGGATCATGGCTGACAGAGACCCCAGAGCGATACTGGTCTTGGATGCCGAAAACGAGTTTGACTCCATAGATTTGCGATAATTAATGCAAATACTGAAGAAGCTTGGGTTTGGACCCAAGTTCTGTCAATGGGTGGCTCTCCTTTATAAAGCACCCACTGTAGCAGTGAGCGTTAATGGGGTGCTCTTGGATGCCTTCGCCCTTGAACGTGGCATGAGGCAGGGATGTCTGCTTTAGCCTCTCCTGTGTGCGCTGTGTCTGGAACCGCTGGCATGCTGAGTGCCATTACAGAGCGGACATAGTTGGCATTCCCCAGATAACAAGCGACCCTGAAAAAATATCTCGCTATGTGGATGATGCTTTGGGATACATTGAGGATCCCGCATACTCGGTATCTGCAGCCCTATCGGTATTCCAATCGTTTGAGACATACTCAGAATACCGTATAAATTGGGAGAAGTCCATCATTTGGAGAAGCTTTGACGGGGCAATGGGTATTTGCCGATCTATGACCTCCAGCTGTAATTACTTGGGTATGGAGGTCGGGCTGGATGCAGAGCATTTCCTTGAGCTTAATCTGGGCTGCGGAATGATGGTGTAAACGACTCCTAATCAGAATGGGCAAAGCTGCCCTATACAAAATGATTATCTTGCCCAAACTGCTCTGTGAATTTCAGAACAACCCGTTCCAGGTACCCGAGAAGTATTTTAAACTACTTGATAACGTGCTCGGCACAATTCTCTGGGACAGGGGTGCCTCAAGAATAGCTCTACAGATGTTGTATGGATCAGTTTACAATGGGGGATTGGCACTGACAGACATCCAGGCGTACCACAGGGCAGTGCACTTACATGTTATTAACGAGTGACGACACAGCCCGCATGCCGAACCAGCCTATTGGAGAGAGAGCGCAGCAATGTGACAACTGACATTCCTTCATAATGTCTACGGGAGATCGGGGAGGAGATGCCTGCCCGGACCAACCCAGATCACTTTAACGGCCTGGGATGAGACCACTGCAGCACTGGTATAAAAAGGGAAAATCACTATGGAAGGGTACGCTGCTGACAGAGACGAGTAAGCTCACAGGCTTTCAAGGTTGGGAATGGATCTGGATCGACAAGCTGGGGGATGCGCTGGATGGGGGTACATCAAGCCGATTGAGACACTACAACAGGAATATGCTCTGGCACCCACCCAACTATCTAAATACAAGCAATTAGTGCATGCATTGAGGGCAGAGGGGATTCTGGGGACAGACCTACTGGAGCACATCCCACTGGAGGCGTGGGTTCTCAGGAGCGCACTGCCCCACAAAGCGATATCCCAACTGTACTGAACCATACTCAATAATACACCGGATAACTTGAGGAAACTCTGAGTAAAGTGGGAGGCTAATGTGGGTATATCTAGAGGACATACACTGGAAGGCGCCCTAATGCATCCCAGAGAGGTTGCTATTTCAGCAGCATCTAATCCAGTTCAACATACTCCACAGGTCCTGCTACAATTGATCCCGGCTGTATAAGATGGGAAAAGCTTGCAGACCAACCTGCCCCTGCTGCGGGACAAATGGCGGTACGTTGCTACGCACAATTTGGAATTGTTCATGGGTGAGCGTCTACTAGGGGGAGATAGTTGTGGAAACAGAGGCAGTGATGAGAGCGGACCACCCCAAATACCCCAATTGATCATAAGGGCATACACAATGACGTTGACATCCCCTGAAATACATTGCTGTTTTGTACACTTGGTGTTGCCGTGGCAAAAAGGGATCTAGCCAGAATGTGGGTGTGGTTGCAGGTGCCACAGAGAGACATGCGGCGGAGGGAATGAACAGGTAGGTGTATGGAGGCAAAGAGAGTGGTATACGAGAACCATGGTTGCCCCAAAATATTCAACAAGGTATGGGGACCATGGAGAGAGTATCATGAACTGCATGAGGAGGCAGGTAATGCCTGGACAGATGGAGCGCCACAATGACTCCCTCCCCACCCAGTGCTGGAACATCAAGACGAGTGACCCACGCACTGGTGTTACAAGTGACGTAATCCCCGTCCGGATCACCTGGGGGTGGAAGAAGAGGGGCAGGTTTGGAAGAGTGGGAATGGAGGTTTTGTGGAGTGTGGACACTCATGTGCTTTGCTTGCAATGTATACTATGGCAAGAAAAAAGCTAATAAAAATATTTTCTTTTTAATACGAAGGATCACAAATATGTGGTTCACAGGTAAATTACTCCAAATTAAATGATATGGCTGTAGACCACAATAGATTTGGTAATATCACCTGTGAACAGAAATAAACCATAATTAGGACCAAAGATATTTATTTACATACTCTCATTTTCGGTTTGGAAGCAAAAACCTTTACACAAGGTGAAGATGAGAAGATAATTCCAAATTCCCAAAAACTACCCCAGACCCCAAATTGCCAAAGGGTACAAATCTAGGCCAGTCAGTCCAGCCCCATTATATCGCCAGGTTCAATATCTGAATCTGTAAATTTGAATGTAAACAAAGGTGAAATTTAACATTCAAGAGAGTCAGAGAAGAGGTTTGTAACAAATCTGTCAGCTGCAGAATCGTTGGACCAAAGTCCTAATTTCAGTTTGCCATTGCAACCAACATGTGCAATCCTGAGAAATTCATTACTTACATTTAATTTCTTTCAGCCTCAGAGAACAATCTAAATGCCAGTGGTTAATACTATGAACAAAATTACACATTTATATTTATAATCACATAAAAAGATATTTTGTTTGAAGTCAGAAAAACAAGTAGGCATATATTTGATATAGTGATAAAGTAATTCATTAGCTAGTGCCTGCTGTGGAATTAGGTTAAGTTAACCTTTCCTGACAAAAGCTGCACACAGCCCAAGGCTTTCACATTCAAACCAGCTCTACAGGTAACATCAGGTGCACTGGACTGGTTCGCTTAGGAGCAATTATTATATTGAAAAAGGACATGCGTAATTGTTTCATACAACAGGTGTAGTGTTATTTAAAGAAAGTCTGCTTCCCCAATTCTTGCATCATAAAACGATGGCATTGTTAAACAAGAGTATGCTCCATGCATGCACAGTGTGCACAGTTTATTTTTATCTGTATGTGGGAGTCTGTGGAGTGGCTGTGGAGCGATATACGTATGCCAGAAAACAATGCACTGTAATTTCCAGCAGAGCAAAGGCTTTTTTTAACCATTTAAAAAAATATATATTTGTATCATTTGCGGATATCCGCTAAGTTATCCTGACTCCACACAAAACACCATAATCAAAACTTAGGGGTATATGTACAAGAATTGCCGCTAACTAACATTAGCGATAGTTAGCGGCAATTTTCCTACCGCACTGTACAATACGTCGCTACATGGCGATAGTTTCTCATCGCGGGAGGATTTGTCGACGTAAACCTCTGCGTTACGGCGATAAAAATCTTGCCGCTAACGTGAAAAAAGTGGCAGTCAGCGGCCAGACACTGCACGCAAATCAGCGTGATGCCACTTTTTTCACGTTACGTGGGAAAATCAACTACAAAACGCCCACGAAGTACACAAAACACCAACAAAAACAAAAAAAATACCTGAAGAACCATGGAGGAAGCTGGACCCAGTAATGCAGGAGAGAACAACAGCCCCAACACCACAAACAGCCAGGAGGACCAGCCAGAGACCCAGGGGAAGAGGAAGAGGAAGAGGAAAACCAGGTTCAGCCAGCAGGAAAATGAGATCTTTATTGCGGAGGTGACAGACAAACAACACCAGCTCTTTGTCAGTTCCACTGTGTCATTGAGGACCAAAAATGCAATATGGCAGTCCATTGTAGCCAAGGTGAATGCTGTCGCAGAGGTCAAGAGGACAGTGACCGACTGCAAGAAGCGCTGGCATGATGCTAAGTGCAAGGCCAAGCATAAACTGGCCAACAATCGCCAAGCAGCACTGCAGACTGGAGGTGGGAGTCCAGCACCACAGGAGGAGCTGGATGCCTTGGAGGAATAGGTGTCCGTAGTCATCAGCGAGGAGTCGGTGGTTGGAGTCCAGGGACAGGATAGTCCTGAACATGACCAGCTACATCAGCAACAGGGTAAGTAACAACCAGGGACTGGGGGGATGGGGGTGGATGGGACCAATATTACTCATACCCAAATAAATATCCCCCTGTGCACACCCACAATGACTGCACATCTTGTCCCAGATACTATTGTACCTGGGACATACCACCATAGTCAATGAATATATTGCAAGACACTTATTGGTGGTGTCACAAACTTGGAAATCTGCACAGAAAAGTAATTAAAAATACAGCTAAAGAAACATTTGCTTCAGACTACAAAATAAGGGCAACATGAACCAGCAAAGGGGCACATTGACTGGAGATGCGGCAGAGTGTCACATTGGCCTCCTAGCCTCAATCTCACGCACATACAAATTGTCTCCACAGGACTGCATCTCTTTGACCACAATATGATGAAGCAGCGTGAACGAGACCGATGATGCACAATGCTGCATGTGTGCTGCCAACGGTGGTGGCATACTCACTTCTGACTATCATTGGTCTCGTTCACGCTGCATCATCATATTGTGGACAAAGAGATGCAGCCCTGTGTAGACAATTTGTATGTGCGTGGGGTTGAGGCAAGGGAGGCCAATGTGACACTCTGCCGCATCTCCAGTCAATGCGCCCTTGCTTGTTCCGGAGATGCAGTCCTGGGTCCACCAAGTGAGAAAGCATGTAGTGTGTTTGCAAACCATAAACACACGCATTGCCACAGCACAGTGATCATGCAGCCTTCTGTCTAAAAGGTGCAGATCGGGGGCGTGGCCAAGATGGCGATCTGAACGGTCGCAGATCCCGGAGGCTCCTCGCTCCTGGCCCCCTAACCCGGCCCAAATCTTGATTCAGCTCCCCCGTGGTGCTCCACGGACAGTGGGGTGATGGGAGAGAGTGACGGGGCAACTCCGGGAGCGCTGGTGGTGAGCGCACGCTCCTAGATCGCACTCAAAGCGGCCCGGCAACCAGAGAGAGGAAATGGCGCCCTTGCCGGGAGCCCGATAGCGCCGGAGTGGGAGCGAGGCAGATCGGGCGGATCGCCGGAGAGGACGACGGCGGATCAGGCGGCAGTGAACCTGGGCGGCAGCCCATCTCATACCAAGTAGTGCCCACAGCTCAGACTGCCCGACAAAGGAGGAGGTGAGCAGCGCTGGCAGGGAGCGGCGATCCCCCCATGGGCCACAGCGAGAACTAGAGGCCGAGGCTTTCAGGCCTTCCCGGGCGCAGGCCCGGTGCCCCTACAGGATTATCGAGGAGGAGCAGCGTATGGTGACCCCCGCTGGGGTGGCGCAGTAGGGACAGAACACAAAGAGAGAGAGCGCCACACAACCCCCTTTATCAACCTCTGCAGCCCCGGGAGGCGCTGGGCAAAATGGCGGGACGGGCCTAACAGCGTAGCGGCGAACGCCCTTCCTAGGCAAGGGCCCGGTGCACCAACAGAACACTCGAGGCTGAGCAGTGCGGGGGGGGTGCAAGAGGGGCACAGAATGCAAAGAGAGGGACCCTCCCGAACATTGTCGCACAGCCCCCCTCACCAGCCGTTGCAGTCCCGGGAGACGCTGAGCTCAAATGGCGGGACGGGCCTAACAGCCCCATCATTGAACGTAGCACCAAGCGGATGGAGGCGGCGGTGCCGGGACACGAAGGTGTACAAGCGGAATTGCCCAAACTGTAGCCAGGTGACCGCTGACACAGCCGGAGCGCATTGCTGGCGGCCGGGAGCAGTGCCGCAGAGGGCGGGCAGCTACCTTCCGGGCAGAAGCGGTAATTGAGGGCGCGGCGCACGGGCCTCCCCTGGAAGTGCAACCAGTGCTGTAGCGGAGCAACTCCACGCACCCTCCCTGCTGGAACAACAGGCGGATGTCAAATAGATTGGAGGGGTTGTGAGCTGACCTGGTGGGGACACTGCTTGTGCTGCGAGGTGCGCACTGCCACTAAGCGAAGTAGGGGAAATACGAAGCTCGATACTGGCTGAGACGGTGGAGTGGGCTGTGGGCGCACCTGCTAACAATCTTCATAACCCAGCTACACGCATGGCCAGCACTACTTCGGGCCCACTTACACCCGAGACCTGCATTGCTTGAGGCTCACACGCTCTTCACCAGTCAGAGGCACAAAAGGAATCGGTACCCAGCAGCTTGAGGCACTGGAGGACAGCGGCGATTAGGCAGACCCGCAACACAGAGAAGAGGACAAGCCATACAACATTGCACTGACTCACGCTCCACTCGGGCCCGCACGACATACTGCAGCACAGCCCTTGTGGCATACCTATGGATCAGGGGAGGAAGCTAGCTCCTGGCGGTCAGGAGGCCCAAACATTCCACGCTTCGGATAAAAGGGGAGAGATCCCTGAAAGAAATGTTCACGAAGGGCGCCACGGCAGGGGAAAAAGGGGGGCAGACGTCTCCGGCCCCTAAGGCGCAAGCGGACCACGGAGATGGAGAGGTACCGATCACACGTGCATTTCTTGAAACCCTCTTCAACACTCTCCGAGACGACTTTCAGACGCTTAAGCAGGAAGTGGCGGGAGAAGTGAGACAGATACGCCGGGATATGGATGAGATCGGGGAGCGAGTGGCCGCTATGGAAGACAGAGACCAAACCACAGGTGAAGAGATAGAGCAACTACAGCAGGAACTCATCCGACTGAAAGACCAACAGATAGACCTGCAGGCTCATGCAGAGGACCTTGAGAACAGGTCACGGCGCAATAACATTCGCGTCCGTGGAGTCCCACAGAAAGAAGAAGGGTCCGATGTCGCCAGATTCCTCCAGGGCATGTTTCGGGAGATCCTAGGAGAGGGCCCAGACTTCGACATTCGCATTGACCGAGCTCATCGGGTGGGCATCATGAGACGGCCGTCGGCCCCTCCACCGGACATATTAGCCTTCCTACCGGACTTGCCACTCAAGGAACGCATCCTGCGAGAAGCTAGGTCGAAACATTCCTTCAAATATCAAGGTCATTCAGTAGCGCTCTATCAAGACCTGGCCTCTACCACCTTACAGAAGAGGAAGGCTTTCCGGGAGGTGACCACATTTTTGAAGGGAAAAGGGGTGGCGTACTCTTGGGGGCACCCTTTCCGTTTGATTTTTAATGGAATGGTAAACTACACCAGTTGCGCTCCCTCCAAGAGACTTATGAGATCCTTGGCCTGGACCAGCCGATCTCCGATGAGTTACCCGGAGGCTCACAAAGATCCTCGAGGGGAGACTGGCAGAAGGTGGGGCGCCGATGCTCGCCTAAAATAGACGTGAAACCAGATCCTGCGACCATGACACAAGAAAGAGCGGCAGCCCTGGAAGCGGTATCAAGAGATACAACTTCTCCAGATAGACTGTGATTTGCATCACAGGACACTACGGCACGGACGTATAGCTGGCTGGGAGGAGGGGCGGGGGTGCCCGGGGCACGTGGGCCACACATACACCCCGACCTACTCTTTTTCCACATGCCCGAGGGGGTGGAGGATGGGCATTGGACAATAATACTACTTTGGGGCTGTTCAGTTGGGGTTAGGGAGGGACCAAGGGGGATCCTGGGAATTGATGCGGAGAGGGTGCCTTTCAGGGGGGGGGACAGCGGGAGAGACATGAGCTGACTTGGAGCAGTCTACGAGAGCGGGGCAGAAGAACCCCCATGAGCGTTGCGGGAGGGTGGTTGGGGGTATGGGGATGGGAGGGGTGGGGTGGGGTGGGGAACCGGTGTGCTGAAGGGGGCGGTACGAGCTGAACGACCAGAGTCATTGAGAGACAGAGACCGGGACCTGGGATACGGCCAGACTCACGGGAAGGGCACATTTCTAGGGCTATCACAAACACCACTCATAAACACACTATGTCGAAACATGTTCTTCAGGTGCTAACCTTCAACGTGAGGGGTTTGAATAATCCCGTTAAAAGGCGAGCCATCTTATCTTATCTGGAGCACTCTGGGGCCGATATGTGCCTTCTGCAGGAAACCCATCTCCTCTCTAAGGATTGGCATAGAATGAGGTCCCGCGCCTTTCCCCAACAATTTTACTCCTCTACCATCGACAAAAAGGCAGGGGTAGCCATATTGCTCGCTAAGAAATTCCAGGGCAAGGCGGGAGATAAGGTAGCAGAAGTAAAGGGTAGGTTGCTGGCTTACAGGTTCTGGGTGGGTGGGGCTGCCATAGTGGTGGGGTCCATTTACGCCCCCAATGCAGGACAAGAAAAATTCATTAAGGGAGCCATATCAGAGGTTCTTAGTTCCCAAGACAGGAGGATTCTAGTGGGAGACGACCTCAACCTGGTCATGGACTCAGAGAAAGACAGATCCGGGCAACGCTATGGCCAAATGGGAGCCCTATCAGAGGAGGGACGGGAATGGCTGGATCACAGGGGGCTGGTAGACATGTGGCGGGAGGCTCACCCCCATATCAAGCAATACACTTATTACTCCAATGCACACCACACGTATGCCAGACTTGACTACTTTATAGGATCGGCTGAACTCAACGCCCTAGTGGACACAGTGGACATTACCCCAGCGGCACTCTCTGACCACGATGCGGTGATAGTGACATTGGACGTGCCCCGACTCATAGACCGAGGGGGAGGTGGAGACTACAGGAGAATCTGCTGCTGCTCAAAGAGATATCTCAGCAGGTGCATAAATGCATCACTGACTACCTCACGACAAACGATACACCGGATACGTCTCTGGCGGCGCTATGGGGGGCCCTTAAGGCGGTAGTGAGGGGAGAATTGATAGCTATCTCCGCGGCGGAGGTTCGGGAACAGAAAGAAAAGAGAGAACAGCTTACGGCAAATGTGGTAGAGCTGGAACGAGTACACAGCCGGACAGGGGCCCCTAGAATATGGCACCAACTGAAAGCAGCCAGAGCGCAGCTGGCAAGCCTAGATCTCGATAGGGCGGAATATGTGGCTCTGCGGCTTAAACATTCATACTATGTGGGGGGGATAAAACGGGACGTCTCCTGGCCAGTAAACTGAGAGCCCGCGCTCAGAGGTCCAAAATTGCTGCCCTCCAGAATTCGAAGGGGGATATGGTGGAGCTAGACGGCCAGATAGCTGAAACTCTCAGAGAATTCTTTGCCTCCCTATATAGCAAAGATCCACGACTACAACTGGATGGAGAGACATATCTCCAACGCGCCGCCACCACGGCCTTAAAGACTGCGGGAGCGGAAGCTTTAGATGGGCCGATTAGGATCGAAGAAGTGATAGGTGCTATTTTCCGTCTCAAGCCGTTGAAAGCTCCAGGGCCTGATAGCTTCTCGGCGGGGTTTTATAAAGCGTTCTGTCCACTCATAGCCCCGATTTTAACTCGCCTTTTTAACTCGTTCCAGGGCTCCGGATCTATTCCCTCAGACATGCTTGCCACCGATATAGTTGTCCTTCCCAAGCCCGGAAAGGACGCTACCCAATGTGGCTCATACCGGCCGATCTCCTTACTCAACTTGGACCTAAAGTTGTTCACAGGGGTTCTTGCGGCCAGACTAGGCCCACGCATGCCAGGCATCATCGAACCAGACCAATCCGGTTTTATTCCCAATAGACAAAGCAGCGACAACACCAAACGAATCATGCATATAATTGATAAAGTCCATCGTAACAAGATGTATGCCCTTTTACTGTCGACAGATGCCGAAAAGGCATTCGACAGAGTAGACTGGAGTTTTATGGATAAGACATTGGCGCACTTTGGTATAGGTGAGCGATTCAGGGCATGGGTAACAAGCTGCTATGACAAACCCACTGCTATGATTCGGGTCAACGGGACAAGCTCCCAGCCCTTTGACATCCGACGGGGCACGAGGCAGGGATGTCCGTTGTCGCCCCTTCTATTTGCGCTATATGTTGAACCCCTAGCACAACGGATACGAGATAACCCCGATATCCTTGGCATCCCCTTCGGAGGGGAGAAGCACCCAATCAGTCTATATGCGGACAATATCCTGGCAGCCTTGGAGACACTCAAGCGTTCAGTGCCGGCTTTCCTTCGGGAACTGCATGCTTTTGGCGAAGTCTCCGGTTTCAAAATCAATGTGGGGAAGTCCATGATATTGCCACTTGGCCTCAATGAGACTTTACTAACCCTGGGCAAAGCACTACGCTACGCTCGCGTAGTTTGCGAAGTTTGTGCTACTTCGCACAACGCGAATTGCACGTAGCACAGTGCAAACACACGTAGCGTAGTGCAGCGGTCATTTTTTGCTTGCTCGCGGTCCTCAACGTCAAGTTGGCGACCGCGAGCAAGCAAAATGACATC
Source organism: Calotriton arnoldi (assembly GCA_963921515.1). Taxonomy (NCBI): domain Eukaryota; kingdom Metazoa; phylum Chordata; class Amphibia; order Caudata; family Salamandridae; genus Calotriton; species Calotriton arnoldi. The sequence continues at coordinate 351,057 of CAWUFW010013949.1, forward strand.
CCGGCGAGATTCTCAACGCGGGGAGCTCAGGTTTCTCATTGCGAGTGAGTCGCGTATGCTCGCGACCGCTCGCGATGAGAAACTACCAGTCCGCGTTGAGAAAGCTGCCGCTCGAGTAAAAATCTACTCGAGCAGCAGTAAAAGACAGCTCGCACTGTGCAAGATGCCGTTTTCAATGATTGCACAGTGCGGACAAGCATCCAGCACTGTGCAATCATTGCGAACAGTGCACTACGCAGTTCGCGTAGTGCTACGCGTAGCTCGCGTAGTGCGAACTGCACTTTTCGTAGCTTCGCGTAGCGCTACTTCGCGAACTACGCCCAGGCTTAGACTTTACTAGGGGGAACACACGGAGAGTTCGGAGATCTCCAACTTCAAGACAAGATCCCATATTTGGGGATAGTTCTGGCCCCCTCCACGGGGCAGACAATCGCCCTAAACTACTCCAACCTCCTCTCACAAGTACAGGGGGATCTGCGTAGGTGGCAGAAGCAGCATTTGTCGCTTCTGGGCCGTATCGCTGCAGTTAAGATGTCTATCTTGCCTAAAGTGCTATACTTTTTTCAGACCATCCCAGCCTGGCCTCCCAAAGGCGCCATTCACAAATTGCAAAGCGCGGTGCAACATTTCATCTGGACCGGGAAGAGGCCGCGGATGCATAGAGAGCTAGATTGCCGTCCCCCCGACGAAGGAGGGCTAGGAATTCCCAATCTACTGGACTACTTCCGGGCGTCGCAACTCAGGTACCTGGTAGAGTGGAGCAGACCGGAATCAGAAAAGAGGTGGCTGTTCCAAGATAGGGCGCTGGCACAGCTAACCCTCTGGAAAGTGCCATTCTTCAAGCGCCCGGATAGGCCCCTTGAACCGCGCAATCCCCCCATTTACACGCACTGTGATACAAGTGTGGGACACGGTGGCGACTAAACGTGGACTCACCACCTTCCCCTCGCCACTAACTCCCCTATTCGACAAACCGGAATTCCCACCAGGGCTCGAAGAGCGAGCGTTCCCACAATGGAGGGCGTCAGCTTGCAAGTCAGCAGGGCACTTATTTGATTTGGAGGGGTTCCTCCAGTTCTCAGGGGTGCCGCTAGCCTACGACGTCCAGAGACCGAAGAGATTCCAATACTTCCAAATCCGTCACTGGCTATTAGACCCAGACGTGCGCCCGATGGTCGGTAGGAAACTGACGGCCTATGAGAAATGGCTCGTAACCAAAACCTCGGATAAGAGGATGATCTCTGAACTCTACGGGCTAATACGTTCCCCGGCTCGTCCGGGGCCCTTGGCTGGACAGAGGCGATGGGCGCGGGAGCTTGGTAGAGAGCTGACCGAAAAGGAATGGCATGACATCTACTTTCGGGCGAACCACACGGCTAAGAACACAGCAGGCAGAGAAGCAGCGGTCAAGGTAGTGACCTACTGGTATTTGACACCTGCCAGACTGCATAAGGGAAACCCCGACCGCAGCCCTACATGTTGGAGGGGATGCAACGAAGAGGGCACATTGACTCACCTGTTATGGGACTGCAGGGAAGTGACTGGATTCTGGACGGCGGTCCTAGACGATATAGACAAACAATTTGACACAGAGGTCCCACGCTTCCCTGCCTACACCTTGCTGGGGCTACCCAACTCGCTTACGTACCCACTGAAGTCAGTTAGGGGAAGGCAAATGGGCTTGGCTATGGGAGCAGCGGTGCAACACATTCTCTCCTTATGGGGCACACGGAATAGACCAACTCATACAGGGTGGCTACACAAACTGTGGTACACTTTAGGCATGGAGAGAATTCACGCTAGTCTTACACAATCCACGGATGCATTTACTACCACATGGCGACCCCTACTATCCCTACTAGCGTTGGAATTCAATGAAATCACCTGCCCGAAATACCTTCACCTTTTGCGACTAACGGATGTCCAACAACCTGAGGCAGCTTCCTGAGGCATGGTACACATGGGCTCTATATGTAACAAGCTACCAAAGATCCGTCATAGCACACCGGTTCGGGGAGGGGGGAGTTGGGACACGGGGAAGGGGGGGTTGGGAGTTTTGTACTTTAATAGCTATCGTATATTGCATAGACAGGCCGGGCCTCTACCCTACCTCGCCGGCTAAAGCAGGTGACTGCCCTAGGGAAATGACTAATGGTCCCCAATGCTAGGAAGAGGGGGGCTGGGAAGAGGGCCGAGAGGGGACCGAAGGGGCCGAAAACGGGATAACCTGATGTATGTAATGTGCTTTTTCACTTGTCTGCAAACCAATAAAACAAAGTTAAACATAAAAGGTGCAGATCCCACAATGCACAAAATCTGCATACTTGAGGCATAATGTGATGTCATACCATGAGCAGGGGGGGATATGCCTACAACAGTACAGTGCATGGATCATGCATATCAGGAATGTGTCAGTGACCAGATATGCAGTTCTGTCTGTAAACATCCTCACACAAACAAAGGCCTCCAACAATACCAAATAGAACAGCATGTATTATCCATGTGAACATCTGAGGGGTATATTCCAAAGCACACATCACCCTGCAAATTGCACATGATGTGACGTTGGGGTGGTGATAGGGGCCAAGCACCACTAAGAAGCCAGTGGAAATCCACTGCCATGTAATCACAGCCCACCTACACACTGCACGTGGTGTGAATGTTTAGGGTAATGGGTGTTTTTTTTATGTCTGTTCACCCTGCAATACCCTTAGAAAGTCATGCTGCCCTATACTTACAACGGTTAAGGCAACAGGGGCGGCAGTAAGCAATGTATGCAAGGAAAAACATTGCCCCCAACATGCTAAAAATAAAATTCCAAAATTCCAAAAGCTACATTGGTTTTACATGTGTACTGCATTGTGCAGCACACATAGAAACAGCAATCAGCCAATCATTGCTAATGTGACCGAAGGGGTCACTCCTCACACATGAACATTCTTGCCCTGAACCCATGCACATTTGTAATACCCTGCAAAGCAGCCTGTCTGTGTGCCACACTGACAAGTCAAGTGCCACTGCATAATGAAATGCATGCCTGCACCATAAACATTTAAACATGGTGCAGGCCCCTGTCACTGAAGTGGATGAGTGTGGAGTTCATCATTGAAGGAGCATGTCTCACTCTGTCACTTCCTCGTTTCCATACAACCCCTGATGTAAGAAAGACATCTGCTGTCAAACAATGCACAAGTGTCCAAACTGTGACCAAGAACCATATTTCCTCCTTCCTGAACCATCATACCATTGAAAATGGACATAAGTGAAAGGGTCACTGTGTGAAAGGGATAAGGGTCAGTAAAACAGAAGCAGTACCATAACTGCAGATCAACATGCATCAATCAAAATGTCATTACTCACTGTCCCTGCCCATATCATGTGTCACATCACATCAACCCTGATCAGAACAGTGTGATAGCCCTACTCATTCCACAACAACAATCATGTTGCATCGCCAACAGCTATGTGTGGAAGCATGCAATCCACACCTCTAATACTAAACAACCTTTAAAAAGACCATAGTGCACTGAGTAGGAGAGACTCTACCACAATGCAGTGTACAGACACATAAATCTGAGTTATTTTGAGCTATTCTGCATTGACAACAATGTGGTACAACCTGCACTACTGCCACTACTGATCAGAAGACACAACTGGTGCCACTCACAGTTGGCATACTTACAAACTGGCAAAAAAAGAATAAACCTATAATGTCACCTCAGTGATGTTGTACAATGATACACTATCTTGCATGTAATAGGTATCTCCTCCCAAACACTCTGAATGGATATTGTCATGCTGTCTGCTTGTAAAATGATCAAAAGCATCATCATACTTGACACACACATACAACAGCATCTCACTTTTACATTACAGAGGGAGAAACATCTCCTCCTGCACAGCAGCCTGTCCCACTCTTCAATGATGAAGATGAAGACATCTCAACCATCGACCAGGACACCCTCCAAGAGCTGCTCAACTCCATTGGCAGCCCATCTACGGAAGCAGGGAAATTAAGCAGCGTCGTGGTAGCTCCACCCCTGCACAAAACTCACAGCAGCAAGCACCTACTACCACAGCTGTCTCACAGGACCTTGAGGACCCACTTCTAACATTTCAACGTCTTGCGGTAGAGGTCCAGCAGGAGATGGCTGGTCAGGTGCTGATGGGGTTAGACAGCCTGGTGGCCAAAATAGATGGGGGACGTGGGTGTCTCAGTCCCATTAGGGACCACCTAGAGTCAATCACAGGCACCCACAGTCCGCTCCATGCTCTCCAGCATTCCATGGCTGACATCGCTGGAGTACTGACTCAGAGACAAGAACAACTGTCCAGTCAAAGTGGCTCCAGCGATGTCACCAAGGAGTTGCGTCACATGCGAATGATCATGGAGAACATGGAGCGGATGCAAGCTTCACATTCGGCCGCCATGGCTGCATACCACAGAGACGTTGCTGGAGTACTCCAAGCCCTGCAGCTTCTCATCACAGCAGTGCTGCCTCAACCTTTGGCACAGATGACTGCTGCTGCACCTTCAACATCCACATCTCATCCCCTGATGTGTCACTGCCTCACAGTGCCCCAGACAATCTTCCATCACGCACATGGGAGGCAATTGACACATCAGTGGAAGAAGATGTGGATGAATCAACAATCTTTCGAAGAAGTCAGCGGTAGCAGTCATCTCTGTCAAATGGACTGTTTCTGCTTGGATCTGCCCCGGAACATCATCTTCCACTGTCCCCTGATTCACTCTGCGACACTCATCTTGGACACGCTATGGATTGACATTTTGTGTGTGGTTCCCAATGAAACCGCAATCACCCTGCTGACTGAACTCTGCCTCTTCCTCAACATGTCTCTTCACATATTCACCCCTGGACTCTGTCTGCCCTCCCCCGGGAATTCACACAATGGTTTGTTGTTGCACAAATGACTGGGCCAGCCTCCCACATCAGTCACTGCACTTGTAAATAAAAATCATTGAGTCACGAAGATGTGTGTTGCCTGTGAGCAATTATGTCAGAAATGTGCCAACAATGCATGTTCAGGATAGCCATTACTACTAATCAAAGAACATCTGACGAAGGGAAAAAGCATAGTCTGTGTCCATGATATGCAATGTGAGTGCCTGACACGTGCAACAGAAAAAATACCCAGATCTGTTAGACAACACTGTCTCCGAGAAAAAAATTTAGTACATGACCATGATGCAGATTGTGATTTGTAACAATGCTCACGTCAGCGTACAGACACATGAAGGGCCATATGTACAAGCCCCTATCGCCAACACAAGCTCACTATTTGTGACGTTGTGGTGGCAATAGGGTAATGGCCTTAGTTACAAGGCAGTGTTAAGCCACTTAACGTGTCTTAACGCTGGCTTGTTGAGAAGGCAACCTTTCACACCATGGTTAGTGTGAAAGGTATGGTCAGTGTGTGTTGTGGTGGGCGTTCCAGTGCAACACCCATTCATTTTGACTCAGCCCCCTATGTACAAGGGCAGCGTGCTTAGGAGGCAGTGCATACATTTTGATCATGGTAAACATGCTCTACACATGGGAAAAAAATGAGAAATGCATCTCAACGCCAGTTATCTGCTTCTCACATGTGTGCTGCCTTGTGCAGCACACATGGAAAAAGCTATCTGGCAATGATTGGGTATGTATAGGAATGTGTCCCTTCCTTAACATAAATGTCATGTAAAAACAATTCCATTTTGTGACTAACGTGTGCTGCAGGAAGCAGCACACATAAAAGTGAGAAAAAGACATTTTAGGATTGTCAATGTGCAGGATGGGACACCTTCCTACACATAAACAATCATCCCCTAAAAGCAGACACCCTTGCACTATGGTGCAAGGGTGCCTGTGTTGCTTCTACACTACTAATTGTAGCATCCAGCGCAGGTGTGGAACGCAAGGCTGCACCATAATGTTGTATACATGTTGCAGCATTGTGTACCCGAAGTGGCGGAGTGATTTGTTAATCCATGATGGCTAATGCCTCACTCTGCCATCTACTCTTACGTAGGCCCGCAGTGTCTACTAACAATACTTCATTAACCCCTTTACCGCGGCGAACATTCCACCGCGGTGCGGCGGTTTAAAGGAGTGGGCGGGGCCGCGTCGGCCAACGGACGTGCACAGCACTACCGAGGTAGTGCTCGCGACGGCCGTTGGCCGACGAACGCAGCGAAGGGGTTAATACATACACTCAAGAACTATCCATAGTCAATCTGTTGGACAATGTGTGAAAAGATGTGTGTTGTGGCATGACACGTAAATTCCCGTCACCTAAAACGTCACATATGGAATATAATTCTATCAAGCAGGAAGAGGAGGAATGGTGTAAAAAAGCATAGCTCAAATCTGCTAATGGGGCCAAGACATGCCAAGGTTAGCTGTAACGCCCATCTCTACATCCCTCCCACAACATTCTACCAATTGTTCACACTGTTGTTCTAAATTGACCAGGCTGTGTAGAAACATGTAATGAGGCGCTAGAAGGAACTCTGAATCATGCTAAACATACATCCCCTGCAGCCCCATGTGGAAAGCGAAGCTGTTGTGGAGACAGATGTAATAAAAGATACCAAAAAATGTCCAGAATCCATTCCCACAGCATTAATACAATGCTGTGCCTAGCACAATGGCCACCGGGCATTCCGTGTTAATCTGTCCTTGATTAATCACCACATATGTCAAAATACTTGTAAGACCAATCAAAGACTCTCTTCCAATGTGGACTTTGTTTACCAAAACAGCAATAAGTTTGTCTAAAAATATTTTCCAATGAGGTTTGTTGGTGGCCTGTCCCTTGAAGTTGCTGTAATCACAATTCTTGACAGTAAATATGATTTGGGGGTTTGCATCTGTCGTGATCCACTACCAATCCAACAGTATCGGTCAACACACAAGATGATGGGAGCACAAAGCCTCAAACATCTTAAATTTATTTCTAACAAAACCATTCTTATTAAAGTACAAAATTCTCCTAACTTATCCTACACTACACTAAGCTACCTTGTACTAACATCTAACTACACTAAACTAACTAGCTTACCTAAGACTATACACAAAGCAACATATCTTAAACATCAACCCACCACCCCCCTTATGGCACATTGTTGTCAGCACAGAGACACCCTATCCTACACATCAACTAACTAAACATACATACTAAACAAATATATTTTTGGGGGGATTTTTTCTTTATTAAGTCAAAAACACAACAACCCCTCACCCAAAGGAAACGGAAACTTAAACCAAAGTACTATGAAGATAAAATCCTATATTTAAAAACTACCTAAAACTAACACTACATCATACCTACACTAAATCTACACTTACACTAACTAACTACTAAATATGTCAACAGGATGATAAATGGGAGGGGGTAACCATGGAACTGGACAGGGTGGGAAAAAAAAGCACATCGTCCATCAATAAGGGAGCCCGAGATCCCCCTTAATGTCCATGAGGTGGCCCTTAAGGTCGTCCTGGTCCCGTTCAAGTCGGGCAACTCTTATGTTCAGACTGAACATTAACCTCCTCTCCCTTCTGGTGAGGACAGACCTATCACGGTCGGAATGAGCTCTGGAGGATGTCCCTGTTTGAGCACTCTGTGAGCGGGGAAGAGTCATGCGTGAGGATGTTGCAGCAGCTAAAGAATGATGATGGATTAAACCCAGATCATTTGACTGGGGGTGAGTGTTTGATTTGCTCTAACGCTCCGTCCATCATCCCCTTTGGTATCGCTTTGTTCGCCCTAAGTTGGCAGGGTATGCCCAGACGTGGGTCCCTTGCTCACTTTGCCACTGGATTCAAGATAGCCTGGCTGATGAGGGTTTTGAACCCGAAACCGGTCCCAGGATGCTTGTTTCCGGTCCAGGGAAGACATGGCTTGGCAGTTCGGGCTGGACTGTTCCCATGAGGCACAGGGTCAGACTGATTTGCATATGGCCATGTCTGAACTGGGGTGGTGGAGTGAGCTAAAGAATGATGATGGATTAAACCCAGATCAGTTGACTGGGGGTGAGTGTTTGATTAGCTCAAACGCTCCGTCCATTGTCCCCTTTGGTATCGCTTTGCAGCTGCACGGGGAGCAGCCCCTGATCCAGCCTGGACAGCAGACCTTCTGCTGTGAGTGGGCTGATGAGCTCCCGATGTTCCAGGGATTGGCTGGGTCTGCCTCTGCTGTGTTGACGATGCAGGCTGTGTACTGTGTTACTTCCCAGAAATCATTGCACTGTCCGGTATCGATTTCCATCTGCCTGCAGCCCTTTCATCCCTGTACCTCTTGGCCATTGCCCTGTACCCCTTAGCCACACGCCTGATATGTTCATAACGTTCCTTTCGCAGGAGGAACTGATGCTGCTCCTCCGGGGACATGTTATCTGAAAAATTAAAATGATATTTGTCATATTTCCTGACTCCAATAACATGCTGGCATAAAGCATATTTGACACACTAATAATAATTAGCCATAGATTACGTGAACATCATCAAACACAACATGCACATAGACACATGACCGGATGAATCATGAACACATCATAGCCGTATTCCGAATTGGATGGTCCTGACAGGGAAACATCCTTTACCCTGCATGCGTTATCTCCGCAGTGCCATTGCCCTGCAGTTTCTACCCCGCTAAATCTATTACAATGCAGGGCAGTACACCGCAAACTATCACAACGCTTTGCCCATTACAACCCAACGTTGGTGTTTGAATACTAAATTATGTTGTAAAGGGGAATGTGTTGTAATAGTTTGCGGTATACAGCCCTGCGTTGTAATAAATTTAGCGGGGAAAATTCTGCAGGGCAATGGCACTGCTGAGTAACACATGCGGGTAAAGTATCCTATACGTCATGACAACATCATTAGTACTGTGCTTGGACAACGCAGGCACAGAGTGCAGTGACAACAATTTGTAGATATCTGTTTGCAATTTGGCCTTGCAAATTAACAGCAATCAAGGACAATAGGGGGAGTACAGCAAGTCTGTAGTATGACAGGCCCATAGCAGAACCTGCCATTCAAATTAACCGAAGGCAGTAAGCTGCACAGTCTGTGATCAATTCTGGTGACTATTCACAACAGTGGTAGTCATGTGATACATTTGAGCAAATGTCAAAACAATGTATGAGTGAGCCCTCGGGGGTGTCACCACAGGTACACAGATTAGATCCTGTACACAGGTTATTGTAAATTTGTGGGACAATGCTTAAAGGTTTAAAAGGCATGCAAGGAGAGAGGGCATATGTTGCATGCAGCTGTGTATACAAGTATTAACCATATCTGAACATTAAGGTGCCATGAACCAATGGGACAGCAAAGATGCTGCATGTGACCCCCACATGTTTCTGCAGTGTTCACATTACATTGGCAGTGTGAACACAATTATGGTATTGCTAAGGCTAGCAGCCTTGCCCAAAGGTGCTCTGTTGGCTGGTCTGAGCACATGTTAGTCAATGTTACGCAAGGATCCCCAACATGCCCCTGATCCATCAGTGAACTGATCTGTATTTCATGTGTGACACAGCCAGTTGCCCAAATTGTAACATGTGAAATGGCAGAAGCATTCAGCATGTCAACGTAAACAGCGTGTTTTCAACATTGATGGCACACAGTATGAGAAACAGTCACTACACAGAGTTGTAGGTGACCATGTGTGACTGATACTGTGTCATGATGATTGCTCTAAGCAGTGTACCAATGTCCAACAGTCATCAAGTCAATGCGGTCTGCAAGGATGCCTGTTTTGAGATTGTCCTACCCTGATTTCACAATGCAGGCTTCCACGCTGACTCTGCATTAGTCTGTCCAAGACTATGTTGTGAGTATAAGCTTTCATATTGGCTACAGAGGCATGCTTATATGACTCAGCATTGAATTGATTGGCCTTCTTCATCAGGAAATACACAACTATTTGATATGACCGATTGATGTAACGACAATCTATTCCACATCGTGTGACTGTTCCTGCAAAACTTGTTGATGTTCCAACATGTCATTCATCCCTCAGTGACATGTACTCATGGGGGGATATGTACAAGGAAGTGGCTGAGAGATGTGTGGTTATTCCTGGCTTAATGCCTTTCTCCGCCACATCTTACATGCAAGCCTGCACCACATTGAGAAGAATGTGGGGCAGCCTTGTGTTTAACCCTGCGATGGGGCTAACTTTACAAAGTTTGCACCAACGCAGGCACCATTGCACCATGTTGTTAGGGGGGCTGCGTGCAGTGGAGTATTGTTCATGTGTGGGAAGGCGCTCCAAAATGCACATACACAATCCTCATATGCCATGATGTCACTTTCATGTGTGCTGCTTCATGCAGCACACATGAAGGTGACAAAATGGCATAAACATTGAAGTGTGTTTATGTTCAGAAATGGACACCTTCCTGTACACGAAGAAAGAATGCCATTTTTGATTTTCCATGTGTGCTGCACAAGGCAGCACACATGGAAGGAGACTGATAAGAGTAGATACAATGCATTAAGTGGCTTAACACTGACTTGTAAATAATGCGCACACACCATTGCCACCACTGAGTAAAAGAAAATGGCATTGTGGTGGCCATAGGGGATTGTGCATATGCCACACTGTCTTGTGGTGACACAGTTGATGCCATGGTGGAAAATACCATATGGTGATGGTAGTACATTCTAGATATTTCTCAATAAGTTTGTATGTGGTCTTCTGTCAATAGGTCATGTCTGAATGACACATCACTTAGCATTATAATGACCAACAACAGTTGTGACATGTTAGTTGTGACAAACCATCATCATATATGACTCCCCTACAATCGAAATTGGCGGATTCAGATCTGGAAACATTGCACATTAATATCAGGGCACATAGATGTTTGTGATGATGTGTGATTGACTCCATGACATGGCTATGACTTCACCCATATCATGCATTCTGTGCTTGGACCTAGATACAGGGGCATATGTACAAGCCCCTATCGCCACCATAACATCACCTATAGTGACGTTGTGGTGGCGATAGGGGCTGCGCCTTAGGTACAAGGCAGCGTTAAGCCACTTAATGTGGCTTAACGCTGCCTTGTACATAAGGCACTGTCGTGTAGTTCCTATAAAACCTATACAGGATCTGCGCATTTAGATAACATACACTGTAGGATTGGTGCCAGACTTATTCTGAGCACCCCCACGGGGTATGTTAGCCTGTATACCAGCTAGCCCACAGTGCCACTAGAAACTCCTCTTACCAAGGAGAGAATAGTTCTTGGCAACTCTCGAACATGACAACCCGATCCCCCAGGACCGTGGAAACAGTGTACTACTTTTCGCTCAGTCACTCGTGCTCACTTAGTCTCAGAGAGATACACAGAATAAACAGTAGGGACGTTTTCAATAAGTATTTATTGAACAGTCGTTATTCTAGTGTAAAATATGTGTGCTTAAACAATCATTAGACAGTAACAGATATAGATGATTAGAAGCACTAGGAAAGTAAGAGGGTGGTAGAGTTCTACCATTTTGCTATAATCATGAATACAGGTAAGTACATAAAATACATGATAATAAAATGCGTACTCCTACAATGCTACCCTAACTAGATGTACCAGAGTGTACCTAGCATGTATGTAGGTGTTAAGCCAAGAATCCCTCTTGGATAAAGTCAACCGCCATTACCTGAAGTGAGAAACTGTGGGACCCCGTCCTGGTTTCGGGTTGGACACCCTACGAGGGACGTCAGACCAGTGCGAGCTGGAGTATCTGCATGCAGGGGACTTCAGAGTCTCGCGTCAGTGTGTCGGAATGGAAGTCCTGCTCCCCTCTCTCCATCTCAGCAAGATGTGATGTTTATATACTCGAATGTATCCCCAGGGGTTCTACCTTGTTGTGCCACCGTCGGACTTAGGATGACATCGGGAATGAAACTTGTACATAGTTATTATACAGGAGATGGTAGCCCTGCTGAGTTTCCAAGAATCCACGGATCCTCATACATAATGTATGAGGCTATTTGTTCAGGGAAAACCCCACGTTCTGTGTGCAGTACTGTAACTAGGTAAAGGGTCAGTGCTAGCAGCCCGTTATGTATGTAATGTAGGGATGAATATAGGTGAAAGGTTGGGATGTTACCTGAGCCTATATTGGGGTGCCTATATAAATTATAACACCCACTCCTCATTCGACTGGACGACATAATCTGATTCTAACGTACTACCTGTCTTGGTACTGGTACGCAAACATATGTAGTAAAACCCATAGTTCTGCTAAAAAATTTCTAAAAATGTTTAAAAACTCTAAAAAAAAGTGCTAAACAAAAAAATTGTCACTCATGCCGTAGCTCTAATATGTCCGTATATATAGTTTGAATAACTACAAGCATCAGAAAGCCATGCAGGTCATAAAAAGTGTAAATTTGTTTTTGGAGTTCCAAATTTAGTTCTTGTTTTTAAAAAAAACAATTTTTTTCCCAGCACACAATGAGCCAAATGTTTATGTGTCCTGGCTGGTAGATGCAACATCGCTGTTGCCTGCCTCCGCAGACGACGGTCTCTGTAACACCTTGCAGAGTATGTCAATCGAGCACAGATGATCTTCCGTACTGCCTGCAGCCGATGCTGGGACAGCCTGTGCTCCATCCAAGGCCTTGTTGTCAGTGGAGGAGCCGGTGTCCATTCCTACAGGAGCAGAAACTTCCTGTGGAGGCTCTAAGAATGCCGCCATCAACATTGGAATACGCATGGGACATTGCAGAACATGGGCCGTTATCGGGTCCAGTAGTGCATCAATGTCCGGTTGCGCAATCGATGGAAGTGTCAGACAGAGATCCAACAAGCATTCTTCTCTGCAGAACAGGCATCGGAGAACAGGTAAGATGCAGTCCATCCAGACTGGTCTAAATGACAGGAACCAAGATGCACTTAGTTACCGTAGGCGAAGTGTGCCCAGATGTTGTACCATGCGATCAGCGGAAGTCCTCCAAAAATGCTTCTGAGTACGGAGTGTATAAAGTTTGGTATAACTCCGATGACCGTCTGAATGGTGCTTAACAGTCCCGAACCTATGGTCTTAAATAGGTGTACTATACCCGTTGTATCAGACATGTTAAAGATACGATTTACAATTTCTGCGAAATGGAAGGGGCAGTTCGTACGTATGAGTGCCTGTATCTCGGCCGAGGACCTTGCGATCTGGAGATCAAAAGTCTCCCGGGCGGATGTTAAGGCCACGCATTTCTGTAGAAGCATGGCTTTCATTCTGCTCAGAGTATCACACCGTATAAGAGAAACATTGAGTGAAGGCCATAACGGCGCCTCCCTGACTACATGTGTCGGTGGAAACAATACTTGCATACAGCAAGTAACCCTGGAGCTCACGGTTACCAGATATGCGATGCCCATAAGCATTCCACAACAACCTTGATCGTTCAGCATCAAGTAACTCCCATTCGAACATAGCTTGAATACCGGATCAATCACAGCTGCTGGGGTACCCCTCAAATGGCAGGATAGGTTTGCTACCGAACCATTGCAGGCCCTGTGCAACATAATATCCTGGCATATGAGAGATCCACTCATAGAGCTCTCACAGTTTGTACTGCTTAGAAACACTTCTCGATCCCCACTCCTGCATCGAAATCTGTACTGTAATTCCCAAGATTCCTCGATAAATTCCCTACCCATGTCTTCATATCTGCCTGCCTGTTGTTGTTTTAGGCAGTACTGAAATTGGAAAGTTGTGACCGGTTACATGGCCATGGATCAACCATTCTGTGGACGGTGATTCTATGGCAGGACCGGAGGCTTCTGATTATGCTTTCTCTATTTCTTTACTACTCAACAGCAGCCAATGAGGAAAAAGTAAACATTACATAAAACTACATTTCCCATGAGGCTTTGAACCACGCCTCCTCATTCAACCAATACCCTGAGAGGTTAACAGATAAAACAATGAGGCACCATCTTGGCTTCCTCTTTCTTTGCTGCTCCGCAGTCAAGATAAGTGCCTCATTTCTTTATTGAACAATTGTTTCTCTCTTTATGAGTGTTTTTTCTCCATATTTGCATATTATTCTGTCATATTGGCTTAGCGAATGATGTTTTATTGATATGCCTTGTTGCATTGTATGCAGCGACGCGCGTGTGCGCGCCTACTTTTATTGCAAAAATACTTTTTCCCTTTGCGCGTGATCAGCGCGTGTTGCGCTGCGGTTTTTCCCCACTTCTGAAGATCTGCCCCGATGCCGCTTGCGGCGTGTGCCTCTCCGTAGGCTCTCTGTGTGCGTGGCGGGGATCTGGCCCCCCCCCGCGGGAGCGAGACGCAGGTCGGCGACCCAGCCGGGAAGCCGACGTGCGTCTCGGGAGCCTGCATGCGTCAGTGCACGTGTGCAGCCCCGTTACATGCAAGCTGGTCCGACGCCTCTCCCGGGCTGAAGCGGGAGTTTAATTGATCACGCAGCAGGCGAGAGGCTGGAGCCGGTACTGGGCCTTGTATTCTCTTTGCAGATATCGCGAACGCACGACTGGCAGGTCCTAAAACTGTTAACCCTTGACAACCCAGCAGTGGTTGCAAGGGGTTTATAACCCAATTTTTGGCAAGTCTGCCACCAACAGGCTTTAGGGCTCACACCCTTTATAAGACCAATTGGACAGAGTTAATTTGGTACCTTGTTGGCCCCCTCTGCCCCAGCTTTGCTCCCAACCGACGCCCTGGTCTCCTGGAAGACTTAGGGCTGGATAATTAAGCTGCCCTTTGGGCGTGTGAGGTGATACACGTTTCTGTGATCATTATGTCTGATTGTGACGTATACGAGGAGGAGGTGGCTGCGTGTGAAGACCTCCAAGGTGAAGATTATTACTATGAGGAGTCCATGGAGGATATCATCGACAAGAAACTAGACGCTAGATTAGATAAAGTACTTTCTTCTGCCCTCTTGCCTATTTCCCAGCGCTTAGAACAGCTTGCTTCAGGGAAACCCGCCCCTCTCCTCCTCCCCGACCCGGCCCTTCCCCCTACCACCGTGCCAACTGATCCTTCATGGCCACATGCTTCTGTTTACTCCTCACTCTATAAATCTAAAGAACATGCGATAATCGAAGTCCATGACCTCCCTCCTCCGCCTCCTACCCCGGTCGTAATCACTACCACGGATGCGGGCACTGACACTGATTCCTCGCAGGAGTCCAGACCGCGAAAGCGCGCCAAAAAACGCAAGCACCCAGCCTCCCCCCCTGCCCCCGCCACCCCCTTCCTTTTTGACCCATCGGAAATTGTTCACCCCCGATCAGCCGATTGGGCTCCACCCTCAGCAGTGGCAGAATACATGCAAGCGCATCTTAGAAAGAGTTTTGATAAAGAAGTTAGGGCCCGCTTAAGATCGGAATGTCCCCGTCCAGACCTGGCGCATAAGGTGGCCCTCACGCCCGAGATAGATTCTTCCATGACCACCTTTCTAAAGAAGTATAAGAAGGACCCCAAGAAGGGTATTGACCGCGCCCTAAGGGCATGCCAGGACAAGGTCCTGGACGTAGCAGGTCCCCTAGCAAAAATCCTTGAACTTGCTTTGCAGGCGCAGGAAACAGGGGCGGCCATTCATCCTGAGGTTCTAGCGGGATGGACCCAGAGAGCCATCTGCCTACTGGGTAATGCTAATTGCGCTCTCTCCTCCGAGCGCCGCAAATCAGTCCTCCTGAGAATTGACCCGCAATTGGTGGATCTCGCTACTGCTGAGCCGGGCCCTCTGGCCGAGGGGCAACTGTTTGGAGACAAGTTTGTAAAGGACATTGCTAAATTCGTCAGCACCTTTGCTTCACTGGACAAGTCCCAATCTTCACTCAAACGAGTGTTCCATCAGGTCTCTGGTAGGGCCGGGCACGGCAGAGGACGAGCGACCGGCCGCTACTCTAATCCCAGTCCTCACCGAGGTTTCGCCCCCAGACGCAGGGGATACACGCAAGAACCGGAGCAAGCTGGGTTCTACCCCACCAGATCTCGCGGATTCCGGGGCAGATTCCACAGAGGTGTCAATAGAGGATTCAAGAATTTTGACACCCAATCCTCGGGTAAGTTCTCATTTACTGTCTATGGTTCCCCTCGGGGGCAGGTTGTCTCACTTTGTAGCAAGCTGGACTCAGCTGACTTCCGATGCCTGGATCCTGCACACGGTCCAGGGATATCGGATAGAGTTAGTACAGACCCCATACCAGACGCAACCCCCTGCGCCTCTCCGTTTTTCCCTACAAGAAGAAGCTTTTATAGACTCCGAGCTTCAAGAGCTTTTGGCCAAGCACGCTATTGCCGTAGGGCCCTTCATTGCCGAAGGCTTCTGCAGCAACGTCTTCTTGGTCCAAAAGAAAGGGGGCGGGCAGAGACTGGTACTCAATCTCAGAGACTTCAACCCTTTTGTAACGTACAGACATTTCAAGATGGAGGGCATCCATCTTTTAAGGGACCTCCTTCTGGAACAGGATTGGATGGTGCGCCTGGATCTCAAGGACGCATATCTTACGGTCCCAGTTTGCCCCTCCCACCAGAAATTTCTCCAGTTTCAATGGAGGGGGCAATGGTTCCGGTATCGCACTCTCCCCTTCGGCCTGTCTTCGGCGCCATGGGTATTTACCAAGCTACTCAAGCCAGTAACCACCCGGTTGAGGGAAATGGGGGTAAGGTTGATCATCTACCTAGACGACATGTTGCTCCTGGCGCAGGACGCGCCCACGCTTTCGCTTCATTTACAATGGACAATGTCTCTTTTGCAGGAGTTGGGGTTTTTGATAAATCTCAAGAAGTCAATGATTATCCCAAGTCAGCAGATAGAGTTTCTAGGGTTCCAAATCAACTTAATATCTGCGTTACTCCTCCTTTCCTCATCCAAGATCAGGTCCATCAAACGGGAGATCACGTCCACCCTGTCCAAACAGAGAATCTCCTTGAGGGTGCTAGCACGAATCGTGGGCCTGTTGGCCTCCTCCATTCAGGCCATTTTCCCCGGACCGCTTCACTACAGTGCTCTTCAGCGCCTGAAGATTTACTATCTTCAAAAAGGGTTCCATTACGACCATCTGATTCCGCTATCACCGGACGCTCGGGAAGAGCTTCAGTGGTGGTTGGAACATATGGGGGCTTGGAACGGACGAGCTATTTTTGGCGCTGCGCCAGACGTTATAATAGAGTCCGATGCCAGCAGGTGGGGCTGGGGCGCTCGATGTGGAAACTTTGCCACCGGCGGACGTTGGTCCGCCGACGAACTGAGGTTGCACATCAACTGCCTGGAGCTGCTTGCGGGCTCCTTCGCCATCAAATCAATCTCTCCTCTCAAGGGGAATTGTTGCATCCTTCTCAGGATGGACAACGTCTCGGCGGTTCGCTACATCAACCGCCTAGGGGGCACGAGATCCAAGATGTTAGCCAACATTGTGAAGGAGTTCTGGCATTTTTGCCTGGACCACAAGATCAATGTGATAGCGGAGTACCTGCCAGGCAAGTTGAATCAGGTGGCGGATTGGAACTCCAGGTTCCTCCGGGACTTCAGCGATTGGAGGCTTCACCCATCCTTGTTTGCAGAGATCATGCATATGCAAGGGCCTTGCCAGATGGATCTTTTTGCCTCCCGACTCAATACCCAACTTCCCCTGTTTTTCAGTTGGAGGCCGGATCCGATGGCGTTGGGAACGGATGCGTTCCTGCAGCATTGGGGGCCTCAGAGACATTATGCCTTTCCACCCTTTGCCCTCATCCAGAGGGTGGCAGCTCAGGTTCGTCGGCAGATGGCGTCAGTAGTGTTGGTCACTCCTTTGTGGAAAACTCAGTCATGGTTTCCGACACTATTGGAGTTATCGGTGGACTTACCGTTCATTCTTCCGAGTTTTCCGTTGCTTCTCCAGGACCCAGTAGGAGCTGCTCATCCGCTGGTCCTGCAGAACCAATTGTCGCTCATGGTGTGGACGCTCTCAGGAGACATGAGCAGATTGAGGGCCTTTCGCCGGCGGCTGCCGAGTTTATGCAACAGGCTTGGGCTCCTTCCACCCGTAAACGGTATTCGGCTTCATGGAAGCGATGGATGGGTTGATGCCTTCAACGGCAATTGGATCCCGTGGGATCAGATGTTACGGAACTCTTGAATTTTTTGTCTGAGTGCGCTGAGTCAGGTTTGTCATATAGGACAGTCAATAATTTTAGATCTGCGCTTTCAGCAGGACATAATCACATTGGAGGAAAGCCTGTAGGGATGCATCCCTTGGTTTCTAAATTGCTCAAGGGCATTAGGGTGGCTAGACCGCCTCGTCCCAGATATTCTGTGTTATGGGACGTTTCCAAAGTCTTGAACCTGTTATCATCTTGGCCGGACAATGACCAGTTATCGTTAAAACAATTGTCAGCCAAGCTTACTATGTTACTGTGTTTAGTCTCCTGTCGCAGAGTATCAGATGTGCGTGCCTTAGACCTGGCTGGTAGGATTTTTTCTCCACAGGGTGTTTCTTTCATTATCTCCAAGCGCACCAAGACCATGTCTCGTTCAGTTGAGTATCCTGCTTTTCCGCTTAATCCTAAATTGTGTATTTTGCAATGTTTAAAAATGTATGAGGAGCGCACTTTGGCGCATCGGACAGATTTGTTGGGACAATTATTGATTGCTATTCAGAAGCCCTTCCGGCCTGTTTCTGCGGCCACTTTGGCCCGCTGGGTTCGGTGGGTGATGTCAGAATCTGGAATTGATGTTTCTGTTTATGGTGTGCATTCGGCCAGGGGTGCTATGGCCTCTAAAGCTTATGCATTGGGATCTAGATTAGAAGATATTCTTAGAGCTGCAGATTGGTCTTCCGATTCCATGTTTAAGGAGTTTTATTACAAACCTATTTCACATGTCTCTTCGCTGGTGGTTGATGAGCTTTGAACCAGCATAATCAGAAGCCTCCGGTCCTGCCATAGAATACAAAATTTTCCAGCTATCGCGACAAGAATTTTAGATTCTATTAAGGACACGGAGGCGAGGATTATCCCACCCTTGGGACAGGTAAGATGTCAACTGTCATGTTGCACGATGTTTATCTATGCAAGGTTATTTTCCCTCCCTATGATATCATACCTTTTGGGTTCCCTATTCTCAAACTTGTTTCTGTTTCAGGAACTGATTCCAAACAGAATTAACCAGGCGATGATCTTTGGTATGGATCTCCTCGTCGTTGAAGGATTGCTGTCGTTTCCAGGATTGTTGAGACGTACTCTCCGTTGAGAGTTGGATCTGCTGTTATTGCTCTCCGTTGAGAGTCAGGACTATTGTTGGTGTTTCGGACACTTTTCGGACTGTTTTTTCGCAAAGAAAGAGGAAGCCAAGATTGTGCCTCATTGTTTTATGTGTTAACCTCTCAGGGTATTGGTTGAATGAGGAGGCGTGGTTCAAAGCCTCATGGGAAATGTAGTTTTATGTAATGTTTACTTTTTCCTCATTGGCTGCTGTTGAGTAGTAAAGAAATAGAGAAAGCATAATCCTCACCTCCGTGTCCTTAATAGAATCTAAAATTCTTGTCGCGATAGCTGGAAAATTTTGTATTCTGCCATAGTAAAAGGTAATCTATCCAGTTTTTCAGTACACAGCATTGTATATTTCGCTCCTCGCTGTGCCATTTTCATCTGTTTTTCTGTTAGATTGTATGCAGAAAATAGTGACGTACTATTGATAAAACGGCAAGGCACATAACCTGCGCGCAATGATTGCAGCGTCCAGCTCAATAATATAATAGAACGTAATTGTGACTGCCCGTGCTGTAGTATGAACTAGGCCTGGGCGGAAAACTACGCTACGCTCGTGGAGTGTGCGTAGTTTGCACAACTATGCGCTACGCGAATCGCACGTAGCACAGTGCAAAAACGCGTAGCGTAGCGGGCATTTTTTGCTCGCTCGCAATCCTCAATGTCAAGTTGGCGACCGCGAGCGAGCAAAATCAACATCCCGGCGAGACTTTTTCCTCGTTCGCGATCGGCAACACAAGTTGCCGATCGCGAGCGTGGAAAATAAACCTCCCGGTGAGAGTCTCAACGCGGGGAGGTCAGGTTTCTCATTGCGAGTGGTCGCGTATGCTCGCGACCGCTCGCGATGAGAAACTACCAGTCCGCGTTGAGAAAGGTGCCGCTTGAGTACAAATCTACTCGAGCGGCAGAAAACGACCGCTTGCACTGTGCATGATGCCGTTTGCAATGATTGCACAGTGCAGAGAAGTATCCGGCACTGTGCAATCATTGCGAACAGCATTTCCCTACCGCACTACGCAGCTCGCGTAGCTACGCGTAGCGCGCGTAGTGCAAAGTACACTTCGCGTAGCTACGCGTATCGCGACTACGTGAACTACGCCCAGGGTTAGTATGGACAAATCTTGTTCTAGTACATCAATAGCGGAAGATACAATATTGCCCAGTGAATAAATCCTGGATGTTAACGTAGTCATACCATTGTCAACTACAGCTAACGCTTTTTCAAAATTGATCCTATCTATTTCTTGTAGTCTCTCCGCTGCTTCTTGTTGGGAGATTTTCCAAATTTATTTATAGACAGCATAATAGAAACGTTTCTGACGTGGCTTTCTGGGACCTAGTAAAAAGTCCCTTAGGTCCACATCGTCTGTTAGTGAGGATAAGTGTTGTTTCACCTGTGTTAGTGTTGAGGTTCTTAGCCAATCGAGGCATAAATTCCCAACACTGTATGGTGTCACCACCCCCGATGTTTTCTTTGTACGTAGCGTGGGTCTGGCCTATGGGTACTGAACCCTTCGGTGGTACCCCTGAATCTCTCCTGACATTTATTAGTGTCTGTGGGCCAAACCAACCATCCCTTCCAATTGGGGTCTGATCTGTTGTATTGTAGGATGTCATCTAATGTAGACCCTTTCAGCGATGTAAAATTACACTCGGCCTGTGATGGTGTTGGAATTCGAGGTGTATTTAAATCCTTGTTCTTGGCTATTCCAAGGCACGAAGTCTGTTGCACAGTCTCATTTAGAAATATCATCTTCTGAGGAATGAGGCATGCTCTAAATAGCGCTTCTGTTCCCTGGACTTGCCAGTCTCTAGAACCCCAGACTGATTTTAGGTCTATATTGTCTTTCCATAAGTCGAAACCCTGTTCAGACAATTGGGTAATAAAGGAAGCAGAGTAAATCTGTTTTGTGTTAGTCAACATATTTTTCTGTGCAGGTGTAGGTGCAACCGTATAGTAATATGAGGTCGGGTCTGAAATATTAAACCCTGGAAAAAATGAAAATTTTTGTGCAAAAGTTTTCGAACGACTTTTCGGCGGTGTTGGGCAATTTTCCCATTGGTGATATGTGAAAACATTTCTAGGGTTACTGGATTTGTGTAGAAAATGATGACCATAATGTTGATAACAATACATTGTGTTAAAGTCTGATGTGTCTTCTAACATTTCATTGCTAGAAAATGCGGCAGATTGTTCTAAATCAGACAACATATTATTCACAGCTTCAAAATCCCAATCATCGGAAAATGTACTGGAGGTTATGATATCATTCAAGGAAATTTTAAATAAATGTGATATTTTTTAAAGTTCTGTCGGTCCAAACATATCATAATCAACCTTGTCCCATACTATACCATCGGGTATAGGAACTGCTGTAATGTTCACTGATGACAAGTCTCTTTGTTCACGATGTGAGGAAACATGAGGTTTCAGGAGCAAGTTCACTTTTGAAGCTGCAGAGCTTTGGCGAAGGTAAGTTCCATTAACAAGTAAGCAGAAGACAGCTACTAGACCTAACCAGAAGAGAAAGAAAAATGTCCCGGTGCTTTTCCAAAGTTCTATCCAAGGTGACACCAGGTAAGTCGTTTTTAGAAAAATGTAGAAGTCTTTGATTTGTTGTTTACGAGAAATTGGGGCTGGCGTTGTTTCAGGTTCACTTGGAGCCAATGAAAAGGTATCAAAAACGATGAAATAGCCAGATGCAGTTCGATCTATTTTAGGTAGCTCAGCAGGTTTAGTTGAACTTGTAGATGGTGGTTGTTGAGGCATATTTATGTAGACATCAGTGTTAGGTTGAATTGAAATTTGTCTTTCTTCTTGATCTTGTATTCCTTGTTCAAGGGGAACGAGTTCCATAGCATTGTTGCTTAGTCCATCATTCCGTATGGGCGGCTCTTCGAAAGTGATGAGCCTTTCTGTTTGAACTTCTGTACGGTAGGGAGAGGAGTGCGTCAGCTACCCAGGAGCCCACGAGGCCTACTATTCAGTATCGGCCACATAGTGTGGTTTTATCAAATCAATGGAGACAAATCTTTTCTCCTTTTCTCCAGCAGGAGGCGGCAGAAGTACAGTTCTTGTTTCTTCAACGGCCAGGACAGGTACAGACTTTCTGTATGATGGCCCAAACAATTTTTTGTCTGTTATTTTGTCTCTGACCAGATCCCTAACCTTAGGGACCCAGACAGGTCTTGCCGTGACTGACTTGACTTCCCTAGTGGCGAACCTTTTCACTTGGACATTGCTCTGTAGTGCCCGTGATTTATTCAGATCCTGTAAAACAGCCAAACGTTTATGGATGTCAAAAGGTTTTTCATCTGCCACTGTGCTTTCACAATCAAGATCAGGTACCCACATTCACATCCCAAATAGGACCTCATAAGGAGTGACTCCCCCTAGAGAGCTTCTTGGCATGTTGTTTAAGGCCCTCTGAACCCCATATAAGTGATTGACCCAACTACCACCGCACCTAATACTCTAGCTGTTAATGATTGCTTTAAGTCCCAGTTTTTCCTCTCCACGACCGAATTTCCCTCGGGAAGGTACGGAGAGGAGTACCGCAGTGCTACACCCAAACCTCTCATCGTCTCCTTGTAAGCCCTAGAGCTAAACGAGGGGCCACGGTCAGAATGTAATGTGCCAACTGCGTATGTCCCTATAAAGACTCGCAAATTTTTGATAACAGTTCGAGCGTCAGCCGAGCGCTGAGGCCATACCCATAGGAATCTCGAGCAGGAATCCACTGCAACCATTATGTACTTGTAGGCCCCATCAGATTGTGAGGGGCCGCATTGGTCCAAATAGACACACGCGAGAGGTCTGTCTGACATTAACAATGGTGTCTGCACTGGATGTGTTATGGTGGAGTCCTTCATCTGTTGACAGATGTCGCACTTCAAGACATAGTCTTTGGTCTGCTTTGTTAACCTTGGCCACCAATAGCGTTGCTTCAATAAAGAAACAGTCGCCGTAACTCCTGCGTGTGCAGAACCCAAACCCTCGTGTGCAGCTAATATTAAGCCTAATCTGCGGTCCATATTTGGTATTACTCTAACCCCACTCAAGGAATCTGAGCAAATAGAATGTTGTTAGCATCTAACTTGTAGGAGTACTTGAGTGGAAAACCTTTGGGAAGTGCTTTGTTGTCTTTGCATGAAGCAATGACAGCTACCATTATCTGTCCGTCTATTCTTGTTTTTGAACGAGTGATTGCAGCTACGGACGCAGTTCGTACTGCCCCCTTCGCGGCTTCATCAGCCCATGAATTTCCTTCAAGGTGAACGCCATCACGTTGATGACTCAGCATGTGTATCACGAGAGCTCTTGGTAGTTCGTTTTTCAACTCAGCTACCTGTTCCCATAGCATTTTGTGCTAAATTGTGCCACCTTTTGAGTCTTTAAACCCATTTTTTCCCCAATAATGAAGATATTCATTGTATGACTGGACACAGTAAAAAGAATCGCACACTATTAGCGTGGGGAATTCTCGATCCGTATTTATCAGTGCCAGTAAAAGTGCTTTTAGTTCTGCTAACTGAGCCGTGCAGTCTCCTAGAGGCTGAGTCTTTGTACAGCTTGGATGGAATTTACCATCTCGCATACGACCTTTAACAATCGCACATGCAGCGCTGTATTGTTGTTTACTTCCTATGGCCGGTTGTGCAGATCCGTCAATGTAAATTATGTATTCATACTGATCTAGAGGCATTATTTCATTCGGGAGAGGATATTCTTGTTCATATTGCAGAAATACTTGTGTTTTCAGATTTGGATCATATCTGTATTCTACATCTGATGCAGTGAGAGAATTATCCTATTGTATCCATCTCGGATGTAACGCTTTAGCGTTAGGAACGCTTGCCTTTGTCGCAGCCTCTAAGGCTGGTACTGGAGTCACGACAATTATTCGTTTCCCCTGAGCCAGTGCTCTTTCTCTCACTACAGCAGTCTGTACTGCTGTCAGAATTTTTTCTGTGGCTGCGAAATGCATTTCAGCATTTGTGTACAGGTGTGATTTGTAAGCAATGGGTACCGTTTCGCCTTCATTATATGTGAGGCATGTGTACCCAGATTGACCCGCAACTACACGGATCACCAGGTTGCGGACATTTACCCGTGTCTGTCAGTGTTTTGATGCTATCATGTCAGCCTGGAGTGAACGAAGTGTATCTGTATGTTCTTGTGTCCACTGCCTAACCGAAAAGTCAGGTCTTATGAGGTCGTAGAAAGGTTTAACCCTTTCTGCGTAATCCAAAATGTATGTTCTCCCAAAATTCAGGAATCCCAGTATGGACTGTACATTTTTCATTGATTTTGGAGGTTGCAGCAGCGCACACCTTTCTAAAAAGTTGGCTGCCAAGCTTTTCCCTTCACTTGAAAGCTCATATCCCAAAAATAGGACGCTGAGGTGGGCTATTTTTGATTTTTTTAAGTTAAATTTGTAACCCTCTGAGGCGAATCCCCAAATTATGGTGCTCACCCTCGTCAAGTGTTCCTCCAGGTCATCATCCGTCAGATAAATATCATCTACATAGGACAATGCCTCTTCATCCAGATTCTGAAGTAACTCAGTTACCCTGGCGGAAAACAAACCCGGGCTGTTTTTATATCCCTGGGCTAGTCGACAAAATTGACGCTGGGATCCTAGCACTGAGAATGCTGTCAAGTATCTGCTCTCAGGCGATATATTCCGGCCGAAAAATCCATTTGAGATATCTAGTGTTGTTTTGTATTTTTTCCGTACTATGTTATTCATTTATGCGGCACTGTGTGCGTTTTGTACTGCAAATGTTTTTGTGCATGAATTAAGATGTCTGTAATCTAAAACTAGACGATCTGTTTTGTCAGGTTTCATTACAGGAAACAAAGGGTTATTCATTGAGGAGGTGCAAGTTTCAATCACCCCCTGGTATTCAAGTTGATCTAAGATCTCCCTGACCTGTTTTTTAGCTTCTTGCTTTATGGGATACTGTCTCTGTGGAGTTGGAGTAGATTTTAGTGGTTTCACGTGGTGTGTTGACTCTTCATCCCATCCAACATGGTTTTGATATAGTGCTGGAGCAAGGGCTACTGCCCATTACTGTGCATATGTATGTCTTAAATATTGGAGAATGAGGTCGGAAAAAGCTGGCATAATTACTGTTTCTCCTTTTGGGCAATCCATGACAATAGCAGGCCGCCAATCTTTTTCAGCTAATAAAATGTCATAGCCGAAAGTTAGGTTCTCCCAAAAGAGACCTTTAATTTTCCTAGGTTTGTCGCCCTCCATCTGGAGTGTTATCTCATGTAACCTATGTGGGACGCTTACCCTAGTATCAGGCGTTTCCACCTTGATATATTTACTCAACTCAACTGTCACCAGAAATTCCATCAGGTTCTGGAGAGCTATTGTTACTTCTGCTGCACTGTCTAGCATCGTCAGAGCCCATTCCTCGTTCAGTAGTTGAGTCCTCAGAATTCTGGGCATGTCTGATCTTGAGACCTGCTACTTTCTTCTTTTTGAATTGAGGTTTATGTTTTTTTTTTTTTCGGTGCGTAGTCCTCAGCGTGTTGCGTGTCTCTGGACTTTGTACGCTCCTCCTGCCTGTGTTCCGACCGTCCTTCTCTCTTGGAGTTTTTCGAAGAGCCCTGAAAGGAACTAGAGGAACGTGTATCAGTGTCCTGATACCTGTCAGGTTTTCTAATGCTGTCCCTATTTCTAAGGTTATACCTCCTTTCGGGGGGCTCCTGTTGAGGAGATCTACCTCTGGATTGAGAACTATTGTCTTTATTCTTTTGTTGTTTGTTATTGTCCCATTTCTTTTTTGAAGAAGCAGGTGCTTGCTTAAAGGTATCCTTTTCAGGATTCCCCATTAGTTAAGGTTTTGCTGGTCTAGCTTCCAAACTATCTCTACCTAATTCTGCGTAAGCAGTTTCAATTATTTTAGGTAATTCTGTCTCCTGTTGTAAAGGAGTAAAGTCTCTCAGGCGTTGGCGTATTGCCACTGATGCTGCTTCCCCTTTAATGTTTGCTAATATTATAGCTGATACCTGGGTGAAGTTATTTAATAACTTCATCCCCAAGTTCAGAGCAGGTTCTGCTCCATACTCGTTCTGTATCTGTCTTAATACGTCTGGTATTACTGCTAATGAGGGGATACCATGAGTCCTGGTATATATAGCAGCAAAGACTGTACCCCAAGAAGTACAATCCTCTATCGGGGGAGCTATCCCCATTGGCAAGCAGATTGTTAGCATTCTATGCTTTTCGTGTGGACCAGTGTGTGGAAATACTGCCTCTAGCTGTGTTATTTTTTGAGATATCCAGAAAGGCATTTGCTAACGTTTAGTGGGCAATTTACCCATTACTTCGTGTAA
Organism: Calotriton arnoldi; assembly: GCA_963921515.1. NCBI lineage: Eukaryota > Metazoa > Chordata > Amphibia > Caudata > Salamandridae > Calotriton > Calotriton arnoldi. Next base: position 377,658 of record CAWUFW010013949.1, read on the forward strand.
TGTTTCTGGTGTAATTTTTGTTGTAGAAGTTTGGACTGGTCCTGCTTGTGTAGCCTGTGTTGGCTGAAGTGTGATTGTTCTCATCACAAACTGTGTCATGTTTCTGTAAAGTTTTATTAATTCTTTATGCTGTGTAAGTAAGTCTCCTCCTGGCATTGTGTCAATGTCAGGGTGTGGAGTGTAGGCCGCTAGTACTGGCCATGTTGCATCGTCTCTTCCGAGCGGACCGAGTCTTACTCTATTTCTTGTATGGGGTAGGGCGCCTTTAAACCAGTATAAATGTTCATGGTAAGTGAGTGGAATTTCAATGTCCTCATATGGACAATATTTGTTTGGTATTTCATCTTCTGTGTAGTAATGAAATGTCTTTGTTAATGCATTTGCCTGTGGGAATGTAACCCATGACTAGAATACCTCTGTTCTAAATGATTTGTCTGCCTCAATCACGAATGTTACCTGCCCACCCCTATATGTTAAACTGTATGCGGCTAGTTTTAGGGTGATGCCAGTTCTAACATTTTCTGAAATGTGAATTGCATCTGCATCTTCTTCTTCTCCTGAGAGATTTAATTGAACCACAGGATCTTCCTGTACAGTCATTGTTTTTAGTAGGAAGAGCCTTTCAAGGGAACTTTGATAAGGTTTTAAGCACAATAGGAACAATGTGTCCTTCAAGCTTGATTAACCAACAGCCAATACATAGGATTTTGCCTACTCAGCTGTGGCGGAGTTTTTACCCTCCCACTCCAGACATCTCTGGGGAACTGTGAAGAGGGGTTTCTGAGAATAGCATGACTGAACTACTCAGATTTGACTGTTAAATAAGTACCCAACCAACGTTGGCGACACCATGTCGTGTAGTTCCTAAAAAACCTATACAGGATCTGCGCGTTTAGACAACATACACTGTAGGATTGGTGCCAGACTTATTCTGAGCACCCTCACCGGGTATATTAGCCTGTATACCAGCTAGCCCACAGTGCCACTAGAAACTCCTCTTACCAAGGAGAGAATAGTTCTTGGCAACTCTCGAAGATGACAACCCTGATCCCTCAGGACCGTGGAAACAGTGTACTACTTTTCGCTCAGTCACTCGTGCTCACTTAGTCTCAGAGAGATACACAGAATAAACAGTAGGGACATTTTCAATAAGTATTTATTGAACAGTCGTTATTCTAGTGTAAAATATGTGTGCTGAAACAATCATTAGACAGTAACAGATATAGATGATTAGAAGCACTAGGAAAGTCTTCAATCAATCTTTATTCTGATCAATTAAGATCATAAAAGACAATTTACATAAAAAGCACTCATCCCCACCATAAAATTGTTTACAAACATTAAAAAAAAAAAGAGCGAGTTGGTGCAATCAATATTCAGTCATCCTATAAATTATAAAGATTTTTAAAAAAACACAGTATATTTTTCTTTTTTTTTAAATTACTAAAACTTTAAAAAACTCATTATTAACAAGAATGAATAAAAAACAGGTTTTGACACAATCGATATTTCTAAACATAAAACTAAAACTAGCGTTGGGATCCACAACCATAGGACGGACAAGGGGTCAAATGCCTGGTTTGCCCAATGTACCATAATACTAAGGCTAAAATATGGATGATGGGCAACGTTCCACCTTTTGACCATACGGCCGTCTAATTCAAGCATGTAGTCTTGAATATTCTATGCTACCTGGGTCGTTATTCTTTCTCTAATTGCCCACGCCCAACTCAAAAATTTGGTGACTGCTATTACACATGGTACATTAGTGTCCGTCAACAGTATTCTCATAGCAGTAACACCACTCCTCACACCAATGTTCTTACAAAATGGACGTAGCCATTTTTTCCGTGGAGCCTGATAAGCCGGGCAGACAAAAAAAATATGCGAATATGTTTCCTCATACTCAGGGCACGACTTACACATACTATCATTTCCATTATGCCATTTATGTGTGAATGCATTAATTGGTAGTGATCCAACTCGAAGTTGGAAGAAAAGACGTCTGTCCCTGGATTTTGTAATAACGTCCCAGTAATGTTCATATTTTGGACAGGACTTGAACTCCACCCGTCAACGTAGTTGGCGCTATGGTCAGGATGTTATTATTTGCCACCATAGACCAGTAGAGCCTTTTCAGCTCTTTTTTCGGGGGGAATTGCTGCCTCTCGGGCTCCTCCCACAAGTGGCGCAAGCCCATACTAACCAATATGATTTTTACATTTTGCAACCACTTAATCTTACAAGAGGTATCCATGCCCCATACGTCTTTTAGAGCAGCTGCATACTGTTCCAACTCGGGAGTGGTCCACAGTCTTCGCCAGTACGCAATAGGGCGGAATATGGCCAACTCATCCAATCTATTAAGACCTAGGTCAAGATAGACTGGCTTTAATGGGGTGCTCTGTGGTAAGCCTACGATGCTTCTGACAAACTTATTCTGCGCTAAGGTCAGTGATTTTAAATCACAGAAACCCCATAATTCTGCACCATATATTACCGATGGTATAACTTTCGTGTTATAGATTTTAAGCAGGGGGTACATGGGTTGGGTATGTGAGGTCTTGAACTCCTTCAGTAGAGCACCACCTAGATGGCTATGCTTTAGGCCCAAAGTGTCTATCTGGGCGGACCAATTCAGTTTGTTACCCAACGTGATCCCCAGATAGATAAAAACATCTGTTTGGCCCAGAAGTTCGCCATTCAGGGACACCCTATCCTTGATTACTCTATGTTTATGGAGGACCATAAATTTCGTTTTGTCTGCATTAATCACCAACCCTCGATCGTAACAGAACCCCTCAAATCTCGTTAGTGCCCTCTGCAGTCCACCTTGTGTCTTAGAAATAATTAAGGTGTCATCCGCAAACATGAGTAGGGGGATTTTGACACCTGCAAGGGACGGAGCGTCGGTCGGGAAATTTGAAAAATAATCTATAACCCCATTGATAAACAATGAAAATAGCGTTGGTGCCAGAACACACCCTTGGCGCACCCCTCTAGTTACTGGAAATGGGTTAGTTTTGTGACCCTGGGTGTCCCAACGCACCTGGGCGTAGTTTCCAGCATGCAGGCACTCCACCACAGATAACAATTCTGCAGGCATACCCAAATCCTTACACACCCTCCACAATTTACTACGGCAAACCAGGTCAAAGGCGGATTTCAAGTCTATAAAGGCTGCGTAGATGGTACCACCAGCCAGCACAACAACACGCCAGTAAATCAAAACAAACCGAAAAACCTGGTCTATCGTGCTCACATTTGTACGGAAACCTGCTTGTAAAGGGGTTAATATATCCTGGTCAACGGTCCACTCTAGTATCCTATTTAATACCATTCTGCCCATAATCTTTTGAATGGCATCTATGAGGCTAATGGGTCTGTAATTACCTGGGCAAGAGCGATCACCCTTTTTAAATATTGGCAGAATCTCTGCGCCCTTCCATGTATCTGGTATGGCCGCTCCATTGGCTATAGCATTCACTAACAAGAGTATATACTCTTGCCAAATACCCCTGTCACTCTGAAACAGGTCGGCCGGGATACCATCAATACCCGGTGTTCTACCCTTAGCTACTGACCCCAACGCTGTTTTGACTTCTTCTATTTTGAAGTTCAGTGCCATAACAGGAGATGAGAGTGCACTTACAAACTCACTTTCACACCCTTCTTGTGAAGCAAATTGTGCTGCAAAATGAGATACCCACATCTCCGGAGCTACATGGTTGGGGGGCGCAGGGGGTTGCCCTCTTTTCCCCCATTTTACCTGCTGCCAAAAAGACTGGGAGTCCCTTTCCTTACTAGCCTCGTAGAGATCTATCCACCACTAGGAAAGTATAAGGGTGGTAGAGTTCTACCATTTTGCTATAATCATGAATACAGGTAAGTACATAAAATGCATGATAATAAAATGCGTACTCCAACGATGCTACCCTATCTAGATGTACCTGAGTGTACCTAGCATGTATGTAGGTGTTAAGCCAAGAATCCCTTTTGGATAAAGTCAACCCCCATTACCTTTTTTTTTTTTTTTTACGGAGTTTTATATATCGCGAACTTGACCCGAAGGTATCGGGTATCAGAGCGCTTTACATAGCACCAGTTGCGTTACATGAGAACACATTCATTTTTGTTAGGCATAGGGAGATATAGGGGCATATTTACAAGCCCCTTGCGCCACTTTTGCGCCGCCGTTGCGTCACGCAAGTGACGCAGCGGCGACGCAAACCATGCGCCGCGTTGCGCTATATTTACAACGTGACGCATTTAGGGAGATGCATCACGTAGTAAACCCTGCGCCACATGAAACCTGCGTCAGGTTTCATGTGGGCGTACTGGCGCAGGGTGGGGCGTTCCGGCGCAGGTACGCCTCGGAAAAGTGACGTAGTGAAATCTACAAGATTTCACGCAGTCACTTTTCGGCGCTGGATGCGCCAAATCCTTACGCCTGCTTCAAGCAGTCGTAAGGATTGACGCACCATGTTAGGGATAGGGAAGGCTGGGACAGTGCTGGAGCTGCGTCGCGCTTGCGACACGACTTCAGCACTGCGCCAACCTTCCGCCGGCAGGATGCGTCACGCATCTGCTTATCCCTGCGCCACGATGCGCCGCATTGTAAATGCGGCGCATCGGACGTGGCGCAAGGGTAAACTTGCGTGATGCATTTTCCTGGCGCATCCCTGCTGATATGCAGGGATGCGCCAGAGAACGTAAATATGCCCCTAAGTGTTTTGCCAAGAATCACAGGATGTTCAGCATCATTGCCAAGACTCGAACCCGGTTCCCCAGATTCGAGGTGGACCGCCCTAGCCGTTAGGCCAACTCCTCTCCCCTAAAGTCCCCTACAGTTTCTACCTGAAGTGAGAAACTGTGGGACCCTGTCCTGGTTTCGGGTTGGACGGACCGCAAGGGATGTCAGACCACTGCGAGCTGGAGTATTTGCATGCAGGGGACTTCAGCGTCTCACATCAGTGTGTCGGCATGGAAGTCCTGATCTCCTCTCTCTATCTCAGCAAGATGTGATGTTTATATACCCGAAGGTATCCCCAGGGGTTCTACCTTGCTGTGCCACTGTCGGACTTAGGATGACGTCGGGAATGAACCTTGTACATAGTTATTATACAGGAGCTGAGTTTCCAAGAATCCACGGATCCTCATGCATAATGTATGAGGCTATTTGTTCAGGGAAAACCCCCACCTTCTGTGTGCAGTACTGTAACTAGGTAAAGGGTCAGTCATAGCAGCCCGTTATGTATGTAATGTAGGGATGAATATATGTGAAAGGTTGGGATGTTACCCAAGCCTATATTGGGGTACCTATATGGAATATAACAGCACCCTTTCACGCTATGGTTAGCGTGAAAGGGGCGTGCAGTGGGTGTTGTGGTGGGCGTTCCACGGCAACACCCATTGTAGTTGACGCTGCCTCCTATGTACAAGGGTGGCGTACATAGGAGACAGCGCAAAAAATTAAGATCAGGAAAACCCTGGTCTTAAGTTGGTGAAACGAGGAGCAATGCATTATTCATCCTCATTTTAGCTTTTTCCATGTGTGCTGCCTTGTGCACCACACATGGAAAAAGCAAATGCCATGGTTTGTTTATGTACTGGAAGGTGTCCCTTCCTGTACATAAACAAACCTTTAAAAGCAGATTCTGTCACTTTCATGTGTGCTGCATGAAGCAGCACACATGAAAGTGACAGAATTGCATTTTATGGTTTGTTATGTGCAGGAAGGGACACCTTCCAACACATAAACAATCCTCCCCTGCACGCAGACACACTTGCACTCTGGTGCAAGGGTGCCTGCTTTGGCACTAAGTTGCTAAACTTAGCACCATCGCAGGGGGACACGCAAGGCTGCAGCATATCCTTGTAAATATGGTGCAGCCTTGCGTTTCTGAAGTGGCGGAGCATGTTGTTAAGCCAAGGAGGCTAGCGACATGCTCCGCCACTTCCTTGTACATATCCCCCACAGTGTTGTGACTCATCTAACTCTGTTGCTACACCAATTGAGACATGTCAATTATGTTCTCATGCATCACATGATGCTGATGTGCAATACACCTGACCTGATGCATCATCATCACACACGAGCTGATTGTTGTGTAATGCACATACACAATGTGTACTACGACATACATGGCCTGTGGCATTGCTTGCATTTGTCGACACAATATCCATAGCTAATGACAACACACTCACCTGTGGCGTGTGGGTCCTTAAATGCATCCACGTCTCCTTGTGTGATCAAGGGTCTGCCTGCTGTTAGAAAAATGTTAAAGGTACAATTATTTTCATTGACATCACGTTTTGCAAAATAACATACATCTTTGATATTTACATGGTAAATTACAGTCATTGAAATAGTCAGGTGTGTTACCACGTTACATACATGTTGAAATCTGCTGAGCTGGTCTTACACACAACACATGTCAGGGTCACACTGGTGCCGTAATGGGCATCCATGCCATATTGATTGACATAACAGACTAAAACCTGTCCCAATTCTACATGGATGTTAAATCTACTCTCACACCTCAATATGTGTGACGTTTGAGGGTCAAATCAGTCATTCAGATTCACACAGGTATGTCAGGTGCTCAGGACTTGTGGTGAGCCATAATATGTATCATGTGTTAATTTGCAGCCACTTGATCATGTGAAGTGTACAAATTTTTCAAGGATCTAGGTGTGGCACAGTATGTCATGACAGGCAAGCTATTTGGCCAAATGGATATTCAAATGATGTGTGCGTCTATCTTATGCACAACATAATTTGTGTCCTAGGCATTCATCCATGTGATACGATGTTGTTCATGTACTTACCACCTTGCATCCTGACGATCAGTCCAAGATGATCCAATAGGTCACCCTCACGTCCCACAAAGTACTGCCAGCGGTGCTTCCACTGCTGGACAGTCCTGTCCACACACAACAGGTCCAGCATCTTTTCACAGATGTGCTCCCATCTCACCTTCCGTACCTTCACATCGCACCCCATGAGGATGCGTCCCCCAGCCTCAACCATCCTGGGCAGGTAAAACTTTACCAGCCAGAGAAAGGCCCCAATGGCCCCCTCTGACATCCTGCCCTCTCTACCCTGCCCTAACATACCCCAATACAATACTTCCCACAGGCAACCCAAAAAAAAATCTCACAGTCAAAACCAAATAAATACTTAACTATACAAAGATACCGCAGAGACGTACACCCGACAAAACAATCAGACAAATGAAATTGACACGTAGGGACAGTGATACAGGACTTGACTAGGACAGTATAGACAGTACACAACACAAAAAACTCTCTCAAACACACCAAGAACAGCAGACACCTTCAAAAACCTCCACAACTCTCAACACACAGTTAATCACTTTGACTTGAAGACGCTAGGACGCTATCCGGACACGGCTCCGTACTTCCGACACGGTTAATACCGATTGAAATAAATTCGTCACTGAGTGTGGATCATCCCCAGGGCTGAACCATACTAACGAACATCATAGGCTCGCTTACAGCTTTTCCTTTTCTTGCATAACCGAGGATATTATCCACCTGCTATCTCTCTTGCCCTGAAGAAGCCCTTGTTTGGGCGAAATGCGTTGGCTGGTCCAATTGATCACAAACCAAGCACATCTGAAAATAAACTAAGGAAAAAGACTCTATGTTGACGACCTTTCTTTTTGTGTTAAATTCTGTAATCTGTTATTCGATTATATTGCCTCTCATCCAATCAGTATATACTCTCAACACACAGTAACAGTGTGGCTGAAAGAGAAAGTGTACTGTACACCTCCATGTGCCAGGAAGCTGAATGACTTAATTTCCTGTCATTTTGCGGCCCGTTTTTTCATTTTGCGGCGATTTTTCACACGCCGAGGGCTGAGCGGGAATATTTCATGTTAATATGTCTATTGTGCGAGTATTTTCCGTACCGGAAATGGAAAAAATTGCCGCTAAGGGGTAATAGCGTTTATTTTTTGACCGCTAATGCACACATGAACAATATATGTTACATTTCATGCATTTAGTGTGTGATAACAGTACATTATGTATTAGTGATGTGATCTGTGTCTTGTCATCTTGTGGGTTGTATCTGTTCTGTACATACGTTAGTGGTCCAGAGTCATTATGAGGCACTATTTCATCACATTGGTGTAGTTTCCGGACTGGACATGTGTGTACGTAGATCCCTTGCCCGGGTGTCACACATTACCGTTGGCATTGGTGGTATGTGTCACTGCATGTGAGCCTCTGACATCACACATTGCTGTGATGTTTGTGCTAGTCAGATGGTCTTGCTACACATATGTACTGGAACAACAGGCAGTCTCTACTTGTCTATGAAATTGGCAGATCCGCATGCTATGAACAGATATGGCTGAACATTCACATTGGAGTGTATGAATATCTGTGGACACAAAGGGGGACATTGATAACAGTCTGTGGTACGACACTCATGGATTCCTTTTTACTAGATATGTGTATGGTTTTCCTGCATTGCTGGCCATTACATGGTATCTGCACAGTGTGGACCGGCCATCTCCATTAACAACATTAACCTGAAATGCTAGTCCAAACATTACATGTTGTGGACTTGTTCTTGTGCACACAACGTCACATGATTAGACATGCATGTCAGCAATAAGCGGATGTTATCCTGTATGTTCCAATATGTATTGGGGGCACTGTTGACATTGTAAGTTAGTTTTGGTGTTGTCTCTACACATGTCAATAGTACCCAATGGACTACAAAATCCTACAGACACAGATCAGATTATGCATACTTAGATGTGTGTAACAGATGACATGAGGTAGCTGCATCCCCAGATGCATGCATAGCTCTACATGACACACTGAGCCATGAGGAAGCATGTTGCAGACCCAGCTGCACATGTGTACATGTCATTGTTACTTTGTAATGTCATGGATGCACTTTGCATGTCACAGTCCTTGCAAAAGCTAAAGTGCCAATGCCTGTTAGCACTTGCTGTCCACATGTCCTGGGGATCATGCTGTGCCTTTGTATGAGACCCTGGTGTACGGACACAGATGCTGCTGACTTACAGCAGAGTGACAGAGATGACATTGCCTGCATTGTACGTGGTCTGGTGGTCACATTCCCTTAGAGTTATTGCATGTACAATGAACATTACCTGATGTCAAGTCTTGTCATGACCTTGTTTTGACTACGCTCACATGTGAAGTATGCATGTTGCAACTTGTTGTGTTCATAATTGAGTGATGGCTCTGGTTGTGTACAAAGGTTACTGTACATTGCAGTACACACACCATGAGTACAATGATGTTGCAGGGTAGACATCCAATCTCTTTGAATGTGCTCTTAACGTATGTAAGCAAGAGTATGTTGTGCAGACCATCACTGTCGAGGAGGAGGGACTTCGGCTCGGCTGGACTTGTGATGCCGGGGACATGTGATGAGGCAAATTAGAGTGTCTCCTCCCATCCCCTGCATCAGTTATTTGAATTGCATGGTTTGCATTCCATGCTGTACCCTGTATTTGATTGTCTGTGCTCACAAAGGGTTCTGCTTGTTCAGTCAGTGAGTCAGAGAGAGTGTTGTATATTGACACCTGCTGTAGTATTGAGTTGCTAGTAATGGTTGTGAGTGAGTGATAGGAGGGCCAGAGGTTGTATCAGCAGGTCATCCATGGAAAAGCCTGCTTTTGCCTGACATTTTTGAATGGACAACATTGTCCATGTGATCTGCTTGCAGATGTTGCCATTCAGGGGACAGATATATGTTGCATCCTATCATCAACACATGTTGGTGCTCACTTTGTTATGTGTCATATTCACATGGGTGATTGATGTTGGATCCACTGCTATACGTGATAGGTGTGTTGCACATATTATGAGTTTACTTTCACTTGACAGATATGTGTACTTGTGAAATTATGAAACTGGCATACAGGACTTTGGTGTGGTGCTATTTTATTGTACTGAGTTACAATGTTTAAATATTTTGGATGTATATACATGTAATGGAATATTTTGTCCGGTGACTAGGCAAAGAAATGTAAGATAATTTGATCTCTTCTTGCTGTTCTAGCAGTAGAGGCTGGTGTGTGTCTCGCATCTGCCTCTTCATCCTGGCCATCAGATGAGTTGTCTTGATCCTCCTGCTCTTCATCCAAAGGCGTGTTTGTGCGTACACAGATATTTTGCTGTATGCAACAGGCCATTATGATCTTGCACACGAGTTCAGGACTGTACAGGAGTCAGCCGCCCGAAACATCAAGGGACCAGAACCTGGCTTTGAGGACTCTAAATGTCCGTTCAACTATGGCCCTTGTGCGTCCCAGTGCAATGTTGTATTCTCTCTGGGCCTGTGTGTGTGTCATTCTGAGGGGCATCATCAGTCATGGCGTGAGGGCATATCCTTGATCACCTGAGACAGATTGAAGAGATATGTGGCCATTAGTACATGTGCCTGCTGTATTTACGGAGTGCCTTCTCAGGTGTGTGTGCATTGTGCAAGTTTGTACTTTCTGGTGTGACAGGTTGATTTTGCTACACTTTTCCAGCATCATTGAAGTTGACTTGCCTATACTTAAGAGACTACACATCACCATGTTGTCATTGTCCGTGTCCTGTGTATTGACTCCATGTTGTGACTGTCATGATGTATGGGCCATTGTAAATGAACATGGGTGGTTATTTACAGGCACATTGTACATACCTGAGGTCTACTGTGCATATGTTGTTGAGGGTGCACCATTGGCACATGCGCCATGTTAGGCATCAACCTTGAGTTTTGGATGACTACAATGTTGGGACATCATCAGGGTACCTCATTGTTAGTCATTATGCTGAGGGTGACTGGGAGTCTACATCTTGTCTGCTTAACATTTGAATCATTGGGTTCTTTTTACATCAACCTTGCCAATAATGTGGGACAGAGTGTAGTTGACAGTGACACTGCTACATGGTGCACTTGACTTACTGGGACAATTATGGACAACATACATTTGCCTTGATGTTCTTGGGCATGGTTTGACTTGGACTCTGCATGTATGCATGTTGTGGTACAACCTGTCAATGTACACATGTGTGTGTCTGTTCAAAGACAACACATATTCTGGAATTGGATTTTGGCCATCAGATTGCTACACCTCGCCAGGGGAGACATGTGTGTGTACGACATGTGTTGAGGATGTGATTTGGATAGTGTGTATGCTCTTGCTATGCATGCTCCATTCAGCTACAACACAGACTGATGTACAAAAAACACTTTTGATTATTTTGTGGTCAGTTGGTGCTCCCTTAATTCGGCACTACTTGCAGTGCCATGATGCATGTACACACACTACATGGGGCATGGCTGACTGTGTTTTTGCACGTCAGCAAATTGTGCACTTTCACAAGTGAGGGCAGGGTCATCTGTCATCTATTTGTACATCTGGTGCATGTTGTTGTATTCAACATGTATGTGGCACAGCAGTGTCATATGTTTTGTATCATGTACTGCATTGGATGATTGAAATTTGTGTCTGATGTGTTCTGCAAAGTCTATGATTCCAGCATGCCATGGTGGTTTGTGTGATATTTTCATGGCTCTTCCCTTGTTGGGCTGGGTACCACATTTGTTGATTGATTTGCAGTGTTTGGTTGTGTGCATTGTTTGGACCTGTTCGTATTACATTTGCTACCTGTGCATTGTATCAAATTTGAGCTACATGCTTATGTACTTGAGGTGTATGGTGTGTTCAGTTTATACTTACCAAAAGGCAGTCCATTTCCATAAGTGCCATTCTCAAACCTCTGGTTGATGACCGATTGGCGAAATATATATGAGTCATGCACACTCCCAGGGAACTTGGCAACGACATTGATGAACAGGCCCAGGTGGTCCACAATTGCCTGAACGTTGATGGAGTGTGTGTGCTTCCTGTTCCGGTATATGTGTGTAGTGTTCACAGGAGGCACAAGTAGGGCATGGGTGCAGTCAATGGCCCACAACACATGCGGAAAACCAGCAATGTCATAGAAGCCTTGTTTGTTCTCCAGTTGTTCCTGTGCAGTGTTGGGGAAGTGTAGATGCTGTGGCGTCAGGCTGATAATGGCATCCAAAACTTTGGATAGGAACCTGGAAAAGGATGACTGTGAGACTCCACCCACTCTGGCAGTGGTTGGTTGGAAGGTACCAGAGGCCAACATGTGCAACACTGCAAGTAGCTTTGTCTGCGGAGGGATGATTGTGCCGCGCTGGTATCTTGCCTGCAGCATTGGTGCTATCTGTGTGAGTATCGCTAAGATGGAGTTCCTCTTGAGCCTGTAGTGTGCTATCCCGTCCTCTGGCCGGAGGTCTATCAGGGTGATGCGTTGGCGGTAGACCCGCTCTCTTCTTTGGCGCTGCCTCCGTGGTCGTCCTGGTGGTGGTGGCAGTAGTGGTTGTGGTCTTCTTGGGGCTCCAAGCTGCAGGAGTAGTACCTCCATGTCATCATTTGGTGTGCATTTGGAGCTGAAACTCCTCAATGAGGCAATAATTTGGAACCCAAGTTACTGCAGTAACCACACAAAATTCTGACACGGATCAGTTTACAGCTCAGCAATGAAGCTCAATACCAATTCTCCAAAAGGCGCCTCTCCAATCCACTGTTCAAAAAAGCAACCTAGTTGAACAATAAATTCCTTTAGAGATGCCAATATCTGAGAATGAATCCCAAATAGTGAGATGCCTTTTTCTTAAGTTCATATCAGGAGTGGCAGTACCTTATTTATTGAATTTACCATCTTTTTAGGTTTTGTGTTGTAACATGTATGAACACCACATCATCATCAAATCACCTTCCCCTTAACAATCCTTTTTTCAGTGTAGTTAACACACACACACACACACATATGTATGTGTATATAATATTTGCATAGATATATTTATATATTCACTGACAAAACAAAGGTTATAAAGGTTAGAATGATGTTATACTTATGTATCAAAAAGAGAAAAGAACTAATATTTAAAAAACGAAAACCACTGAAATTTGCCAGTTATAGTTTAGTGAACTATTTATGACTTGCATCCCGTCCTGAGCTGCTTATGACTTCCCATATTACATCACTTATGACATATCAAATTGTTCAGTGTTGAGCAACTTCCGGTACCTGAATACGAGCAGACTGCTGTTACTCCCGCCGCTGCTGCCGCTGCTGTTCACGGTCCACGGCTCGCGGCTTGGCTGCCTGCTGTCAGCTGTTCTGCCCTGTGGCTGGGGCCTCTCATTATCCCAGACTGCCTGCCTGCCGCCCAGAGTGCCGGAGTGCCTGCCGCTGCTATTCACGGTCCGCGGTCCGCGGCTGCTGCTGTGTTGCTCCGTTGCACGGTGGCTGGACTGCTCATTAGCCCAGAGTGCTCGCCGCCGCCGCGGTCCACGGCTTTGCTGTTGACTGTTTCCTGGCTGTTTGCTGTTTGCTGGCTGCTCCGGGCTCCGTGCTTGTTCCGCTTGCCCGAGGCAGGACTGTTGGATTGCCGGACTGCTCTATATCCCAGTGTGCTGTGCTGACAGAGTCCAGCTTGTTCCACCGAAGATCCGCCACCCAAGAGCTAAGACCTGCGCCCCCGGCTGCCCCCCTACCGCCTCCCTACCTGGTGCCTCGTGCCTGGTGCCTGGTGCTTCTGCTTTTTGCCTGCCTTTTGCCTGCTCTGGTCTGGTCCAGCCCGGTCCAGCTCCAGTCCAGCTCCAGTCCGGATCTTATTGGTACATTGATACCGGACCCCTGCAGCCCGCCGTGTGCCGGTGACGAAGGAGAATTGGGGGAGCCACGAAGTCTGTAGAGGCCGCTGAAGACGCTGAGCAGACCCTGGGGCTTTTCTGCACTCTTCTGATTATTGTCCCAGTGCATTCTGGGACTTGTAGTTTTGTAGTTCCCCACAGAGGTACATTGGACTCCCCTGCCTGCCTTGTTAAGGGAGTCTCACCGTCAGGACGAGGAGGAGCCCCACGCAGGCAGCGGTCGTGTAATCTGAACGCTGCAGAGCAGAGCAGAGTGAAGCGGAGTGGTGCTTTCTGGATTCCTGGATCTGTGGGAGAAAGCCTAGAGTCACTTTCTGCCCTGTGACCCTCTTCTGTATGCCTCATGTTTGGTCAAAGTGCAGCATGTCTCTAGAGCAGTAGTGGATACAGGTGTCCACCGTGTCCAGGCATCTGGTCTGTTGTTCCTTGTGCAGTTGAGACGCAAACGCTTCGAGTATTCTCTAAAGGCTCTCTAGACTTTGTTTATTCTGGCCACCCAGTTGGGGGTTGCTAGTTAAGTAGCACTAAGTAGTGCCTGGTGCACGGTATAGCATAAGCAGCGCACCGGTGCATCGACACTCAGGCGCATCGAGCCTTGGGAGTTATTCCTGAACAAAGCTATGACTGCAAAAAAATTACGCTCTGGTAGATTAGTGCATACAAGAGCTTGCACAAAAACCAGAGCTACCCTTTAAGGAACAACTCTCTGCAAATAAACTCTTTGAAGTGTTTCAATACCATCCCTTCCTTTTTTCCTAAAAAAGAAATAAGTTCTAAATCTGTAGGGATGTCGGAGTTTCTCCAAAAAGAATATGTTGATCAAGTAGAGATCAATTCAAGTCCTGGAAACCCATTCCCAGTAGTACCTTCACCAGTAGTACCCTCCATTTCACCGTCTATAATCAGGGGATCACGGCCTTCTGATCTTCAATATTCAGAATCTGGGGTGGCTGACTCTTTGCTGGCAAATCTAACTATCTACCCTTTTGTGAATGGGGTCTCTGAACCGGAAGGAGTTCCGCAATCAGTATCAAAAGCGGGAGAATATATAATGGAAGATTTCACTTTACCTGATATAAATTTAGATCAGCCTCTAAAAATGTTCCACGCTCACAACCAAGAATCATCCAGGGTTTTTACTCCTGCCACCCTACCGTCCCCTACGGATCATCCTGTGAAACTGCAACTGTTCAGCAGTACACCTAGCGGAACAAGCTTATTAGACTCACGGGGTTCAATTACTCCTGATCTCTCCCGAGATTTTCTTCCTTCAATTCATAATCTAGAATCACAAAGGCCGATGTCGGAGTCATTGCTTTGTCTAGAAAGAGTGTTGGTTTCCATCTTAGCCCTAATGGAGAAATCAGTAGATAACTCCGATTTTATTTTGGACTCCGTTTTAGCCCTGACAAAGCATATTGCCTCTGAACATAATCTATTGTCAGGAAAAGTTTGTGTATTTCCCCCTAGTATACCTAACCCAGAGAAAGGATCTTCCATTCCCCTTCATTTGAAGGTAGACTCTGACAAGTCTCACTCTACCCAAACAGACCCTTTTCCACATGTTAAAGGGCGGGACTTTGGCACTCAGGCTGGCAAGCCTTTTTCTAGTAGAAATATCAATACCAAAACAAAAGAAAACTGTGATATTTTTGATAAGTCACTTTCTTCTTCTTTACTGCAGCTTTTCGACTCCGAACCCTTAGCTACAGTTGCCGCATCTTCGTTCCGCCCGCAAACTATGACGGAAAATACAAATACAAATATAATTAAAAAGGTCTTCCCTATCTTTGTAAAATCTGGCATTAATTCCTCAAAGCAGCCTATAGAAGAGGATATTAAAGTTGGATGCTCTCTGAGTAAGGAAAAAGTTCTTATGAACAAAAGTAGCAACATACGTAAGACAAAAAAGAAGGAAAAAAGGGAAAAACATCGAAGGATAAACAAAAAAAGGTCAAAACAGTTACGCTTCGACCCTAAACCTATCCATATTATATCTCCAAAGCTGGATTTAAATGTTCCGAAGATGGAAGATGGACAAGAAGAATACAATCCATTGGGTTCTTGTTCTCCCTCTTTGAACTTATGTGTTCCTTTTAAATCGACCAAAGATGTAGTACCACTAGATACAAATGTTTCTCCGATGGTTCAGAGTACACTGAACCCTAATGCTTCTTTGTTTGCTTCCTCTCTAGGTACCAATGTCATTTATAGCTCCAATAATACCATCCCTGAGGTATCTAGCTCTGATAATAACTTCCAGCCTGCCCCTTACAGCTTGGATTTCTCGTTTATTTTTTACTATGAATTATATATGAACAGGTCTTTTTTGTTGGGTTGTTTTGCTGAAATTGTGGGCCTGCGGATGATTGAAAGTAATGACTTAGCTCTGGTGGGGGTACAAAAATATGATAATCTCAGGGGTGCAAAAGCTACATTTTCATCCAAAGCAATCTCCCACCTGATTTTGGCACACACGATAAACTACGCTGCTGCGGCATTGATGTTTTAATTCCCGAGGTGGAGCTATCTTTAAAAAAGTGTCCCAAATCAAGCTGCCTAATATTGATGTAGAATCCTCCGGACGAGGTACACCATTTCCGGAGAAAGAAAGTACTTTGCTGGTCTTTCTTGGTAAAAATGGTAGGAGGGTTTCGCTCCATACCGAAAAAATATTCAATATGTGCTTCCCGCAGAGGAGGAAGATAAGAAATGGAGTTGGGTTGCAGGTGCTCTTAATTCAAATAGACCTTTAGGCCTAAGATGCGGGAATTATTCCTAGCAAGGATATTAATGTGATATCTTGGAATGCAGCCGGCCTTAGCACAAATAAAAACAAACTTATATTCTTGAAAGAGCAGAATCCCGATATAATTTGTCTCCAAGAGACTTGAATAACTAAGAACTGGTCCACCAAAGATTATATTGTGCTAAGCCGGCCGGCCTCCATGTAAATAGAGGTCATGCTAAAGGAGGTATTGCAATCTTGTTAAGTACAAGTCTCAGTTGGTCCTATAAAGAATTTTCTCACGCCTCTAACCTAATTCAGGCGGTTAAGTTGGATCATAAGGTCGGCCAGCTTCTATTGGACTCGTTGTTGACAATAAACGTATATTTACCTCCCGACGCATCCTCTTCACACCTATTAAAAGATCTTTTCTCCTTTATTTCCTCCATCCTGGAATCTGAAGACTGTAGGTACACAATATTAGTGGGAGATCTGAACTCTAAAGTCTCATCGCATAGTCTTAAGGTATTTTCTAACACTGAAAAAAATGAAGCCCTAAATATTCCCACTGCTCAATTCCCGAACAATAGCAGGACAGATAAAAGAGGAGTTTTACTTCTAGAAGGTCTGAGAAGCTTAGATCTTATAATTGCTAACGGGAGGTTGGGGAAAGATATTCCAGCAAACTATACCCATAAGGCTCCTACTGGGAGATCAATTCTGGATTATCTAATTGTCTCTGCAGATTTTTTTCACAAACTTACAAATATGGAAGTCTTGGGAAATGTTTTTAGTGATCACATGCTGATTTGCTTTAAAATCGACTTCATTTGTGATAAGGTAGGCTTCTGGAATTTTAAAGGTGCTACTGTAGGGTTTAATGTAACAAATGGTAGAAGCCACTGGAACACTCAAGCGACCTCTAAACTAAAAGCGCACTTATCAACACTAATAAGAGATCAGCTGTTCTTAGAATCAGTTGAATGTGACTGTACTCAACCTGATTTACTTGATGTCTTTTCCCATAACATTGGCCTCTTGGCTAAATCTGGTAAATCAACTCATGTCCCTGTGCAACGGAGACCATATTTTAACCCATTGCTCACTCTAAATAGGGAAATAAATAAACTAGTGAGGGCCCAGTTCCTGTATTTTTCGCATGAGCGAAGCAATTTAATAAACCTGCTAAAGAGGAAAAGACAGAGGAAAAAACGCTCCCTAAGGCAAATAAAGGAAGATGGTGCATGGACACAACTAAAAGAGGCAGCTTAAAAAATAATTCAAAAAGGTACTGGGAAATAATCACCGACTGCTGCGGCACTAGGGTGAAATCTCTCCCAAAACCCATAAAAGAAGAGGATTGGAAACTTTATTTGCTGGAATTGTACTCTGTGAATTTCGATTCCTGCAGATCTGATATTGTGGCATTGGATCAGCCTTTAATTTCAGTACCTAACTATGTCCATTCTATCGATGAAGTGGTCGGGGCTATTAAAAAAATGAGATCCTCAGGAGCAATGGGCCCTGATGAAATTCCCATGACGCTAATCAAAAAGGAGCCTCTCTTGTGGGCTACCTATTTAGCTCCATTATTTAATTTTTGCTACTCTAATGGGAAAATCCCACCATCTTGGTCAGGAAGTATTTTAATTCCTCTATACAAAAAGGACCTTAGATCGCATCCAGGTAATTATCGGCAAATAGCCTTACTGGATGCGACAGGGAAAATATTTGCACGTAGAATCCTCGATCACCTTACGGAATGGGTGGTAGAGAAGAAAGTTCTCCCCATTGAGCAAGCAGGCTTTAGGAAAAATCACTCTACGCTAGATAATATTTTTATGTTGAAACTAATAGAGGAAAAATACACAAACTACCGTAATTCAAATGTATTTATGGCTTTTATTGACTTCTCCACAGCCTTCGATAAGGTAGATCGACCTCTATTATGGAGAAAACTGCAAAAAATGGGTTTGCCTTCCCCCCTGCTATCCTTGATCATAGCACTCCACTTGCAAACTTGGTGCAAGATATTAATGGGTGGAAATCAAGGATTATCAAAAGTAATCCCTACTGAAAATGGACTCAAACAGGGTTGCTTATTAGCACCGCTGCTATTCTCCCTATATATAGCTGATTTACCCGATTGTTTTGCTCAAGCTGATGGAGATGCCCCGAAGATAAGTACCCGCCCTTTTGCATGTCTACTTTATGCAGATGACATAGTAGTAATGGACTTAACCCCTATTGGGTTGAATAGAAAGTTGGCTTCCCTACAAAAATATACTGTGGGCCACTTTTTGAAAATAAACGTATCCAAAAGTAAAATTTTAATTTTGAAAAGTACTAAAAGTAGAAAATCATATAATTTTAATTGGTAAATCGGTCCTGAAAGGCTGGAGCTGGTAGATTCATACCTTTATTTAGGGAAATTTTTAACAAGCAGCTCGAAAAATAAACCTCACATTTCACACTGTACTAGTAAAGCTACATCGCACGCCAATGGTTTGCGCATTTTTACAGCGCTATGGGTAGAAGACTTTTTTTTTTTTTTTACACTTATTGACGGTTTTTAAGGCAAAAATCCCTCCAACCCTGCTTTATGCGATTGAATCAATCCCTGTTAAGGACTGGAGTTTTTTGGATACGGTTGAAGGTCAGATACTACGTAAAATATGTAATTTTAACACGTTAGTTCCAACGGCAGCAATTAGATTGGAATTTGGTTTGATAAGCTCCTATACTCAAGGCTTATCCAGGGTTTTATGTTGGGGTTATCAGCTAAAACATAGCGAGCCAGATTCACTAAGAGGTGCTCTATGCCATGAAATCTTTGATGCTAAGGCAGGTAACTACTCCTTTTACCGTGACTTCTCATTGGCACTAAAAGCCTTTAGTATACAAGAAGAACTAGTGCTCACCCTTCCATCATTAGGATTTAAGTCACTCCTGAAAACTCTGAGTGGCAAAATTAGTTTCGATAGAGACATTCAATTCTGCAACTCTAAAGAAAGATTAAAACTAATAATTAGGACAAACTCACCGAGAATTGCACAAAAATATTTATTTTGGAATTTAGAACACGGTATTCGACGCTTGCTTATTTTAGGTCGTATGAATCTCCTGCCTTTAAATGACCTTACAGCAAACTGGTCTCAGAATCCGAATAATGGGAAAATTTGTAATTTGTGATGCTGAGTACCCAGACTCTGGACCATGTTTTGTTTGTATGTCCTGCATTGGCATTGAGCTGTTATCGCTGGCTTCGCCCGATGTTTCTACAAAACTCTGTTAAAAATGTAGCATCAGCCCGAGATTATCTCTTTTGTCCTAAAAACGAAGCAGTGTGTGTAAAACTATTTAATTTTTTTAAGGAATTCATGTATATTTTTTAAACTTGTACCGGTGTTCTTACAAGATTGTGTAAAAAATGTAGTATCAACCCGAGACTATCACTTTTGAACAAAAATGAAGCAGTGTGACTAAAACCTTTTAATTTTTTTGGGAGTTTATGTACATATTTTAATTCTTCCTTTTTAGCACACTTTTTAAACGGGCGGCTATCCTCTTAGCTAGCCTCTCCATCTGCAAAGCATCTGTATTCTAGTTTTTATTAATTTGTATTTTGCACATTGAGAGGCAGCTATTAACCGCTCTTTTTTCTTAAATTAGGGTTAGGTTGCGTCTGCTTCCCACTATGTTCGGTTGTTAATTTTAAAAACTTAAATGTAGTGGGATTCAGGAGGTATTTTGCTTATGAGCCGGCTGCTACTGAATTGCCTTTTGCACAGGTCTGGACATGCCCATGTTTTATCTTGCCTCTAATTCTAAATTAATTTTCTAGCTGAAATTGAACTTTTGGACTTTTTAAATGAACTGTCAGCTTTTTAATGTCCTATGTACATCTTAGGAGTTGTAATGTGGAAAATCTTAAGTACTGTATGATCTGGGCTCTCTGACAATATTGTTTGTTTCTATTTACAAGAAATTTAGCTAATCTAAGGCAGGCTTTTGATAATTTTATGATGGTTAGTGGATTGTGCTTGTTATGTGTTTCTCTTTTATTTGAAATAATATGTATGCATTTTATGTGGACCTCCTAGGAGTTCCAAATCTTTAATAAATATATTGAATATTGACATATCAAATTACTACATTGAGGACATCACTTATGAAATCATACAATGAATGTGACTGTGTACTATGGGCTTTAGAGACTCGAAGTGATTCAACAATCTACACCTGAGGCCAATTTTCTATCACCACTCAAGTGGTAATGGACATAACCTTTCGCAACATGCAGGACACACAGCATATCTGTCAACTCACTCATATTTAGTAGATGTAATCCTCTTTTTACTTGTATTTAGCTGCCTAAGAAACAAAATGACTCAATTGACATTACTGGGGTCAGCATCTTGGTAAGCCTTGAATACCCTTCCAAAAAGTGTTTGTTCTTTATTAACCTTAATAGGATCAGCCTGTTAAACATCCTATCTGTACAAATATTTTAAGTCAAGAGCTTCACATCCATGCATTAGCCACTGTTAAGGCGCATACTGTCGCTGCACCTGTTGCACCATTGATAGTTACGCCCCTGGAGACATTGTGAAAACTACTCCACACTCTATGTGCATTTTACAACTGTCCTAACAGTTTTGGTGAGTGAAAAGGGAATAACAGTTGAAACGTTTTTGGCATTTTAAGAATTCTTTCAACCCTAACTCTTCATGCTGGTTATATTCAGAAACTATTCCATAAGAAATGGGGGCATTTATCTTCTCTGAAAGGCTGGTCTCTTGACATTGCATTCCAGCGGGGTGTCTTTTTCTTGTCTGAACCAACTTTGTTAGACCATTAAAGAAAACCCTTTGACAGCAAAACAGTCGCTAAAAATGTAGCCGTGCAGCAGAATACGCATTTTGAGGCTTGATTGGTTACTGGTGTGCGACCTGATTGGCAAAATAGCCTTGCTTTCCTTCTTTTATTTCATCCTTTGACTTGCTCCAAGATCAGCAAAATATTGACACATAATGTCTCTATTCTGGTTGTTTGAGTGTCTGTTGAGTTGACAAAGAATCCTACTGATTTGTCTCATATGAAGTAGTGTTCATATAGAACAGGTGTAAAGTATTTCTGGACGTTTTATGTGATGACTTCATATGATTTATTTAGGTGTGGGCAATATGAAAGTAACAAAGATTGGTAAAACCAATAAGTCTGACCCTTTATTAGTGAAAGTGCTTGGTAGGTCATGGGGATTGTATTACTGAATATCGACCTCCCAGAATATTGTTATATAAGAATATTGAGGACAGAATATTGAGGGACAAAATATTGTAAGGTAAGTGAATATAAGGAAGCATAAATTTACTATTCCAAACTCTACATTTACATAGCTTAAAGATATATGTACTGTGAAGGTACATATATATGGAGTGAGGTATAGAAAATCTAGACTTACCTGTCAATGTTTTTTTTTAAATATTTTGCCCTCGATATTCTGTCCTAAGTATATTCCTGGGGTTGAAATTCAGGGTGCACACCAGTTATGGGGAAAGTTGCGTGGGGTCATATGGGGTTGTACGGATGGAGAAGTCAATTAATGTTGGTTCTTATGTGAGTGGGTGAATGTGGGTGATGGTGGATGATGAAGGGATGTGTGATGGGGCAAAATGGAAGGAAGCATTGCTAAGTGAAAAGCAGAGGGAGGATTGGACAATAGCATCCTGCCATCATTATGCCTGGGGCCAATTATCTTACCCATTTTTCTGTCTATGTATCCACTCACGCATTCATCCAACCATGAACTTAGCTATTAATGTATGCAGACTCGCCCAGAACCTCTGCCTCATCCTGTACAGCGAACTCTCCATGAAACATTAGGTCAACGCCTTCTCCTCAGTTTGTTTCCACATCCTCCGCATGCTCTGCAGAGTCTTCAAGTGGCTCCCCATCAGCCGAAGGAAAACGGTGACACAAGCCCTCATCACCTGTCGGCTAGACTACGGCAACACACTCTATACAGGCACCACCATAGAACTCATGAGAAGACTCCAGACGATCCAAAACTCAGCTGCGGGACTGCTCCTCAATCTGCCCGAGAGGACCCACATCACCCAGCACTTGAAAGAACTCCACTGGCTCTCCATCCAGAAAAGGCGCCAATTCAAGCTTCTGATCCACGCCTACAAAGCCCTGCTCGATCAAGGACCTGCCTACATGAACCACCTTCTGAATTTTCATCTACCTCCTAGGAACCTCC
This sequence comes from Calotriton arnoldi, assembly GCA_963921515.1. Lineage (NCBI taxonomy): Eukaryota > Metazoa > Chordata > Amphibia > Caudata > Salamandridae > Calotriton > Calotriton arnoldi. Next base: position 400,411 of record CAWUFW010013949.1, read on the forward strand.
ACTCCGTTCACCTCCCCCTCACACAGATACCATGCATTTGCTGCTGCAGCACTGGAGGACGCTCCTTCTTCCACCTCACCACCAAGTCCTGAAACACCCTTTCCCTCCACCTCCACACCTCACCCTCATTGACTCACTTCAGTAAGGGACCCAAGACCTGGCTCTTCGACTGACACCTGCAGCACAGCGCCTGGATACCCTCTGGGGTGATGAGCAGCGCTCTACAAGTACCGGTTGATTAATTGATTCATCCATTCACCGAATCAGTTATCCTCATATATGGAGTGTGTTAATTGTTTACGCTGAAAGTCATACAATTATCAAGAACAAAAATGTAAAAATAGAGTAGGCAATTAATTTATACAATTACAGCATTAGGCAACTACTTAAAAGTTTAAAAATGTCAACCAAAGAGCAGGTACATATGCCTGTGCCTTGCGACACACCGTGCATATGAATTAAAGGTTGCCATATCAGTCTGGTGGTCTAATGCTAGCGGATATTTACAGTCCATAATCCTATGTAGTTTAAACAAAGGAAGACGTTTTTTTAATTTGCAAGACAGCTGTTTGTGAATGAAAAAGCATAAAGTGGCACTTTGTTTCTAACCCTTTCATGTTGCAATCACACAGACCAGCATTAATCTCATAGGAGCACCATTTTGCAGTGAATAATTTTGCAGGTGAGAACCAAAGTCTGAATTTTAAAATACGGGGATCTCCGGAACTCTTATTTTTTATCTCTAGATAAGGTTCAAAACCTGAAGATGTCTAAACTGCCAAATAATAGGACAGCAAGGAACCCTCTCTGGCATTGCTAGCGATTAACTTGTGCTTCAGCTGCCAGTAGGGGACTTAGTAGCCAGGGCTGTGAACATGTTCTTTTTGATGGGATTATTCCAGAGGCCACAACCTCTGATCATTTCCAGCGTCTTTGCCACATATATAAGCCACTGCCATTCCTGGAGTCTTTCATACCCATGATATCATGCAAAGAGTTTAAATACAGCTTTCAGCGGAAGTTTCAATGTAGGAGTTTAAATACAGGTTTAGGAAGGAATTCACATTAAGTCTAATGCAGAATACCAAGTAGGTTGTATGACAAAGGCAAGCATGGCTGAACCACGTGTGCCTCTACCACGCAGCCCCAACAGCGAATGCATCTAATCAATGCATTCCTTTACCACGTATGCCTTTACCACACAATTTCGTGGAAAAGGCATGTTTGGTAAAGACATGTGTGGTAAAGTTCACACCCCAGCCCCTCCGCCCTAATTCCTAAAATCCTGCCCCCTGCCCTATAATCCGACCCCCCTTGAGCCCTAAAAACAACCAGACCCCCTAAAACCTTAAACTACCTCTGCCCTGAGCCCTAAAAATGTCCCCCTGCCCTGAAAACTGCCCCTTCCCCCTGTCCTGAGCCCTAAAACTCTTCCCCTACCTTAAAACCTACCTACACCCCACCCCTGACCTGAGCCCTAAAACTGCCCCCGCCCTGAAAACTGCCTCTTCCCCCCCTGCCCTGTGCCCTACCTAAAACTCTTACCCTACCTTAAAACCTACCCCAGCCCCCCGCCCTGAGCCCTAAAACAGGACCCCTCCCTTAAACCTTACCCCCTCGGTCCCCCCACCCTGAGCCCTAAAACCGTCCCCATCCCTTAAAACCCCAGCCCAACTTACCTCGCTGTGTCTGCGTCCTTCGTGCAGGTCCTCCCTTCCGGTTCCTCTCCAGCTTAGTAAGCTAAAACGCTGACTGCCTTAAACACGCATATGCGTTTTTCAGGCATATGCGTGGTCAAGGCAAGCGTTGTTTAGCTTGCGGTGAAACAGAACGCATGCTTAAAGTCGTGTTGCAAAGGCTGTTTCCCTGCCAGGTTACAAATAGATCACAATTCCCAAGCCTTTCATGCCTAACTCAAGCCTCAGAGCCATCAAAGGGGTGCCTGGGACTAAATGCAAAAGACTTCTGAGAAAGTGGTTCTCTATCTGTTGGACAGCAGACATTTTGAAAAAACACCACAAATCTGTACTAGCGGTTGCAGCTGCAACTACTTTCATTTAATAAAGTGGCATGATAGCATTCAGTGCTTTGCCATCCATTTTGCGCTTGGTACTGTAAATAGCTCCCTCATTTTAGATCACAATGCTGGCCGTGATGGTTTGTGATCGAACATAATATCTCGGTTATTGAAACATGAAAATCATTCTAAGTGATCACCCATGACTGTAAAGGCTAGTTTCAGCTTGATTCTGGGATTTTATAAGCAGAAACACTGGCTCAATGACATTGATGCTCAACCTCTTACTGCAACAATACACTTCAAAACCCTTCAAAAGGTGATTCATCGCCACCTCAGTTAACAATAGTAACTCTGCTTCGTCTGCAAAAAGGAGAAGCACAGTTTTTTCCTCACCCAACTTGTGTGTATCTAAATTCAGGTCAAGGTGATAGCTGTCAACATTATTTATAAGCACTTTGAATTCTAATGGAGCCAGTGCACAGCCCTGGCAAATCCCGATCTCTATTAGGAATTCATTGGTATAGTCCCCTAGGTTGTCACATCTGACATACTCAGGTTTGGTGATGTAAGCATACTAGCGCCCCCAGTCAGTCAGGTATCCTCTTCTCATTCAATGTGGACTAAGGCAGTCTTTGATAAACTGAGTTCAGTGCCATCCTCAGGTCTACAAAGGTCAGTTACAAAGAGGAATTCTTCAATTTTTCTGATGTTCATTAAATTAGCAGTAACTTCATAGCCTGCTCAGTGGTGTAAAGAAGTGGGCTCTAGGTCCACATACTTGGAAATAAAGGATGTAGACACAGTAGTATGGTTACTGGAACTTGCCCAGGACATGTTGCCCGGCCCCTTTTATTAGCAGAGTCACCTGACCATTGATGCCTGTGAGGGGTGGGTGTAGAGTGTGTGTACAGCACATTCCTGGAACACTAGAGCGTGTCCAGCAGGACACTACATCCCTCCCAAACTTTATTGAAAAAGAGATGAACAGGCAAACCTGTGGGAAAGAACAGACAAAACACAGCACCACTGAGTCTCTTCAGGCCATCCGCTGGGCAGTGAGACTCAGTCTCTTGATCGCATGTCCATGAGGTTTTAGTCCACCTTGGCGATGTCATTCGGATCTGCCTGGTATCACATTGTTGGTGATAGTTCAATGTGGGGTGCACCCGGAACAGTTGTGGAGTCCACTGTGGAGATCCCTTTGAAGGCACTCAGGCTCAATGGACGACAAACTTGCAAAGCCTGAGGATGACACTGATGAATGGGAGTCTTCCTTGAAGGCCATGATCTGTCCCAGTGCCCGCTGGTGGAGCAGCTTCAGACTTCTCTCTCATGCCAAGCCTCCCCTCTCACAGGAATCTCCTTGAGGCCATTACTGCCGGGCTGCCAGAGGACTGTGTGGACTATGCGTGCCGCTCATAGGCCGCACAAAGCCGTTGCTGAGGAATTGCCAACAGGACAACATCCAAGTCGCTCTTTCAGCCGCAAAGGGTGGTTGTCTCAGGGTCTGTGTGTTCCAGCCATCAGGACTCAGGTGCACTGGCCTTCACCAGATAGTCTTTGGGTGACCAGTCTCTGTCCATGACCTAAGTGCTTCCCAGTGCCTGTCATGGAGCTGCTGCAGACTCATCTCTCTTGCTGGGATTTCCTCTCACGCTGGAATTCCCTTGAGGTCTTAGCCCCTGGATTGCTACGGGACTGCATGGATGTTCTATTCTCTTTCATATTATGTCTGTCTCTTTAAATGCTTTTCTTTGCAATGCATTTATGTTTGAAATACCTTGTGTAATCTGTTGCTATGGTACGTGATGTTCCATGTTCCATGCAACAGAAGCTGAAGAGATACCTTCCTGTGCAGTTTAGTGTACTGTGCTGACCTATACTACTTCAAGAATAAATATCCTATTTTTGTATTTTTCATTGCTTTCTTTCTGTGAATTGTAATTTCGGGCCTATCACAGATGAAATGATCAGGGATCAAATCATCGTCCATGTTAAGAGCAAAAAAGTCCAAGAACAATTATGGATTATGGGTGACCCGAACTTGAGAGATGTTATTACAACTGCCAAAGCCATGGAACAAACAGAAAAATGGATGAAGTCGTTAGATAAAGAAGGAAAGGGAAAGGTCGAAGATGTTTGTGCTGTTAAACCTGATTCTTTTCGTAGTGGGACAAGTAGTCAACATCATTTTAAAAAATCTGACAAAGATTTTCATTGCTTTCGATGTGGAAGTGTCAGTCATGGGGCATCTTTTCCTAGATGTCCTGCTTTGGGTAAAGAATGCAAGAAGTGTGGACGACGTGGGCATTTTGCCAGTGTTTGCAAAAGTAGTTATGGAAGGAATGTTAACAAAGGAAAGATTTTCTTTTTGAATGAGGATCAGTACGATGATAGTGTGAGTGAAAATAACAGGGGTATTGTTGTTTCCATTACTGATGAAGAATGCCCGGAGAATGCTGAGTCTTGTTTAAGACCTCCTAAATGTTCTGTACACGTTCTTGGGATTACTTTTGAACTCATGGCTGACTCAGGGTCACCCTGGACTATAATTATTAAGGCATATTTTATTGATGTTTTCAAAGGGATGTTGAGTTTCGAAGACTTGAAAAAGTCTGACATTATTGCCAAAGCTTTTGATGGCACCATTATTGACATGGAGGGTTTTGTTGAGGTTGAAATGACTTTCAAAGGGCGTGTTGCATATGAGAAGTTGTACGTTGCTGTCAAAGGGGTGAATGTGTTAGGCTGGAAGGACCAGTGGAGCTTGGGAATAATCCTTAATCCCAGGAGTTCTGATCCAGTTATGGTGATTTCTGATGGTTTGAAAGAAAGTGAGATGAAAGAAAGTGAGACTATCAGTGAGATCATAGATGCTTTCCCCAAAGTGTTTTCAAAAGGTTTAGGAAAACTCAACAATTTCAGTCATAAAATCAGATTAAAGGTAGGTGCAGTACCTGTCAAACAAAAACTAAGGAACGTACCAATTAATGTGAGGGAAGATCTCAAACTTCTGTTACAGAGCCTTATTGATGATGACATCATTGAAGAGGTAGAGTCGTCCGAATGGGTTTCTCCCATAGTTTTGGCCAGGAAGGCTGACAAAAGTTTGAGACTCTGTGTGGATTTGAGGGCGTTGAATGCCAATTTGGTAGTAGACTGCCATCCCCTGCCTAAGATTAATGAAGTTGTGTGTATGTTGGAGGGAGCTAAAGTGTTTTCCACCTTCGATTTGCGGTCGGCGTACCATCAAATCGCTTTAACTGATGATTCTAAAGAACTTACGGCATTTCTTACACCGCAGGGGCTTTTCCAGTATAAAAGAATGCTTTTTGGTTTAGCCTCTGCGGCGTCAGTTTTTCAGAAAGCTATGCATCACATTTTCAAGGACTTGGATTCATATGTAAAATGTTTCCAAGATGATATTCTTGTATTTTCCCCCTGTCATGAAGTACATAAGGAACATGTTATTGAGGTCTGCAAACGTTTGGAGTCACATGGTTTAACTCTCAAAGATAACAAATGTAAAATGTTTCGTGATTCTGTTGAATATTTTGGACACACACTCTCTGGGGATGGCGTTGTTCCAAAAAAGTCTCTAGTTGATGCTATTGTAAAGGCCCCAGCGCCTGATAACAAAGAGAAATTACTCTCTTTTGCTGGCTTATGTGAGTATTATAGTAAGTTTATTGAAGGATTCGCTACTAAGATGGAGCCTCTTAGGGAGCTTACTAGGCAAAAGACACATTTCTGCTGGGGTAAAAAGCAACAAGATGCTTTTCAGCAAATAAAAGATGAGATTGTGTGGGCAACCACCTTGAAACCTTTCTGTGTTAACAAGCTGTGCATTGTTACTGTTGATGCCAGTTTGTATTGAGTTGGTGGTGTCCTTTCCCAAAAGTGTGGTAAAGATGAGTGGTGCGTTGCTTTTGCCTCCTGCACCCTCAGTGACACGGAGAGGAAATACTCTGTCATTGAAAAAGAACTGTTGGGGTGTGTGTGGGGCATTGAGCACTTTCGTAATTTATTGTGGGGAAACAGATTTCTGCTTAGGACGGATCACAAACCCTTAGTCTCCATTTTGTCAGCAGGAGGTGGCCGCAATGCCACAGCACGGATAAGCAGACTTATGTCAAGGTTACAAGAATATAATTTTTCTGTAGAATATGTTCCAGGTAAACAAAATGTGACCGCAGACTGTCTTTCCCGTTTACCTTGCCCTGATGAAGAAAAGTCTGTGATGAATGATGATATTGAATTTGTTGCATCTGTTGGTGATTACGTTGCTGAGGAATTCTCTGCTATTTCAGAAGATTCATGGAGAAACAGTATTGCTGCAGACAATAGATGGAATCTTTTAAAGAAATTTATTTTGGAAGGATGGCCTAAAGTAAATGAAGTTCCTGCTGAACTTAAATCTTTCCAGCAGGTGTCTAATGAGTTAGAGGTTGAAAGTGATTTTATTTTTAAAAACGGTAAGTGTGTTCCCCCAGAACTCATGCAAGATGAGATTCTTAAACTTGCTCATGAAGGCCATCCTGGAATGTCTTCAATGAAAAGATTAGTGAGAACTAGTTTTTGGTGGCCTAGCATGGACAAAATGGTTGATAGGGTTGTGAGAGAATGTTCTAAGTGTGTCACGAGTGACAAAATGTTAAAATCTTACCCTGCACCCTTGAAACCTGTTCCTTGGCCCAAAAACCCATGGCAAAAAGTGGCATTTGATGTTTCTGGTCCGTTTTATTGCTTACCACAGGATGCTCGTTTTGCTCTTGTGTTAATCGATTATCATTCCAAATGGCCAGAAGTCAGGTTTGTTTCTCATGCCACTACTCATGTAATTATTGAATTTTTTAAGGAAGTCTTTGCACGAGAAGGAGTCCTGAAGTTTTAATCACAGACAATGGTGTACAGTTGAAGTCTCATGAGATGGAGGATTTCCTTCAATTGTGTGGAATTAAACATATTACCACTCCCCTTTATGAACCACAAGGAAATGGCCAAGTAGAAAGATTTAATCGTGTTCTTAAAGACTGTGTAGACTGGGCCAGAAAGTCTGGGAGAGAGTGGAAGACTGTTTTAAGAGAGAGACTTTGGATGTATCGAATCACTCCCCATTCTGTCACTGAGCTTAGTCCATTTCGCCTTCTGAGAGGAAGAGAACCTGTTTCTAGGTTATGTCCATGATGGATAAAAAAGAAAATGGTAAGCATTGTGTCTGATGATTTACGTAGTACTTCTCTGAAGGTAAAACAACATCAAGACATAATGAAAGAATATTATGATTCTAGGTGGAAAGTGAAAGTTCCTACTTTTGTCGTAGGCGACTGGGTGAGGATACTTAAACCTGGTTTCATTTCTAAAGGTACTTCCAAATATGGTCCTGCACGCAGAGTTGTTAAAGTCAATATTAACAGTGTAGTAACTCAAGATGGAAAAGTGTGGAACGTAAGGCGAGTTGTCAAGTGTCGTGCTGGAGCTGTTGGAGTTTTCCAGGACAACACTGAAAGTGATACATACACTGTGAGAACCAAATTTCCGAGTGTTTCTGATAATCCCCGTGTGTGTGGTGATACCAGGACATTTGTTGATAGTTCTCTAGGAAATGATTCTGTGGCTTCAAGAGTTAAAGTGAGTGGGAGGATTGCTATTCCTCCAGTTAAGTTCAAAGTTTATGTTTGATCCATGTTTTTTTTTTTTTTGGTTGTTGTTTTAAGGGATGAGATGTGTTCTATTCTCTTTCCTATTATGTCTGTCTCTTTAAATGCTTTTCTTTGCAATGCATTTATGTTTGAAATACCTTGTGTAATCTGTTGCTATGGTACGTGATGTTCCATGTTCCATGCAACAGAAGCTGAAGAGATATCTTCCTGTGCAGTTTAGTGTACTGTGCTGACCTACACTACTTCAAGAATAAATATCCTATTTTTGTATTTTTCATTGCTTTTGACCTATTCATTACAATGAGCTTGCGGGGTCTCACTTAGGCTGCACAAAGGGGTCGCTGAGGAACTCCAAACAGGGCCATAGCCAAGCCTCGTGCAACCCCAATGGTGGATGGTCCAATGGTAGAGTTTGTCCTCTTTGGCATGTCTCAGGTTCACAGGGGCTCACAGAAGGTTTCTGGGTGGTCAGCCTCCCACTGAACCAGGGATGCCCTGTTAACCTCTGGTTGTTTTGCAGGCATACAGCTCCACTCTGGTGGTGCGATGCTCCTTAGGTGATTCTGGTGATGCACCTGGTAATGATGATGATCTTACTGTATATCAACTTGGGCGACAGGAGGCAATCTCTTGCTTGGAGTAAGGACAACTAGATGGACTTCATAGCCATTTGCAGTTCTTCTATGCATGTGCGACTACTAGCAGGGGATGCCATCCATGGCAAACAGCAGATGATATGTGGCTGGACAATCGCACTGTTAAACGTGGGGCCTGGACGTGAATTGTGCTTGCTGGCAACTTACAGTTGGTCCACCCACATAGCTGTCTCTAGTGACATCTCTGCACCTTGGTATGGGCTTGTGTTGATGATTGTCCTCTTCGGTAGTAGCACAAGTCCTCGATCTTATTGCTCTTCTCCCTTTTCTCTTGCGCACCTCTGGTTGTTGTTGTTCACGCTGTGGCATCGTGCCACTCTCTTGTCCTCTTCAACTCCTTCATGATGTGGTGTCGTGCTACGCTCTTCTCTCCTTCAAACCAGGTTCCTCACAGTGATGTGGCATCATGCCATGTGTCTCATGTTCACTTCACATGGACATCTCACTGCTCATGTTCAGTTCTTAGGACTGTGTCTGTTCTTTGCCATGGACCTCTCGCCGGTCCTGTCCTGTCAGTAGGACATGACTCTTCTTCTTTACACCCTTTCTCTTCCTCAGGGATCTTCCTGGTGGCCCACCTCTTGGACAGAGGGTTACCTTCTTTCTGCTTCTCTTCCTCATGCGAGGGAGGAGTGTTTTGGCCTTCAGACTGCGCCATCATGGTGCATGCTCCTGCCTCCTTTCAGGCATGCTTGGCAGGGTCTGTCACTCCGTGTGACAATGCTCAATGCCAACAGTGGCCATACGGTCCTGGGGTGGCCTCTTCCATTCTGCATTGCTTCTTCCTTTTGGAGAGCTCCCTCTCTCTCCTGGTCTCCTTCCTGTGCAGTCAGGTTCACTGGTGCAGCCTTCTGCCCAACTCTGACTTCGCGCTGTCGGTTCTTCTGCATGGGCGCCCTCTGCTAGCGCCTTGCATGCCCATTCTTCTGGCTTACTTTGGTGGCATCAACAGCCACTGGGGGCGTGCACCAAGCAAGCGTTCTCCTTATGCCTTCTGTGGGGCTTGCTTGGGGCTTGGCTGCCTGTGGTCCCATTACCCTGGCTTTCACTTGACTCTTCACAACTCTTTTGGCTGGGCAGCTTTGGGCCTCTTGTGGGGGTCAGCAGTTTCTCTGTACAGGGGTTCACAGTCTGTCCCCTTCTCAACAGTTGGCAGCCCACAGGAGGCATGTGGCGCTCTCTCTGGACAGTCCTGTGCTATAGCTGCTCAGAGCGCAGGTCACTGCCGGGCTCTCTTTTCCACCTTTTTTATGATCAGGGCCTTGCCGTGCTCCTGTGTGCTTTTTTTATAAGGAAGGGCATGGAGCTGCCTCTCCCTTCACATTAACTGTAGGCCCCAGAAGTCTTCCCAGTGCTGCGGACCGTGTCTCTGTCAGGTGCTCGCTGTGAACTGGTGCAGTAACCACCAGTGACCACTAAGTGGCAGTGCAGCACTATTCATAGGTCCCAGCAGCTTTCCTGACACTGCGGGCCTTGTCGCTCCCTCAGGCCCTGCAGAGGAAGGTGCAGGTATAGTGGTGTTCACAGGGAGGCATCAGGGGTTGTGCTGTACTCATGCTGTGGCAGCCTTCCTCTGTGCTGGGTGTCAGGGCCGACCCGCGCTTGCACTGGCTCTCCTTAATGCAGGGTGGGGGTCATTGTTCACTCCCTGCAAGGGGCGGAGTATCTTTAACATAAATATTGCCCAGTCAGCAGGGTGGCTTGCTTGGGGGCAGGGGCTGCCACTGCTGCGGGTTGCCTCACAAGCTGGCTGGGTGCCACAATCGGCTGAGGAGCACCTCTCTGCTCTTGCTCTGGGACCAGGGCACAGCTGGTGCAACGCAGGTGCCGCAAGAAGCACAGGGGCTTGCTTCTGCATTATGGGCGGTGCTGGGTACACTGTGCATCTTGTCTATACCTTGCCCACTCAGTAGTGCCACAGCTCTGTGACGTCTTCACTGCTTCTCCGCTCTGTCTGCTGGGTATGGCGGTCGGGCACTGTGCTCTCTGCAGAAGTAGGGCAACTGAGGAGGTGGGTGCAGGAGGCAACTGATTTCTATTGTCTCCCCCCTGAGCTAGGTCAGCGACTCATTCCACTGTCATGTGATTGCATGGGCCACAATGCACACGTAGGAGCTGCTGGTGCAGGTGCGGGTGCCTTCTGTGCCGGGGGCTTTCAGTGTCCATGCAAACTTAGTCTTACTCCCCTGCTGGTGGGTTCACCTGGTAGTCAGGACACTGCACTGTTCTCAACCCGATGAAGGGCCGGGACTACTTGCTCCGCTTTCTTTGCTGCGGGCACTTGAGTGCAGTCTTTTGCTGTGAGGGTCGGCAGCATTGAGATGCCTCGAGCGCGGTGCTTGCTGCAATGCTACTCCCCCTTTCTCAGCTCTCGGCAGAAGGCAGCAAAGTGCAAGGGGTGCCCCCATGAAGAACAGTGAAGTAGCTATCAGCACATACGCAGGGATCGACCCGCTCATCGCCATTGTAAATTAGTGGGCTCTAAGCCCACATACTTGGAAATTAAGGACCCAGACACAGTAGTATGGTTACTGGAACTGGCCCAGAGCATGTGCGCCCGACACCTTTTATTAGCAGGTTCACCTGACCGGTGACACCTGTGATGGTTGGGTGTAGAGTGTGTGTACAGCACATTCCTGGAACACTAGAACGTGTCCAGCAGGACACTACATCTGGTACTCAGACTCTTCCTGAACTCTGACTCAATTCCGCTAAGTTTATTGCTACTTTCAGTCCATTTTGAATTTGTTTAAATATGACCTTTTCATATTGTTTCCCTGCACCATCCAGCAAAGAAAACAAGCAATATTTTTCTGACTCCAAAGGGCTACGTTTTTTTATCTATATCAAGATAATTATAGCTGATGTCTGTGAGCAGGGAGCATAACCACAATTAAGACAGCATTGAATACCATGAGAAAGATGGATGCCCATAAGTGTATCCAAGAATGATAGATATCTACTCCGATTCTGTCCAGACAAGGCCGTTAGGATTGGCAGAAATACTCTCGATTAATACATTTCACACCCTTGTTCTCGGGATCTTTACACCTAGTCCCTTGTCTATAAGCTATTGAAGGAGCCTGGGCCCACCAGTTCGATTCAGTCCAATGTTGGATCTCCGATGGTTCTTTTTAGCAGCATGAATGGGTAGAGGGAAGAAATGGTCATGAGTCATTCGAAATACAGTGCAACACAAACGGCTACACAAGAAACCAAATCAGCAACCAATTGGAGGAATTGTTTTTTGACCTTCGTGAGTCAGGAAGTTTGTGCATCAGTGAACAGATTGTTCAAAGTGTATTAAAAAAAGGCTGGTTAAAGATAAATGTAATGTGTTTTACTCTACAAGGGCTGAACATGTTTGCTAGAGTTATATTAGTGGTGTGCGAAATTAGGGTAATTTGCTTTCACCTAACTCTGTGAAATTTCGGCAAAATTATGCCTAATTAGACAGAATGTGAATCCATCATTTACGGCAGTATTTTAGCACGAAATGCATCCCATCGTTTAGCACTGTATTTTAGTACGAAATGCACCCTCACATCAACTTTTGATACAAGGACACATTTCGCACAAAAAATTGTACAAAAATAAAAGCACTGTGAACAAAACGTGCTCGCGTTCAGTTCTTCGCATAGATTTGTGGTAAACTTACAGCGAATAGCACATTGGCTGTAAATTTTTCTGTGAATGTCCCGGAATCCTGCGACATGGCGTAGTGGCATAACCTCCCGAAACTATGCGAATTATGACATGTAATTAAAATTTGACCCAGCCCTAGTTTATATCAAATACTCTCACATCACCAAGGTGTCAGCTGCTTTTTAGGGATGGGCCAATTTTTTTGATACATAGCAAATGTCATATATTTATGGCGAAAACTCCCAAAAATCTCTAGGGGCCTATTAGCAATAACCGGCGATAATTATCGCTAAGCGCAGTTAGCGCTAGGATAATTATCGCCGGCTATCGCAGGTTTCTATCGCGGAGATAGCGTGCTATCAGCAACGCTTATCTCCAAAGCGATAGAAACCCTGGAGAACAGTGTGAATATCGCTTGAAAACAAGCGATATTCACACTGTGACCAGTGTTAGCTTGGCGATAGGGCGAGGGGGATTTAGCCATGTAATCCACCTCCCATTGGATTACATGGCTAAGTCAGGGTTGGACCAGGCGTTAACAAACCAGCGCTAAACGTACTAGGCAATTTCCCACGCCTTGCAATATTCGGAAGCTTCACCAACAACTAACAAATAAAAATTATACGCACCACCAGCACATCACTATCTTAAAAAATGTTGAGCTCCATTTCTAATTGCGGTGCTGGTGAAATTCTTCAGTTACAAATTAAGGGTATAACCCAAACAAGCCGCTGGGACCTGGGTAATAGACAGTACAATCGGAAGTAGTGGTCCCAGTGGGGTATTTTAGAAAAAACAAACAATTAAATAATGACAAACATTAAATTCCTTATACTCCAAATTCATGTCCAATATTGTTTAATCATACTGAACATACTAGGATGTTCACAAGCCAGCATAACATCTGGAAATCATGTACAGCAGAAGTGCCCCATGTAGAAGAAGGGGGAAAGTGTGTAACAGGTGAGGGTTGGAAGTGAAAGGAAGGTAGTGACAATATATACATCACAGTATTAGTTACAACAAAAAGTGGGCTTATCCAGTCAGACAATTGAGTGTCAACAAATTAATAGCCATGATTTGTATTGTACAGGCACAGTGAAAAAAGCACTGTTGGCCACACTGGCATCAACATGTAGTAAAGTCGACGTTTCGACCCCAATGAAACGTAGGTTGTTTAGGTCCTTACACGAGGGGTCTTCCTCAGGACTGTATATGGGGTACCTGGGAAGTGACAAAAGAAATACTCAGAGTCTAGTGTGATTTTCATAAGGAATCAGACAAACATATCAGGAGATATATATCATTGATTAACATGGCCGCCCACGGCAAGGTATTTTACGAGAGCCCTCGTGTAAGGACCTATACAACCTACGTTTCATTGGGGTCGAAATGTCGAAACGTCGACTTTACTACATGTTGATGCCAGTGTGGCCAACAGTGCTTTTTTCACTGTGCCTGTACAATACAAATCATGGCTATTAATTTGTTGACACTCAATTGTCTGGCTGGATAAGCCCACTTTTTGTTGTAACTAATACTGTGATGTATATATTTTCACTACCTTCCTTTCACTTCCAACCCTCACCTGTTACACACTCCCCCCCCCCCCTTCATCTACATGGAGCACTTCTGCTGTATATGATTTCCAGATGTTATGCTGTCTTGTGAACATCCTAGTATGTTCAGTATGATTAAACAATATTGGACATGAATTTGGAGTATAAGGAATTTAATGTTTGTCATTATTTAATTGTTTTTTTTTCTAAAATACCCCATTGGGACCACTACTTCCTATTGTACTGGTGAAATTTTTCATGCATATGCATTTTAACACCAGAAAATTATACCACAGCAAGTGGATAGGCAAGGTTACTTGTTAGCAAATTAAGAGAAATTATCCTGTAAGACAGCAAGCATGCTTCTGGCACTTTTGCTGAAATATAGATTGGAGGAATGGTTATTTTCTTGTATTTTTCTTCTGAAAACCACAGTTTTATAGACCATTCCTCCTGAACATTAGACTAACTTCAAAAAATGTGTAATCTTTGTGAAGTTCCTCACATAATAATATGAAGTATAAGGAAACAAAGATCTTCTTCGCAGATCTCAGTTCTGCGGCACTGTTACAATAAAGCAGTTGGAAAAACTCAACATAATCCATATATTTGTGGACATTTAATAAAGGAGAATGAAATGAGTCAAAATATAAAGCAGTCCTTCTCGAGACCCCTTACAACTATGATTTCTTATTCAAATTATGAACAATGAAAACTGCATGACCCAGGTTTTGGTGACTAGGTAATAATGAGTATTTGGTTAAATTATATGAGAAAATGAAAGATCTCTAGCAGAGTTGATTATGGTATAATCTGCGTGTTATGCAAATGTCTTCTAAATGTTGTTTCTAAAGCATTTTTAGCAACCTCTGTTATAGGGACAAAAATATTAAGACCAACAGTAGCAATAAAAGAGCAGGCATGGTCTCTGTATTTGTCATCTCTCTATGAGTATGTAACGTTTACCCTGCAGTCTTTACCCCACTTGTCCTGTACCCCACAGTCTTTACCATGGAGGTAAGAACAACTCAGATAAGTGACTTTATTATGTTTTTACCTTTATCCTGCATTAGTACCCAGTACTTTACTCCACCTGTAAGTGTTTTTTTTAATTACATTATTTTAATTTTATTTTTAAAAATGGTTAAAGTGTGGTTTAGGATAAACAGTAGAAGGGGTGATTTTGGGGTTAAGGGGTGGGCAGAGGTAAAGGGGATAGGGGTGAGTTTTGCATTAAGAGGTGGGTAGACGCAAGGGTTTTTTTAGTGTGTAGTGGTAGGTAGAGTTCATTGAGGTAAAGGTAATTTTAGGATTACAGGATGGGCAAAGGTAAAGGGAGGTAAGGTAGGTAAGGGTGATTTTAGGGGTAAGGGGTGGGTAGAGATAAAGGGAGGTAAGGGTGATTTTAAGGTGGGCAGAGGTAATAGGGGTAAAGGTGATTTTAGGGATAAAAGATGGTGCAAAGGGAGATAAGTGTAATTTTAGCGTTATAAAGTTGGTAGAGGAAAGGATATGGGTAGATAGAGGTAGAGGAATGGAAGGGCATCTAAAGAAAGGGGGTTTGGGACATTTGCCCCAATAGAGATCCAAAAAAGGGGGATTTAGGGGGCCAACCCCACTACGATTTTTTTTTTTTTAAACTTCCCTTTTTGGTTCAGCTGCTGTGTTGAAAGTTTCGGGGTGATCCGTCAAGCGGGGATTGAGATAAAAGGGGGTCCCAAAACATGTTTTCCCCATGTTATGTCCATGGGGATTTTTCATTTTGGGAACACAACTACAGCCCGAGCCACTGAACAGAATTACACCAAATTTGGCTAAAAGATAGATGTTGGTCCAGAAAGCGTGCTTTTTGTGATTTGGTGTAAATCCATTTAGTAGTTTCAAAGAAATTAAAGTTTAAAAAATATAGATATCTGGGAACCCAACAGCCTAGTGAGACCCTACTGAAATTTGATTGGCTGACAACACTTCAACAAGGAAATGTTGGCAGCTATCTTGGGACTTGGTTGAACCAAGCCCCGCAAAAAATGCTAAAAGAAGGAAAATGGGGCAGGACAGAAACACCCAGACCCCCTAGGCCTCTTTGGGGGGTCCCACTGGGAACCCCGGGGCCAAAATAGTATTTTTTTTACATTTTCGGTGGAATCGGCGGATCCAGTTGAATTATTTTAAAGAAATGAAGCTCGGTCTCCGCGCTTTGTTTATTGTCGGCCCCCTGGCGGGCCAGGTCCAGGGGGCATGTGTAAATATGTAGGAGGGGGTGCACTTTTCCCCCCTCCTAGAATCCCTAAAGCCTCAGGGACTGCCACCTCCCTGGGGCATGTTAAATAATTTATGCAGGGGTTGCCCTTGTGGCATCCCCCGTGCCCTGGGGACCGCCACCTCCCCAGGGCAATTTTTTTTAATAATGTGGGGGGGCCACTCGGCCCCTGCAACCCCAAGAACCACCAACTCCCCAGGGCTAAATATAACAGAAATGCAGGGGGGGCACGCACCCCCCTGAAGTCAGCCACCTCCATGGGGCTAAACATAATATTAATGTAGGGGGCGCCCCTCCCCCCTCAGCCCCGGGTACCACCTCCGCAGGGCTAAACATAACAGAAATGCAGGGGGGCCACGTGCCCCCCCGCAGCCCACCACCTCCCCAGGGCTAAACATAATATTAATGTAGGGGGTGCTCCACCTCCCCCACAGCCCCGGGGATCACCACCTCCCCGGGGCTAAAACAAAGAAAGGAGGGGGTCACGTGGCCCCCTTCCTGGAGCCCTAGATGACCCTGGAGACCACCACCCCCAAGGGCCAGCTCAAGCAATGTCCCGGGATGTCCACCTCAGGACATAGCAGTTTGCTATGGCTTGATGGGAGAACAGCTCCCGCCAAGCCATAGCAAACTCTGCTCTTGTTTCAGCAAGCAAGAGCAGAAAATGCTCTTGCTTGCTGAAAGCGGAGCATGTCTGTTTCTATGCCCACTGGCAAGCAAGCAGGGAAACAGACAAATTGTTTGAGATCCAGGGAGCTGCATATTAGCAGCTCCCTGGGTCTCAAAGCAATGTTGGCTCCTCAGGGGCCTTCGGGCTCCCTGCGGTCCCCAATGTTTCAAAAGTGGGTGCCCTGGATGGGACCAGGGCACCGACACTACAGGCCGGGCCTTGAACAATGGGGTCCCCGGGGCCAAAATAGGCCCAGAAGAGGGGCTGTGTGGCCCTTCCCTTTTAAAAAAAATGAAATATTATAGAAAAAGGGGCAGGCCCTGGGCGATGGGGTCACAGGGGATGGAACTGGCCTGGGAGTGGGGCCACATGGCCACTCCATCCAATATTTAAAAAATAAAAGCAAATAAAAAAATAAATAAAAGCCGGTCCCTGAGGGATGAGGTCCCCGGGGCTAAAATCGGCCTGGGGAGGGGGGTGCTACGCAGCTCCCCTCCCCTTTCTTAACATGCCTGGCCCCGGGGGTGGGGTCCCAGGGGCTGAAATCAGCCCAAGGAAGTGGCTACGCAGCCCCCTTTCCCATTGAAAAAAAAACCCGGCAACTTGCCGAGGCCCTGCCCCCTTTCTCCACCACTCTGCAAACGTGTCGCTCAGCGCACTGCTGGTGGGGGGTGAGGTACCCTTGCCTCTTGAGGGCTTTAGGACTAAAGATAGTCATGCACCCACTGAATCATCCAAACAGACACTCAGTCACCCACTGATTCACCAATAGACCTTGGTATATATATTTTACACACATAAACCTTTTAAAAACACTCACAGTTACTGGATGATGTCATCAGTGATGTCATTTGAGATGTCATCAGTGATGTCATCAGTGATGTCACTGACCATGTCATGAGTGATGTAATATATGAGGTCATAAGCAGTGCATTGCAGGGGTGTAAGTTATAGTTAGTTCAGGTAACTATAAATGCTGAATTTCATTGGTTTTGTTCGAGTGGAATGTGAGCCTACCTATAACGTCTATGTAACCTTTTTGTTTTCTGTGAATTTCTATGTTTTTTTAATTCTATTTCCTAACTATAATGTCCCTGTAACCTTTGTTTTTTTCAGTGAATTTTTAAGGTTTTTTAAATTCTATTTCCTAACTATAACGTCTCTGTAAACTTTGGTTGTTTCTAGACCTGGGTGTAAAATTTCACTCTGCTCACGGAGTTTGCGAAATTCGTCAGCTCTGCGTTCCACTGAGAATGAGAAGTTATCGATAAACTCAACACTCCGCAACGAAGCAGAATTCTTTTTTCCATTGGCGCACTCATCACGTCATTTAGCGCGCGCTGAGAGGGCGACGAGACTTGATGGGAGCGCGCCAACAGCTGCCAATGGGAGTTCAACCCCCAACCAGTAGTGCACTAAGAGGCCCCTTTGCAGAGTGGTTGAGAAAGGGGGTGGGGCCTTTGACGAGGTCTCAGCAATCCGAGTGTAGGGGACTTACTTGTTGCAACAATAGGGGTTCTTGGCCCCAACGATCCGCAGCAGCCAAGGGGAGTTCATCCCCCAACCAGTAGTGCGTCAGGAGGCCCCTGTGCAGAGTGGTTGAGAAAGGGGGTGGGGCCTCCAATGACATCTCAGCAATCCTGCTGTGGGGGACTTACTTGTCACAACAATAGGAGTTCTTGGCCCCCAACGACCCTCAGCAGCCAAGGGGAGTTCATCCCCCAACCAGTAGTATGCCAGGAGTCCCTTGTGCAGAGTTGTTGAGAAAGGGGGCGGGCCTCCGATGACCTCTCAACAATCCGACTGTGTGGGACTTACTTGTCGCAATATTAGGGGTTCTTGACCTCCAACGACCCTCAGCACCCAAGGGATGTTCATCCTCCAACCATTAGTATGCCAGGAAGCCCCTTTGCAGAGTGGTTAAGAAAGGGGGCGGGCCTCCGACGACATTTCATCATTCTGGCTGTGGGGGACTTACTTATGGCAACAATAGGGGTTCTTGGCCCCAGTGATCCTCAGCAGCCAAGGGGAATTCATCCCCCAGCTAGTAGTATGCAAGGAGGCCCCTGTGAGAAGTGGTTGAGTAGGGGGCGGGCTTCTGATGAGGTCTCAGCAATTCTCAGCAAGTTCATTTCTGACCTTTATTGTGCCTCTTTCTGCTCATTTCTGACCTTTATTCAGTTGCTTTCGGCTCGTTTCGAACCTTTATTTTGCCTCTTGCTGCTCAGTTTCTGACCTCTATTTGTCTCTTTATGCTCGTTTCTGATCTTTAGTCTGCCATTTTCTGCTTTTTTCTGACCTTGCCTCTTGCTGCTTGTTTCTGTCCTTTATGTTGCCTCTTTCTGCTCATTTCTGACCTTTATTTTGCCTCTTGTTGCTCGTTTCTGACCTTTATTATGCCTCTTTCTGCTCATATCTGATCTCTATTTTACCTCTTTCTGCTCATTTTTTACCTTTGTTCTGCCTCTTGCTGCTAATTTCTGACCTCTACTTTGTCTCTTTCTGCTCGTTTCTGACCTTCGGTCTGCCTTTTTCTGCTTGTTTCTGACCTTGCTTCTTGCTGCTTATTTCTGACCTCTATTTTGCCTCTTTCTGCTTGTTTCTGACCTTTAGTCTGCCTTTTTCTTCTCGTTTCTGACCTTGCCACTTGCTGCTCATTTCTGTCCTTTATTTTGCCTCTTTCTGCTTGTTTCTGACCTTTATTGTGCCTGTTTCTGCTCGTTTCTGACCTTTATTTTGCCTCTTTCTGCTAATTTCTGATCTCTATTTTGCCTCTTTCTGCTAATTTTTTACCTTTATTCTGCCTTTTTCTGCTCATTTCTGACCTTTATTCTGCCTCTTGCTGCTTGTTTCTGCACTCTATTCTGCCTCTTTCTGCTCATTTCTGACCTCTATTCTGCCTCTTTCTGCTCATTTCTGACCTCTATTCTGCCTCTTGCTGCTTGTTTCTGACCTTTATTCTGCCTTTCTCTGCTCGTATCTGCTCGTTTCTGACCTCTATTCTGCCTTTTCTGCTCATTGCTGACCTCTATTCTGCCTCTTGCTGATCGTTTTTCACCTTTATTTAGACTCTTTCTGCTCATTGCTGACCTTTATTCTCCATCTTTCTGCTGGTTTCAGACCTTTTTTCTGCCTCTTTCTGCTCGTTTCTCACCTTTATTCTGCCTCTTGCTGCTCATTTCTGACCTTTATTCTGCTCATTTCTGACCTTTATCTTGCCTCTTTCTGCCCCTGTGGTCCCAGCCAGCTCCCCGCCTCCTGCGGGAGACTGCATTGCTTTCACACACAGGAAGCGTGTGTGAAAGCAATTTGTCTGTTTCCCTGCTCGCTTGACATCGGGCATGAAAACAGACGAATGCTCTGCTTCCATTAAGCGAGAGCATTTTAACTGCTAAAAGCAGAGTGTTTGCTGTTGCTTGGCGGGAGCAGTTAAAGCACCTCGGGACATAGCAGGAGCCGGCATTGGAGTGTTTGCGGTCCCCAGGGCCATGCATGGCTCCAAGAGCGGGGACGCGCATCCCCCATCCCAATTTAAGGATTTAATTTGTCCCCGGGGAGGTGGTGGTCCCAGGGGCCTGGGGGGTCGGTGAGACCATCCCAAGCAAACAAATTATCCCCCGGAGATGGCGGTCCCCAGTGTATAAGGAGGGGGGCCCGTGTGCCCACCTCCTTACAATTTTGTTAAGCCTGCAAGCCCCTAGGACCTGGCTTACACAGCACTTTTTCCTGTCCAATGAAGAGGAGACAGGAGTGTTTTAAATGTGGTGAAATGGTTAATGGGAACACTATGGCATTGAGAAAGGCATAATTGATGAAACGCGTCTGCCAAATTAAAGTGAAGACTGAACCGCAGAGCGCTCCGTGATGTCCTGGTATGGGATTTTGGTGGTTAATGTTTTCGTGACGGCCGCAGTCACGACAGAGGCACCCACCCGCAAGTTGATTGGCAGCATTTGTGGCATTTGGTGGAATATATATATAAATACATATATATATATATATTCACTGAAAAAACCATAGGTTTTAGGGACAGTTATAGTTAGTTGGACATTGCACTCGTACAAAACCCGTGAAATTCCCCTGTTATAGTTAGTTCAGCTAACTATAACTCGCGCCCCGCAATGCACTGCTGATGACGTCACATATTACATCACTCATGACATGGTCAGTGACATCACTGATGACATCACTGATGACATCTCAAATGACATCACTGATGACATCATCCAGTGACTGTGTTTCTGTAAAGTTTAAATATGTTTAATATATATAGGGAAAGGCGTATTGAAGAATGAGTGGGTGTATAAGTGTCTGAATGGATGATTTAGTACGTGAGTGACTGACTACAAGTGAGTGATTAAACGTATCTTACTGAATGCATGGGTTAGTGACTAAACTGTGTGAATGTCTGTATCCGTCTGTTTGTTGGTATGTAAGTGGATGCATGGATTTGCGAATAGCTACATGAGTGTCTATATGGGTTATTGATTGGTTCTCTGAGTATCTGTATGGCTGCCTGACTGTTTGTGTGGGTGGGGTGTGTGTGACTCTATACATAGATGTGTGAGTGGGTGATTCACTGGGTGCATGATTTCAAGAGTGCATCTGTGATGGACTGCTTGGGTGGGTGAGTGTGTGTATGGGTGTGTTAGTGAGTGAATCTATATCTCCGTGGTACATGTGCGAGTAACTACATATGTAAAAGGCAGTATATATGTGTGTTAGAGTATTTAAATGGCTATAAGTGAGAGTGTGTTATTGTGAGAGTGGCTGTATGGATGCGTGTGTGCTTGTATCAGTTATTGTATAAGAGGGTAAGAATGTGCTAGTATTTGTATGAGTAAGTGAGCTGGTGTGTGTATAACTGTATAGGTGAGTAAATGGGTGTGTGATTAATTTTTTGCATGACTGACTAGGTGTGTGAGTACCTCTATGGATGAGTGGCGGTGTGTGAGTGTTTATATAGGTGTATGAGTGCATATGATAGTCCTGTACTGAGTGACTGTAAGTATGAGTGACTGTACAGGTGAGTGAGTGGATGTGTGTGTAGACCTAAGAATCAGTGAGTGGGTATGTAGTTTTTGGTGTTGGAGTGTCTATGGTTTTGAGAATGGCAGTCTGTAATTTAGAGTGGGTGTATCAAAAGTTATATTAGGGTGTGAGAAGATGCATGAAATTATCACATGGATGATGTCATCAGTGATGTCATTTGAGATGTCATCAGTGATGTCATCAGTGATGTCACTGACCATGTCATGAGTGATGTAATATGTGACGTCATCAGCAGTGCATTGCGGGGCGCGAGTTATAGTTAGCTGAACTAACTATAACAGGGGAATTTCACGGGTTTTGTACGAGTGCAATGTCCAACTAACTATAACTGTCCCTAAAACCTATGGTTTTTTCAGTGAATTTCAAAGGTTTTTTAAATGCTAATTTCTAACTATAACGTGCCTGAAACCTATGGTTTTTTCAGTGAATTTCAAAGGTTTTTTAAATGCTAATTTCTAACTATAACGTGCCTGAAACCTATGGTTTTTTCAGTGAATTTCAAAGGTTTTTTAAATGCTAATTTCTAACTATAACGTGCCAGAAACCTATGATTTTTAAGTGAATTTCAAAGGTTTTTAAATGCTAGTTTCTAACTATGCCAACAGAGGTAGGACATGTGAAGAAAGAAGAAAAACGCACAGAAAGATGCAAAAGATGTGCAGAAAGAACCAACAGAGGAGCAGAAAGAGGCCTTGTTACAAAATCATCCTGTGCCCACAACTTTTTCAGACGGGTACTGGTGGTAACTGACTCTGACTAACCAGAGCCAGTGGCACGTTTTAAGTTGTGGGATTAAGTCCCCTTGAATCCTGAGGGTCCCTGGGGCCCAACTAGCCCCCAGGTACCTACAGTTAGGACCACAGAGCTGAGTTGCAGAGAGGCGTTCCGAGGCCATGCACCTTTTTCACCTCTCTGCAACGCAACTCTGTTGTGCTTACTGAAGGTACCTGGTGGGCTAGTTGGCCCCCAGGATTCAAAGGAATTAACTCCCCAACTTAAAACGCACCACAGGGCGTGTTTGCGCACATGTCACCTGAGGCCCCGCCCCCTCCCTTCACCACTGTGCAAACGCGCCCCGTGGCGCGTTTTAAGTTGGGGGATTAGGTCACCTTGAATCCTGAGAGTCCCTGGGGCCCAACTAGCCCACCAGGTACTTCCAGTAAGCACCACAGGCCTGCGTTGCAACGCCTGTAACAAATTGTGCAGTTGTGTTTAGGTAGTGAAGAGGGTCATGCTGGGGGTGGGTTTAGGGTAGTGCAGTGGTGTTCGGGCAGTGTAGGGGTCAGTGCTGGGGGTGGTGTTTCAGGGTTTAGGGCAGTGCAGTGGTGTTCGGGCAGTTTAGGGGTCGTGCTGGAGATAGTGTTTTAGGGTTTAGGGTAGTGCAGTGGTGCTTGTGTAGTGTAGGGGGTCGTGCTGGGGTAGTGTTTTAGGGTTTAGGGTAGTGCAGTGGTGTTTGTGTAGTGTAGGGGTCGTGTTTTAGGGTAGTGCAGTCGTGTCTGGGTAGTGTAGGGGGTCGTGCTGGAGGTAGTGTTTTAGGATTTAGGTTAGTGCAGTGGTGTTTGGGTAGTGTAGGGGTCGTGCTGGGGGTAGTGTTTTAGGGTTTAGGATAGTGCAGTGGTGCTTGTGTAGTGTATGGGGTCGTGCTGGGGGTAGTGTTTTAGGGTTTAAGGTAGTGCAGTGGTGTTTTTGTAGTGTAGGGGGTCATGTTTTAAGATGCAATGCTCCAATACCTGACCAGTCTGCACTACATAAAACTGCAAAAAACTCAAAATAAAAAGTGTTTTGCACACTTTTGTCATTGGGCTATATGTGGGCTACATCTGGGTAATATTTGTGCTACATTTGGGCTCTTTTTTCACTGGTGGCCATCTTGGAAGACTTCTTTGTTATGAAGTTTCCTAATTTCTTCATTTACTGCAGTCTTCTCAGTAGGAAATGCTTTCAGTTTTTTACTTTGATTCCATCAAGAAGGCATTCAGATGTGTCTCACATCTGCCATAAATTCAGAATGTTAGCACTCTAGTTGCTCATTAGATCACTGGAGTAAAGCTACTGCTCACCAGGGAGTTAACTGGTAGTCTGCTGCTGGTATTGAAAGTGATTGTTTCAGTCTGCATGCCAGAATTTTCTAATGAAATAGAAGAGGATATGAGATCTCACTTAAAACATGCCCTAATTTTTCTTTCTGCAGCACTAACCATAATTTCTATTTCAAAAAGAACCCTCATTTTGTTCCTTTTAAATTAAATGTTTTAAGTGTTACCGGTTTATTCCAATCAAGATGGCTTCAGGTGTGCCATACTTTTGTCATAAGTAAGGCTGTTAGCGCTCTAGTTGTTCTTTAGAACACTCTGGGAAGCTGCAGTAGAACACAAAGGCATCAACTGGCAGGCTGCTCCTGTTGAAATATAACAGGAAGATATTTGAGATCACACTTGAAATATGTCCTAATTTTTCTTTCTACAGCACTAACCATAATTTCTATGACAAAATGAACCCCCTCATTTTGTTCCTTTTTAAATTAAATGTTTTAAGTGTTACCAGTTTATTCCAATCAAGATGGCTTCAGGTGTGCCATACTTTTGTCATAAGTAAGGCTGTTAGCACTCTAGTTGTTCTTTAGAACACTCTGGGAAGCTGCAGTAGAACACAAAGGCATCAACTGGCAGGCTGCTCCTGTTGAAATATAACAGGAAGATATTTGAGATCACACTTGAAACATGTCCTAATTTTTCTTTCTACAGCACTAACCATAATTTCTATGACAAAATGAAGCCCATCATTTTGTTCCTTTTAAATTAAATTGTTTAAGTGTTACCAGTTTATTCCAATCAAGATGGCTTCAGGTGTGCCATACTTTTGTCATAAGTAAGGCTGTTAGCACTCTAGTTGTTCTTTAGAACACTCTGGGAAGCTGCAGTAGAACACAAAGGAATCAACTGACAGTCTCTGCCCTTGTTGGATGTACATGTTTTACTGAGAATGTCAGACTTCATTCTCACATGAGTGAGAAAGATAATGTGAATTTACAGAAAATATGCTCTCATTTTAGCTTCTGGAGCACCTTCCAAACCTCCATGGGACAAGCATGAGAAAATAGTGATCTCTCAAACATGATTCATGATATCCCAGCAGAAGGTTTTTCACATGGTAAAATCACCTTAGAATACACCACAATTCCTAAAATTAGTATGGTACCATCAACAAATAAATTCTAATGTAACTAAAGCCTGTTATCACCCTTTATAGTTCTCCTTTGGTGACCCTCAAAATCTTCTATTCACTACAATGCATTTCAATGAGGTACTATCATTTATATTGGTCCCAAGATGGCTGCCAGCAATTCCAGGATGAAGTGCTGACAGCCAATCAGATCTCACGATGACATGTGTGGTTAGGCTCCGCCCAGATATATATGTGACTTTACTTTTGATTTTCTCAGGAACTACTGAACGGATTTACACCATTTAAGCAAAGGCACGACACTGAACCAAGGGCTACCTCTTTGCCAAATTTGGTGTAATTCCGTTCAGCAGTTCAGGCTGTAGCTGCGACTAAAGGTTCCTATGGAAGATGAATGGGAAAACGCGTTTGGGACCCCTTTTTCTGGCCCTCGCTGACGTATCACCCGAGACTTTCAGGATAGGAGCGGACCGAGCGCCTCAACAAGTTGAAACTTTGCGAAGATTCGTCAACCGGCGCCAACGTTATTTCAAATAGAATGTCGCTGATTTCCTATGGATAATAGGTTTTAACTATAACTATCTACTGGCGACCGCCAGTAGATAATATATATATATATACATATATATATATATATATATATATATATATATATATATATATATATATATATATATATATATATATATATATCTACTGGCGGTCGCCAGTAGATAGTTATAGTTAGGACCTATTATCCATAGGAAATCCGCGACATTCTATTTGAAATAACTCTTGCGCCGGTTGACGAATCTTCGCGAAAGCTTCCAACTTGTTATGGGCGCTCCGCTCCGCTCCTACCCTGAAAGTCTCGGGTTGATTCGCCAAGCGGGGCCGAGAAAAGGGGGTCCCAAAACGCGTTTTCCCATTCATTTTTCCATAGGAACCTTTAGTCGCAGCTACAGCCCGAACTGCTGAACGTAATTACACCAAATTTGACAAAGAGGTAGCCCTTGGTTCAGTGTCGTGCCTTTGCTTAAATGGTGTAAACTGCTCAGTAGTTCCTGAGAAAATCAAAAGTAAAGTCACATATATATCTATGGGCGAGTAGGGTCCGCGTATCCTAAGCGCACCCTGCGCGCACCGTCCCGATCACGAGCTGCATGCTAATTGGCTCTCAAGTGGCTGTCAACACTCCAAATCAGGGAAACCTGCTCTCGCTTCAATGAAGCAAAGCAGATTGCTTTTCCACAAGGGGAGCTGCATGTCAGCAGCTCCCCATGTGGAAAAGCAATGCCGGCTCCTGCAGGACGGGGGGAGCCGGCGGGACCGTGGGTGCACTGGGGCTCCTTCCACGGTCCCCAACGGATAGGGCATGCCCCGGGGGATGGGGTCCCCGGGGCAAGAAGTGGCCGGGGAGGGGGGCCACGTGGCTCCCCTCCCCAAAATTTAAAAAGAAATTAAATTAAAAAAATAAATAAATAAAGGCCGGCCCCGGGGGATGGGGTCCCCGGGCCAATAGAGGCCTCAGGAGGGGGCCACGCAGCCCCCCTCCATAAAAAAAGAAAAAAATGTGACCATGCCCCGGGGGATGGGGTCCCTGGGGCCGGAATTGGCCACTGGAGGGGGGCCCACGCGGCCCCCTTCCCGTTCATTTTTTTTTTTCACTGAAAAAACCATAGGTTTCAGGCTTGTTATAGTTAGGAATTAGCATTTTAAAAACCTTTGAAATTCACTGAAAAACCATAGGTTTCAGGCCTGTTATAGTTAGGGTTTAGCATTTAAAAACCTTTGAAATTCACTGAAAAAACCATAGGTTTTAGGGAAAGTTATAGTTAGTTGGACATTGCACTCGTACAAAACCCGTGAAATTCCCTCGTTATAGTTAGTTCAGCTAACTATAACTCGCTCCCGCAATGCACTGCTGATGACGCCACATATTACATCACTCATGACATGGTCAGTGACATCACTGATGACATCACTGATGACATCTCAAATGACATCACTGATGACATCATCCATGTGAGAATTTAATGCATCTTCTCACACCCTAATATAACTTTTGATACACCCACTCTAAATTACAGACTGCCATTCTCAAAACCATACACACTCCAATACCAATAAGTACATACCCACTCACTGATTCTTAGGTCTACACACACACATCTACTCACTCACCCGTACAGTCACTCATACTTACAGTCACTCAGTACAGGACTATCATATGCACTCATACACCTATATAAACACTCACACAACGCAACTCATCCATAGAGGTACTCACACACCTAGTCAGTCATGCTAATAATTAATCACACTCCCATTTACTCACCTATACAGTTATACACACCAGCTCACTTACTCATAAAAATACTAGCACATTCTTACGCTCCTATGCAATCACGGATGCAAGCACACACTCATCCATATAGCCACTCTCACAATCACATACTCTCACTTATAGCCATTTATATACTCCAACACACATATATACTGCCTTTCACATATGTAGTTACTCACACATGTACCACTGAGATATACATTCAATCACTAACACACCCATACACACACTCACCCACCCATACAGTCCATCACAGACGCACTCTTGAAACCATGCACCCAGTGAATCACCCACTCACACATCTATGCACAGAGTCACACACACCCCACCCACACAAACACTGAGGCACCCATACAGATACTCAGAGAACCAATCCATAACCCATATAGACACTGATTTAGCTAGTCAGAAACCCATGCAGCTGCTTACACAACAACAGACAGACGGATACAGACATTCACACAGTTTAGTCACGCACCCATGCATCCAGTAAGATACGTTTAATCACTCACTTATATACTCAGTCACGCACCTACTAAATCATCCATTCAGACGCTTATACACCCACTCATTCTGCAATATGCCTTTCCATATATATATTAAACATATTTAAACTTTACACAAACACACAGTCACTGGATGATGTCATCAGTGATGTCATCAGTGATGTCATTTGAGATGTCATCAGTGATGTCATCAGTGATGTCACTGACCATGTCATGAGTGATGTAATATGTGACGTCATCAGCAGTGCATTGTGGGGCGCGAGTTATAGTTAGCTGAACTAACTATAACGGGGAATTTCACGGGTTTTGTACGAGTGCAATGTCCAACTAACTATAACTTTCCCTAAAACCTATGGTTTTTTCAGTGAATTTCAAAGGTTTTTTAAATGCTAAACCCTAACTATAACAGGCCTGAAACCTATGGTTTTTTCAGTGAATTTCAAAGGTTTTTAAATGCTAATTCCTAACTATAACAAGCCTGAAACCTATGTTTTTTTCAGTGAATATATATATATTTATATATATATATATATATATATATATTCACTGAAAAACCATAGGTTTTAGGGACAGTTATAGTTAGTTGGACATTGCACTCGTACAAAACCCGTGAAATTCCCCGTTATAGTTAGTTCAGCTAACTATAACTCGCGCCCCGCAATGCACTGCTGATGACTTCACATATTACATCACTCATGACATGGTCAGTGACATCACTGATGACATCACTGATGACATCTCAAATGACATCACTGATGACATCATCCAGTGACTGTGTGTTTCTGTAAAGTTTAAATATTTTTAATATATATAGGGAAAGGCGTATTGAAGAATGAGTGGGTGTATAAGTGTGTGTATGGATGATTTAGTAGGTGCATGACTAATTCTATAAGTGAGTGATTAAACGTATCTTACTGAATGCATGGGTTAGTGACTAAACTGGGTTAATGTCTGTATCTGTCTGTTGCTGTGTAAGTGGCTGCATGGGTTTGTGAATAGCTACATGAGTGTCTATAAGAGTTACTGATTTGTTGTCTGAGTATCTGTATGGGTGCCTGAGTGTTTGTGTGGATGGGGTGTGTGTGACTGTGCATAGATGTGTGAGTGGGTGATTCACTGGGTGGATGGTTTCAAGAGTGCATCTGTGATAGACTGTATGGGTGGGTAAGTGTGTGTAAGAGTGTGTTAGTGAGTGAATGTATGTCCCAGTGGTACATGTGTGAGTAACTACATATGTGAAAGGCAGTATATATGTGTATTAGAGTATATAAATAGCTATAAGTGAGAGTGAGTGATTGTGATAGTGGCTGTATGGATGAGTGTGTGCTTGTATCAGTGATTGAATAAGAGCGTAACAATGTGCTAGTATTTGTATGATTAAGTGAGCTGCTGTGTGTATAACTGTATAGGTGAGTAAATGGCAGTGTGTTTAATTATTTGCATGACTGACTAGGTGTGTGAGTACCTCTATGGATGAGTGGCGGTGTGTTGAGTGTCTATATAGGAGTAAGAGTGCATATGATTGTCCTGTACTGAGTGACCATAAGTATGAGTGACTGTACGGGTGAGTGAGTGGATGTTGTGTGTAGACCTAAGAATCAGTGAGTGGGTATGTAGTTATTGGTGTTGGAGTGTCTATGGTTTTGCGAATGGCAGTCTGTAATTTAGATTGGGTGTATTAAAGGTTATATTAGGGTGTGAGGAGGTGCATCAGATTATCACGTGGATGATGTCATCAGTGATGTCATTTGAGATGTCATCAGTGATGTCATCAGTGATGTCACTGACCATGTCATGAGTGATGTAATATGTGACGTCATCAGCAGTGCATTGCGGGGCGCGAGTTATAGTTAGCTGAACTAACTATAACGGGGGAATTTCACGGGTTTTGTACGAGTGCAATGTCCAACTAACTATAACTGTCCCTAAAACCTATGGTTTTTTCAGTGAATTTCAAAGGTTTTTTAAATGCTAATTCCTAACTATAACATTTCTGAAACCTACGGTTTTTTCAGTGAATTTCAAAGGTTTTGTAAATGACAATTTTTAAATGTATTAATTGTTATATACATTTTTTTCATACTGATTTATTACATTTTTAGAATTTTTTTTTAACAGATTTTATTTTTTAAATTACATTGTAATTACATTATACATTACATTACAAAAATACTTTCTCAGAATGAATTACTTTAGTTTAAATACTTTGCACATAGGCAATAGACTTTTAAGTACAGTAGTTACAGTTGTTGCAATGGGCACCACATTTTCAAACACAATGCAACATTCAGCTCAATGTGAATTTCTAGTTAAATGCAATTAGTTACTTTATGGATTACTTTTCTAACCACAGGACTGGATCCTAGATTCAGTCCTGGTACATCTCCTGTAAACAGTTGAGTAAAAGCGTTTTGGTTACAGTCGTGATTTTTAAGGAATATTATTGTATTTTAAAAGTTGACACTTAGAAACTTTTTCTCATAGAATCACCAATGTTATCCTATGGAAGGAAATTCACTTAGCAGGTAAAAACTGTTATCGTGACTTTTTCTTACTCAGTGTTGGATCCTGGATCCAGCACTGGTGCATCTCCTGTAAACAGTTGAAAGAATGCATTTAAGTCATACAGGCGATTTTTAAGGAATATTTGTAGTTTGTGAAAATCGACACTTTGAAACTTTTCTGCTGAAAACCAGACAATGGATTCCTATGGAAGAAAATATAAGTTCCTGGTAAGTACGGTTAAAATTACTTTTCAGGACCAGTACTGGGCTGAAAGATGCAGCACTGAGGTCTCTCCTGATAACAGGTGAGTAAATCGGAATTCGTATTTCTGGCTGATTTTAGAGGAATATTTGTATGTTTCAAAAATCAACACTTAGAAGACTTTTTCAGCAGAAAGCCAGTCAATGATATCCTATGGAAGGAAATTCAAGTTACTGGTAAGTACGGTTAAAATTACTTTTGAGGATCAGTACTGGGCTGAAAGATGCAGCACTGAGGTCTCTCCTGATAACAGGTGAGTAAATCGGAATTCGTATTTCGGCTGATTTTAGAGGAATATTTGTAAAGTTCCAAAACTCCACACTTAGAAGAATTTCCAAGTGAAACCAGTCAATGTTAGCCTATGGAAGGAAATTCAAGTTACTGGTAAGTACGGTTAAAATTACTTTTCAGGATTAGTACTGGGCTGAAAGATGCAGCACTGAGGTCTCTCCTGATAACAGGTGAGTAAATCAGAATTCGTATTTCGGCTGATTTTAGAGGAATATTTGCACAATGGTGAAGGAGGGGCGGGGCCTGAGGTGACATCTGTGCAAACGCGCCCCGTGGCGCGTTTTAAGTTGGGGGATTAAGTCCCCTTGAATCATGAGGGTCCCTACGGGGCCAACTAGCCCACCAGGAACCTCCAGTATGTGCCAGGGGGCTGCGTTGCAGAGA
The DNA here is from genome assembly GCA_963921515.1 of Calotriton arnoldi. Classification (NCBI taxonomy): domain Eukaryota; kingdom Metazoa; phylum Chordata; class Amphibia; order Caudata; family Salamandridae; genus Calotriton; species Calotriton arnoldi. The sequence goes on from CAWUFW010013949.1 coordinate 431,392, forward strand.
CATGTACAGAGGCCACACCCCTTTACACCTCTCTGCAACGCAGCTCTGTGGCGCTTTCTGGACGTACCTGTTGGGCTAGTTGGCCCCCAGGGACCCTCAGGATTGAAGGGGATTTAATTCCCCATCTTAAAACGCGCCACGGGGCCTGTTTGCACACATGTCACCTGAAGCCCCGCCCCTCCCTTCACCACTGTGCAAACGCGCCCGTGGCGCGTTTTAAGTCGGGGGATTAACTCCCCTTGAATCCTGAGGGTCCCTGGGGTGCAACTAGCCCACCATATACCTCCATAAGCGCCACAGAGCTGCGTTGCAGAGAGGTGTAAAAAGGGGCGTGGCCTCTGTACACCTCTCTGCAAGGCAGCCCCTGGCGCATACTGGAGGTTCCTGGTGGGCTAGTTGGCCCCCAGGGACCCCCAGTATTCAAGGGGAATTGCTCCCTTCTTAAAACGCGCCAGGGGGCGCGTTTGCAGAGTGGTGCAGGAAGGGGCGGGGCCTGCGGGCCCGATCGTTTTTTTTTTTCCTGAAGGGGGCTGTGTGGCCCCCTTCCTTTTGCCTACTTTTAGGCCCTGGGGACCCCATCCCCAGGGCCTTAGCATTTTTTAAATTAAAATTAAAACGGGAAGGGGGCCGCGTGGCCCCCTTCCCTGGGCCTGTATTGGCCCCGGGGACCCCATCCCCGGGGCATGGCCTCTTTTTTATAATAATATGGAGGGGGGCTGCGTGGCCCCTCTCCTCAGGCCATTTAAGGCCCCGGGGACCCCATCCCCAGGGGCCGGCCTTGCACTTTTTATTTTTTTTTTTTACTTTATTTGGGGAGGGGGCTGCGTGGCCCCCTCCGTGGCCACTTATGGCCCTGGGGACCCCATCCCCCGGGGCCTGGCCTCTGGATGGGGACTGTGGGGGTCCCCAAACCCCCACAGTCCCGCCTGGCTCCCCGTGTCCTACGGGAGCCGGCATTGCTTTTACACATGGGGAGCAGCTAACATGCTGCTCCCCATGTGGAAAAGCAATCAGCTTTGGATATTGGAAGAGAGAGCAGGTTTCCTGCTCTCTCTTCCAATATGCAAAGCAGTTTGTAATGACAGGACGGGAGCCGCGAGGCTCCCGTCCTGTCATAGCAAACAGCAGTGTCCCGGGGTAGGCACCCCGGGACACTGCAGGAGCCGGCCCTGGGGGGTGGCGGTCCCCAGGGCCATCAGGGCTCCAGGAGGGGCGCGCGGCCCCCTCCTTACATTTTGAAAGCCCCGGGGAGGTGGTGGTCCTCGGGGCTTGGGGGTCCAAAATGGACCCCCATTGTAATTTTTCTTAGTGCCCCGGGAGGTGGTGGTCTCCGGGGCGTGTGGGGGGCTGGAGCCCCCCACACAGGTTTTCAAAATAAAAAGAAGCCCCGGGGAGGTGGCGGTCCCCGGGGCTGCGTGAGGGCTCAGAGCCCTCCCGCACCATTATATGATAAAGCCCCGGGGGTGGTGGTCCCCGGGGCTTGGGGGCCCTTAGAGGCCTCCCACACATAAAATTAACCCCCCAGCATGCCCCCGGGACTTGGCCCACCCGGGGGCAATAACATCGAAGCGCGGAAGACCGCGCTTCGATTTTTTTTCGCAGGATCCGCGCACCTGAGCGCATCCTGCCGATTAAAAAAAATGCTTTTGCCCAGGGTCCTTGTGGGACCCCTGAGCAGGCCTAGGGTGTCAGGGTGTTTCTACCCTGCCCCCTTTGTGCGCTTTGCGCACTTGTTTCTGTCCCTCGGTTCTACCGAGGGACAAAATGGCTGCCAACACTTCCTAATTTGGAGTGTTGACAGCCAATTAGCATGCAGCTCGTGATCGGGAGGGTGCGCGAATCCGACGCGGCCATAGATATATCTATCTTTTACTTTTGATTTTCTCAGCAACTACTGAACGGATTTACACCATTTAACAAAAAGGGTTCTTTCTGAACCAAGAACTACCTCTTTGCCAAATTTGGTGTAATTCCGTTCAGCAGTTCGGGCTGTAGCCGTGTCTAAAGTTTCCTATGGAAAATTGCATGGGGAAAACACGTTTTGGGACCCCCTTTTTCTCGGCCACCGCTTAACGAATCCCCCGAGACTTTCAGGGTAGGAGCGGACCGGAGCGCCCCACAAAGTTTGAAAATTTTGCGAAGATACGTCAACCGGCAAGAGAGTTATTTCAAATAGAATGTCGCGGATTTCCTATGGATAATAGGTTGTAACTATAACTATCTACTGGCGACCGCCAGTAGATAATATATATATATATATATATATATATATATATATATATATATATATATATTCACTGAAAAAACCATAGGTTTTAGGGACAGTTATAGTTAGTTGGACATTTCACTCGTACAAAACCATAGAAATTCCCCTGTTATAGTTAGTTCAGCTAACTATAACTCGCGCCCGCAATGCACTGCTGATGACGTCACATATTACATCACTCATGACATGGTCAGTGACATCACTGATGACATCACTGATGACATCTCAAATGACATCACTGATGACATCATCCAGTGACTGTGTGTTTCTGTAAAGTTTAAATATGTTTAATATATATAGGGAAAGGCGTATTGAAGAATGAGTGTGTGTATAAGTGTCTGAATGGATGATTTAGTACGTGCATGACTGACTCTACAAGTGAGTGATTAAAAGTATCTTACTGAATGCATGGGTTAGTGACTAAACTGTGTGAATGTCTGTATCCGTCTGTTTGTTGGTGTGTAAGTGGATGCATGGATTTGCGAATAGCTACATGAGTGTCTATATGGGTTATTGATTGGTTCTCTGAGTATCTGTATGGCTGCCTGAGTGTTTGTGTGGGTGGGGTGTGTGTGACTCTGTACATAGATGTGTGAGTGGGTGATTCACTGGGTGCATGATTTCAAGAGTGCATCTGTGATGGACTGCTTGGGTGGGTGAGTGTGTGTATGGGTGTGTTAGTGAGTGAATGTATATCTCAGTGGTACATGTGCGAGTAACTACATATGTAAAAGGCAGTATATATGTGTGTTAGAGTATTTAAATGGCTATAAGTGAGAGTGTGTGATTGTGAGAGTGGCTGTATGGATGCGTGTGTGCTTGTATCAGTTATTGTATAAGAGCGTAAGAATGTGCTAGTATTTGTATGAGTAAGTGAGCTGGTGTGTGTATAACTGTATAGGTGAGTAAATGGGTGTGTGATTAATTTTTTGCATGACTGAATAGGTGTGTGAGTACCTCTATGGACGAGTGGCGGTGTGTGAGTGTTTATATAGGTGTATGAGTGCATATGATAGTCCTGTACTGAGTGACTGTAAGTATGAGTGACTGTACGGATGAGTGAGTAGATGTGTGTGTGTAGACCTAAGAATCAGTGAGTGGGTATGTAGTTATTGGTATTGGAGTGTGTATGGTTTTGAGAATGGCAGTCTGTAATTTAGAGTGGGTGTATCAAAAGTTATATTAGGGTGTGAGAAGATGCATGAAATTATCACATGGATGATGTCATCAGTGATGTCATTTGAGATGTCATCAGTGATGTCATCAGTGATGTCACTGACCATGTCATGAGTGATGTAATATGTGACGTCATCAGCAGTGCATTGCGGGGCGCGAGTTATAGTTAGCTGAACTAACTATAACGGGGGAATTTCTATGGTTTTGTACGAGTGAAATGTCCAACTAACTATAACTGTCCCTAAAACCTATGGTTTTTTCAGTGAATTTCAAAGGTTTTTTAAATGCTAAGTTCTAACTATAACGTGTCTGAAACCTATGGTTTTTTTCAGTGAATTTCAAAGGTTTTTTAAATGCTAATTTCTAACTATAACGTGCCTGAAACCTATGATTTTTAAGTGAATTTCAAAGGTTTTTTAAATGCTAGTTTCTAACTATGCCTACAGAGGTAGGACATGTGAAGAAAGAAGAAAAAACGCACAGAAAGAAGCAAAAGAAATGCAGAAAGAAGCAACAGAAGTCCACAAAGACGAAGAAAAGTGCAGGAAGAAGCAAAAGATGTGCAGAAAGAACCAACAGAGGTGCAGAAAGAGGCCTTGTTGCAAAATCATCCTGTGTCCACAACTTTTTCAGACGGGTACTGGTGGTAACTGACTCTGACTAAGCAGAGTCAGTGCTATGCTAAAAGACACTTAGAATATAGTGAAAACACCTACATACACTAGGGAACACTATGCGTTGGGGTACCCCTGTGATTAGCATGACCTCCTCTGTAAGTCCCTAGTACATAATAGGGCAGGGGGATTAAAACTACCTCTTAAAACGCGCTACAGGGCGCGTTTGCACAGTGGTGAAGGGAGGGGGCCTGAGGTGACATGTGTGCAAACGCGCCCCGTGGCGCGTTTTAAGTTGCGGGATTAAGTCCCCTTGAATCCTGAGGGTCCCTGGGGCCCAACTAGCCCCCCAGGTACCTACAGTTAGGACCACAGAGCTGAGTTGCAGAGAGGCGTTCCGAGGCCACGCACCTTTTTTCACCTCTCTGCAACGCAACTCTGTTGTGCTTACTGAAGGTACCTGGTGGGCTAGTTGGCCCCCAGGGTCCCTCAGGATTCAAGGGGAATTAATTCTCAACTTAAAATGCACCACAGGGCGTGTTTGCGCACATGTCACCTGAGGCCCCGCCCCTCCCTTCACCACTGTGCAAACACGCCCCGTGGCGCGTTTTAAGTTGGGGGATTAGGTCACCTTGAATCCTGAGGGTCCCTGGGGCCCAACTAGCCCACCAGGTACTTCCAGTAAGCACCACAGGCCTGCGTTGCAACGCCTGTAACAAATTGTGCAGTTGTGTTTAGGTAGTGAAGGAGGTCGTGCTGGGTGTAGTGTTTTAGGGTTTAGGGTAGTGCAGTGGTGTTTGTGTAGTGTAGGGGTCATGCTGGGGGTAGATTTAGGGTTTAGGGTAGTGCAGTGGTGTTTGGATAGTGTAGGGAGTCATGCTAGGGGAGTGTTTTAGGGTTTAGGGTAGTGCAGTGGTGTTTGGGTAGTGTAGGGGTTGTGCTGGGGGTAGTGTTTTAGGGTTTAGGGTAGTGCAGTGGTGTTTGGGTAGTGTAGGGGGTCGTGCTGGGGGTAGTGGTTTAGGGTTTAGGGTAGTGCAGTGGTGTTTGGGTAGTGTAGAGGGTACTGCTGGGGGTAGTGTTTTAGGGTTTAGGGTAGTGCAATGGTGTTTGGGTAGTGTAGGGGGTACTGCTGGGGGTAGTGTTTTAGGGTTTAGGGTAGTGCAGTGGTGTTTGTGTAGTGTAGGGGGTAGTGTTTTAGGGTTTAGGGTAGTGCAGTGGTGTTTGTGTAGTGTAGGGGGTCGTGCTGGGGGTAGTGTTTTAGGGTTTAGGGTAGTGCAGTGGTGTTTGTGTAGTGTAGGAGGTCGTGTTTTAGGGTTTAGGGTAGTGCAGTGGTGTTCGGGCAGTGTAGGGGGTCATGCTGGGGGTGGTGTTTCAGGGTTTAGGGCAGTGCAGTGGTGTTCGGGCAGTGTAGGGGGTCTTGCTGGGGGTGGTGTTACAGGGTTTAGGGCAGTGGTGTTCGGGTAGTGTAGGGGGTCATGCGGGGGTAGTGTTTCAGGGTTTAGGGCAGTGCAGTGGTGTTTGGGTAGTGTAGGGGGTCATGCTGGGGGAGTGTTTTAGGGTTTAGGGCAGTGCAGTGGTGTTTGGGTAGTGTAGGGGGTCGTGCTGGGGGAGTGTTTTAGGGTTTAGGGCAGTGCAGTGGTATTCGGGTAGTGTAGGGGGTCGTGCTGGGGGGAGTTTTGAGGGTTTAGGGCAGTTCAGTTGTGTTCGGGTAGTGTAGGGGGTCGTGCTGGGGGAGTATTTCAGGGTTTAGGGTAGTGCAGTGGTGTTTGGGTAGTGTAGGGGGTCGTGCTGGGGGTTGTGTTTCAGGGTTTAGGGCAGTGCAGTGGTATTCGGGCAGTGTAGGGGGTCGTGCTGGGGCTGGTGTTTCAGGGTTTAGGGCAGTGCAGTGGTGTTCGGGCAGTGTAGGGGGTCTTGCTGGGGATGGTGTTTCAGGGTTTAGGGCAGTGCAGTGGTGTTCGGGCAGTGTAGGGGGTCTTGCTGGGGGTGATGTTTCAGGGTTTAGGGCAGTGCAGTGGTGTTCGGGCAGTGTAGGGGGTCTTGCTGGGGGTGGTGTTTCAGGGTTTAGGGCAGTGGTGTTCGGGCAGTGTAGGGGGTCGTGCTGGGGGTGGTGTTTCAGGGTTTAGGGCAGTGCAGTGGTGTTCGGGCAGTGTAGGGGGTCGTGCTGGGGCTGGTGTTTCAGGGTTTAGGGCAGTGCAGTGGTGTTCGGGCAGTGTAGGGGTCTTGCTGGGGGTGGTGTTTCAGGGTTTAGGGCAGTGGTGTTTGGGCAGTGTAGGGGGTCTTGCAGGGGGTGATGTTTCAGGGTTTAGGGCAGTGCAGTGGTGTTCGGGCAGTGTAGGGAGTCTTGCTGGGGGTAGTTTTTCAGGGTTTAGGGCAGTGTAGTGGTGTTCGTGCAGTGTAGGGGGTCGTGCTGGGGATGGTGTTTCATGGTTTAGGGCAGTGCAGTAGTGTTCAGGCAGTGTAGGGGGTCGTGCTGGGGCTGGTGTTTCAGGGTTTAGGGCAGTGCAGTGGTGTTCGGGCAGTGTAGGGGGTCATGCTGGGGGTGGTGTTTCAGGGTTTAGGGCAGTGCAGTGGTGTTCGGGCAGTGTAGGGGGTCGTGCTGGGGGTGGTGTTTCAGGGTTTAGGCAGGCAGTGGTGTTCGGGCAGTGTAGGGGGTCTTGCTGGGGGTGATGTTTCATGGTTTAGGGCAGTGCAGTGGTGTTCGGGCAGTGTAGGGGTCTTGCTGGGGGTAGTGTTTCAGGGTTTAGGGCATTGCAGTGGTGTTCGTGCAGTATAGGGGGTCGTGCTGGGGGTGGTGTTTCAGGGTTTAGAGCAGTGCAGTAGTGTTCGGGCAGTGTAGGGGGTCGTGCAGGGGGTGGTGTTTCAGGGTTTAGGGCAGTGCAGTGGTGTTCGGGCAGTGTAGGGGGTCGTGCTGGGGGTGGTGTTTCAGGGTTTAGGGCAGTGCAGTGGTGTTCGGGCAGTGTAGTGGGTCGTGCAGGGGGTGGTGTTTCAGGGTTTAGGGCGGTGCAGTGGTGTTCGGGCAATGTAGGGGTCATGCTGGGGCTGGTGTTTCAGGGTTTAGGGCAGTGCAGTGGTGTTTGGGCAGTGTAGGGGGTCTTGCTGGGGGTGGTGTTTCAGGGTTTAGGGCAGTGGTGTTCGGGCAGTGTTGGGGGTCTTGCTGGGGGTGATGTTTCAGGGTTTAGGGCAGTGCAGTGTAGTTCGGGCAGTGTAGGGGGTCATGCTGGGGATGGTGTTTTAGGGTTTAGGGCAGTGCAGTGGTGTTCGGGCAGTGTAGGGGTCGTGCAGGGGGTGGTGTTTCAGGGTTTAGGGCAGTGCAGTGGTGTTCAGGCAGTGTAGGCTGTCGTGCTGGGGGTGGTGTTTCAGGGTTTAGGCCAGTGCAGTGGTGTTCGGGCAGTGTAGGGGGTCGTGCACGGGGTGGTGTTTCAGGGTTTAGGGCAGTGCAGTGGTGTTCCGGCAGTGTAGGGGGTTGTGCTGGGGATGGTGTTTCAGGGTTTAGGGCAGTGCAGTGGTGTTCGGGCAGTGTAGGGGGTCGTGCTGGGGCTGGTGTTTCACGGTTTAGGGCAGTGCAGTGGTGTTCGGGCAGTGTAGGGGGTCGTGCTGGGGCTGGTGTTTCAGGGTTTAGGGCAGTGCAGTGGTGTTCGTGCAGTGTAGGTGGTCGTGCTGGGGTTGGTGTTTCAGGGTTTAGGGCAGTGCAGTGGTGTTCGGGCAGTGTAGGGGGTCGTGCTGGGGCTGGTGTTTCAGGGTTTAGGGCAGTGCAGTGGTGCTCGGGTAGTGTAGGGGGTCGTGCTGGGGGTGGTGTTTCTGGGTTTAGGGTAGTGCAGTGGTGTTCGGGCAGTGTAGGGGGTCATGCTGGGGCTGGTGTTTCAGGGTTTAGGGCAGTGCAGTGGTGTTCAGGCAGTGTAGGGGGTCGTGCTGGGGCTGGTGTTTCAGGGTTTTGGGCAGAGCAGTGGTGTTCGGGCAGTGTAGGGGTCGTGCTGGGGGTGGTGTTTCACGGTTTAGGGCAGTGCAGTGGTGTTCGGGCAGTGTAGGAGGTCGAGCTGGGGTTGGTGTTTCAGGGTTTAGTGCAGTGGTGTTCGGGCAGTGTAGGGGGTCTTGCTGGGGGTGATGTTTCAGGGTTTAGGGCAGTGGAGTGGTGTTTGGGCAGTGTAGGGGGTCTTGCTGGGGGTAGTGTTTCAGGGTTTAGGGCAGTGCAGTGGTATTTGGGCAGTGTAGGGGGTTGTGCTGGGGGTGGTGTTTCAGGGTTTAGGGCAGTGCAGTGGTGTTCGGGCAGTGTAGGGGGTCGTGAAGGGGGTGGTGTTTCAGGGTTTAGGGCAGTGCAGTGGTGTTCGGGCAGTGTAGGGGTCGTGCTGGGGGTGGTGTTTCAGGGTTTAGGGCAGTGCAGTGGTGTTCGAACAGTGTAGGGGTCATGCAGGGGCTGGTGTTTTAAGGTTTAGGGCAGTGCAGTGGTGTTCGGGCAGTGTAGGGGGTCGTGCTGGGGGTAGTGTTTTAGGGTTTAGGGTAGTGCAGTGGTGCTTCGTGTAGTGTAGGGGGTCGTGCTGGGGGTAGTGTTTTAGGGTTTAGGGTAGTGCAGTGGTGTTTGTGTAGTATGGGGGTCATGTTTCAGGGTTTAGGGCAGTGCAGTGGTGTTTGGGCAGTGTAGGGGGTCGTGCTGGGGGTAGTGTTTTAGGATTTAGGGTAGTGCAGTGGTGTTTGTGTAGTGTAGGGGGTCGTGCTGGGGTATAGTGTTTAGGGTTTAGGGTAGTGCAGTGGTGCTTGTGTAGTGTAGGGGGTCGTGCTGGGGGTAGTGTTTTAGGGTTTAGGGTAGTGCAGTGGTGTTTGTGTAGTGTAGGGTGTGTCATGTTTTAGGGTAGTGCAGTGGTGTTTCTGGTAGTATAGGGGGTCGTGCTGGGGGTAGTGTTTTAGGATTTAGGTTAGTGCAGTGGTGTTTGGGTAGCGTAGGGGGTCGTGCTGGGGGTAGTGTTTTAGGGTTTAGGGTAGTGCAGTGGTGTTTGTGTAGTGTAGGGGGTCATGTTTTAAGATGCAACGCTCCAATACCTTACCAGTCTGCATTACATAAAACTGCAAAAACTAAAAATAAAAAGTGTTTATCACACTTTTGTCATTGGGCTATATGTGGGCTACATCTGGGTAATATTTGTGCTACATTTGGGCTCTTTTTTCTCTGGTGGCCATCTTGGAAGACTTCTTTGTTATGAAGTTTCCTAATTTCCTCATTTACTGCAGTCTCCTCAGTAGGAAATGCTTTCAGTTTTTTACTTTGATTCCATCAAGAAGGCATTCAGATGTGTCTCACATTTGCCATAAATTCAGAATGTTAGCACTCTAGTTGCTCATTAGATCACTGTAGTAAAGCTACTGCTCACCAGGGAGTTAACTGGAAGTCTGCTGCTGGTATTGAAAGTGATTGTTTCAGTCTGCATGTCAGAATTTTCTAATGAAATTGAAGAGGATTTGAGATCTCACTTAAAACATGCCCTCATTTTTCTTTCTGCAGCACTAACCATAATTTCTATTTCAAAAAGAACCCCCTCATTTTGTTCCTTTTTAAATTAAATGTTTTAAGTATTAACGGTTTATTCCAATCAAGATGGCTTCAGGTGTGCCATACTTTTGTAATAAGTAAGGCTGTTAGCGCTCTAGTTGTTCTTTAGAACACTCTGGGAAGCTGCAGTAGAACACAAAGGCATCAACTGGCAGGCTGCTCCTGTTGAAATATAACAGGAAGATATTTAAGATCACACTTGAAACATGTCCTAATTTTTCTTTCTACAGCACTACCCATAATTTCTATGACAAAATGAACCCCATCATTTTGTTCCTTTTTAAATTAAATGTTTTAAGTGTTACCAGTTTATTCCAATCAAGATGGCTTCAGGTGTGCCATACTTTTGTCATAAGTAAGGCTGTTAGCACTCTAGTTGTTCTTTAGAACACTCTGGGAAGCTGCAGTAGAACACAAAGGAATCAACTGACAGTCTCTGCCCTTGTTGGATGTACATGTTTTACTGAGAATGTCAGACTTCATTCTCACATGACTGAGAAAGATAATGTGAATTTACAGAAAATATGCTCTCATTTTAGCTTCTGGAGCACTTCCAAAACTCTATGGGACAAGCATGTGAAAATAGTTTTCTCTCAAACATGATTCATGATATCCCAGCAGAAGGTTTTTCACAGGGTAAAATCACCTTAGAACACACCACAATTCCTGAAATTAGTATGGTACCATCAACAAATGAATTCTAATGTAACTAAAGTCTGTTATCACCCTTTATAGTTCTCCTTTTGGTAACCCTCAAAATCTTTGATTCACTACAATGCATTTCAATGGGGTACTATCATTTATATTGGTCCCAAGATGGCTGCCAGCAATTCCAGGATGAAGTGTTGACAGCCAATCAGATCTCACGATCACATGTGTGGTTAGGCTCCGCCCAGATATATATGTGATTTTACTTTTGATTTTCTCAGCAACTACTGAACGGGTTTACACCATTTAACAAAAGGGTTCTTTCTGAACCAAGAACTACCTCTTTGCCAAATTTGGTGTAATTCCGTTCAGCAGTTCGGGCTGTAGCCGTGGCTAAAGTTTCCTATGGGAAAATGAATGGGGAAAACACGTTTTGGGACCCTTCTTTTTCTCAGCCCTCGCTTGACGAATCACCCCGAAACTTTCAGGGTAGGAGCGGACCGGAGCGGGCCATAAAGTTTGAAAATTTCACGAAGATTCGTCAACCGACGCAAGAGTTATTTCAAATAGAATGTCGCGGATTTGCTATGGAAAATAGGTCCTAACTATAACTATCTACTGGCGACCGCCAGTAAGTACGTAACTGAACGAAGCATAC